>OZ018330.1:22859352-22961852 GCA_963969495.1 Ceratothoa steindachneri | reverse complement strand
AACTTGGGAACATTATGCTATTCTCCTACATACAGTCTTTTGCTCTCTTTGATCCTTCTGATTTCCAATGTTTCTTTCTCTTGGTTTTCAAAAACTCCATTTTCTTGCCTCATTGTTCATTTAAGTCAAATATATATATATATATATATATATATATATATATATATATATATATATATATATATATATATATATATATATATCATCACTAATCATCGTCATCATTATCATCATCATCACTAACTCTATAATTGTATAACGGGATTTTTGAAGATAAGGGAAAAAAATATTTTCCTGACTGGACAAATGACTTGTTTTTTTAGCAAAGTTATTTCTAATAATTCTTTTATAATATAAAAAAATAGTGAAGTTCAGAAATAAATATAAGTATCGAAATTTTGTGAATTTTTTTAAACACAAAGAATTACAAATGGTAAAGTTCAGAAAATTAATTTTTATATATCTTCTATAACTATACTTTAGCAACGTGATATTTTGAAAGGGGGGGGAGGTAATTAGTTAAGAGTTCCTTTTTAAAATTATTATAATTGGCGAAGTTCAGAAAATTTATAAAACTTTAACCATAGCTGCTGTTTTGAGCTCTTAAATTTTAATCTTAGTAGCGAAGCGCAAGCTCCCCCCGTAGGGTCAAGTGGCGAAGCCATTGGCTGGTAGATACATAATTTTATTTATCAACTTTAATGATTATTTGTATTTTTTTTCAGATCTTGGTATAGATGCTAAGATGCGTGACCTCACTGAGTTCAAAAGAGGGAAAATTGTTGGAGCTCTACTTGCAGGAGCTTCCGTCATCCGAACAACTGAACTCCTTGGTTTTTCGACAGCTACCATATCAAAGGTCATGGCAAAATTCAAGAAGCAGGACTTAACCTCCAGCAGGACTTCAAAGCTCGCTGAAAGAGACCGACGAGTGTTGAAACGCATTCTGATGAAAAGTCCCCGGACAACTGCCCCTAAAGTGACTGCAGAGTTGAATCAACATCTCACTAGCCCAGTTTCGAACAAAACTGCTCGCCGTGAGCTCCATAAAGCCGGATATCATGGAAAGCCGCCATCAAGAAACCTCTGCTTTCTCATCATAACATTCAGAAAAGCCTGAACTGGTATAGAGATCACAAGGGCTGGTTGACAGACCAATGGAAGCAGGTAACATTCTCCGACGAGTCCAGTTTTTCTCTTTTCCTCACTGCAGGGCGAGTTTATGTGTGAAGGAAGCCCAAGGAAAGCTTTTAACACTGACTGTCTTCTTCCTACATTGAAGCAGAGAGGAGAGTCAGTGATGGTTTGGGCAACCATATATTGGAATTCTCTTGGTCCAATCGTTGCCCTACATGGTAGGATCAACAGCAATGAATATCTGTATACTTTGGAATATCAAATCCATCCCATGGTCCAGACATTATTCCCTGATGGTGAGTGCTTTTTTTCCAAGATGACAATGCCCCAATACACACCGCTCATGTGGTTAAAAATAGTATGAAGAACATAGAAGTGAGCTACAACACAAGGAGTACCCCCCGCAATCTCCAGATCTTAATATTATTGAGAATTTGTGATGCGTCTTGGAGCGACAAGTTAGAAATCTTTACCATCCACCGTCGTGTCTGAAATAGCTGAAGCAAGTATTGCAAGAAGAATGGCTCAAGATTCCTCTCAATGAAGTCAGGAAGCTGTATGAATTAATTCCAAGACTCAATGACGCTGTTTAGGAAGCAAAAGGAGGGCCAACTCCTTATTAAATAAATATTTATTGAATTTAACACGTTTTAAGAGAGAGAGAGAGAGCTATAAAGAGCTACAAGAAAAATAAGTACCCTAGAAGACCTTACGGTCCATACAAGGAGGGTACTTTTGGCGCAATCTTCGAAGGTGTCCGTTGGCAACCTCGAAGATCACTCGCGAGGATATTAACGGCGATTTCGCAAGACTTTATCTAGTCTTAACTTGAACTGGTCAACAGATTCACTGTTGACAACTTCCGTCGGAAGTGCGTTCTAACTACCGCAGATACCGTAAGTGAAGAATTTCCCACACAGATCACGGTGGTATCGCTTCAGTTCAAGTTTAAAGCCATGATTTATTGTTCTCCTCTTGCTGAGCTAGAAAATATCCCCGTAGTCCAGTCTGTCGAAGCCTCGAAGTATATTAAATACTTCGATAAGCTGACCACGTAGTCTCCGGGTCTCCAGCGAGAACATATCTAATTCCCTTAATCTATCTTCATAACTTTTATGTTTGATAAAGGGAATCAGTTTAGTTGCCCTGGCTTGCATGCGTTCCAATCTCGCCATGTCTTTTCGGAATGAAGGACTACAAAATTGTACGGCATACTCCAGGTGCGGTCGGACGAACGAGTTGTACAGACACAGTACTATCTCCTGGTTCCGATATCCAAACTGTCGCTTTATATACCCTAACATCCTTTGGGCTTTCTTCTCCACCTCAATACACTGTTTCGAGAACTTGAGGTCACTCGTGATAGTTACACCCAAGTCCTTCCCAGTGTCGGTGGATTCAAGAGCAGTGCTCTTAAGGATATAGGGTGATTGAGGAATTCAGTGGCCGATATGCATCACTTTGCATTTGTTCACGTTGAAAGGCATTTGCCACGTATCAGACCACTCCTCAATCTTCCCAAGATCTTCCTGCAGGCTTGCAGTATTTCCATCCTTTGCAACGTTCATACCAAGTTTGGTATCGTCGGCAAATTTGGAAATCTTGGCAACCATGTCACCGTCCATGTCGTTGACGTAGATGGTGAATAGTAGTGGTCCCAGGACAGAACCTTGAGGCACCCCGCTAGTAACGGGCACCCACTCAGAAGCCTGTCCATTCACCACCACCCGTTGCCGTCTGCCACTTAGCCAGTTCTCGATCCAGCCGGCTACTTTTACGTCTATGCATAGCGCACGCACCTTCCGGAGAAGGCGGCGGTGTGGTACCTTATCAAAGGCTTTCTGAAAGTCTAAGTACACCACATCCACCACCTTGTCCCCATCGTGCTCACTAAATACGAAGTGGAAGAAATACACAAGGTTCGTCAGGCATGACCGTTGCCTTTGGAAGCCGTGCTAGGAACTCCTCAGTAGCAGGTTTGACTATAAATGCGAAGTCATTTTGTCCACCATAATGCTTTCAATGAGTTTACCGACTATCGAAGTCAGACTGATAGGTCGGTAGTTCGACGGTTGGCTAGGGTCTCCTTTATTGAAGATAGGAGTCACCTCCGCCTCACGCCAGTCTCTAGGGACGCACTCGGTCCGGATTGACATGTTGAAGATTGTGCTCAGGTGTCGTGACACTTGATCGCGCACTTCTTTCAACACTTTAGGTAGAAACTCAGCCGGGCCATGTGACTTATTCGTCATTAGGTCAGTGATGTTCATTTTTATTTCTCCTTGAGTGAAGTCCATATCCTCCAGCTTTTTCCCCGAGTCGGAATCTGTCGGCTGGGGGATAGGACCACACTCTTCAGTAAACACTGAAGAGAAGTAGTCGTTGAGGAGGTTAGCATTTTCTGCATCTGAATGCTTTAATGTCCCCTCCTCATTCCTCAAAGGGCCAATCGTTCGACGCATTGGTTTACGGCTGTTCACATATCTAAAGAACTCCTTGGGATTCTCTTTACAGAGTCTCGCCACTCGGAGTTCCTCAGACCGCTTAGCTGCCCTTATGCTGGACTTCACTCTCCTGGCTAGCCTACGGTATTCGTCAAAGTCACCCAAGATCTTCGATTGCCGGTACACATTTCTCTTCTCCCTAAGCAGTTGGCCGATTTCTCTATTAAACGACTTTGGTTGAACAGAAGACCGACGGGGGCATTTAAGAGGGATGAAACGCGATTGAAGACTCATGAATGTGGTTTTGAACTGTAACTGTTTCACGAGTCTTTAGCAGCCTCGCACCATGCAGTCCAGCGCGTAGACCTGCAAAGTCTGCTCTTCTCAAATCAAGTTTCCTCGATTTACTAGTTGCAGGCTCTGCCTTGGGGACTTTGAATACAAATCTATTTAGTCGGTGGTCACTGCCACCGAGTTCTTCGCCAACAGAGATGTCCTCAACGATGTCATCCTCAGAGGTGAGAAGCAAGTCGAGAATTTTGTCTCCTCTCGTTGGCTCTCTCACCCATTGAGTCAGGAACTCGTTGTTCGCGAACTCCAGAAGAAGTGCGTTCTCACCACAGGGTTCTCTGCTTTCCCAGTCAACTTGTGTGTTGGAATTTCCTATGACGATACACATCCTGTCTTCGACAAGTTCTCCTAGTAGCTGGTACAGATCTCTGTCCTTTTCAACGAGTTGGGTAGGAGGTCTATAAAGCACCAGGGTCCTGTATTTGGCAGGACCTATCTCTAGGTCAACACCTATTAGTTCATGGTCGGATACGATGTTTCAATCCGTAGAGTTGAGAGTATCCTTGACATACAACATCACACCGCCACCCTCTCTGTCTGGCCTATCTTTCTTTAAGAGCTGGTAACCGGGAATCGTGAATTCACCTTCAAAATCTCGGCTTGAGGTTTTAATCCACGTCTCCGTTATGGCCACCATCTCAAGTTCCTCTGTTGCTACGAGGCCACGGAGCTCAAGAAACTTATTCCTGATTGGCCTCGCATTGAACAGAAGAACTTTGAGGGAGTCCCCTAGTGTAGAGAAATAAAGATAGAGAGAGATAAATAAAGAAAGAGATAAAAATAAAGAAATATAAAAATATAGAAAGAAAGAAAAAGAGAAATAAAGAAAAACACAAAGATATAAAAGGAAAAAAAGAGAGAAAAAAGAAGGGAGAAAAAAAGAAGAGAGTAAGAAAGAAGAGAAAAATACAGAAGGAGATAAAAAAGAAGGAGAGAAGGAGCAAAATAGAGAACGACAGAGAAAGAGAGAAAGTAAGAAAGAGAGAAAGAAAGAAAGTGAGAAAGAAAGGGAGAGAGAAAGAGAGAGAGAAAAAGAGAAAAAAGAGAGAAATAAATAGAGAAAGGAAAAGAAAAAGAAAGAGAGAGAATGATGAGAAAGAAAGAGAGAAAGAGAGAGAGAAAGAACGAGAGAAAGAGAATGAAAGAGAGTAAAAAGAAGGAAAGAAAGGAAAAGCAAGAAAGAAAGAAAAAAGGAAAAGAAAAGAGAAAGAAAAAAGTGAAAACAGAAAACAAAATGGAATTATATATATATATATATATATATATATATATATATATATATATATATATATATATATATATATATATATATATATATATATATATATATATATATATATATATATATATATATATATAAATATATATATATATATATATATATATATATATATATATATATATATATATATATATATATATACTTTTTCTTTCGTTTTCTTTATTTTCTTTCTCTTTTTTTCTTTTCTCTCTTTTATATTTATTCCTCTCTTTATCTCTCTTATTCTTTCTTTTTCTACCATTTCCTACTTTTTCTTTCTCTTCCTCCCTTCTCCTCTATTCTTCTTTTACTTTCTTACTTTATTTCCCTCCCTTTCTTCTTTTGTTTTTTTTACTCTCTTTCCTATTATTTCTTACTTTCTTTTATTTCTTCTTTTTCTACTTTCTTTTTATTTATTTTTTTTCTTTTCTCTTTCGTTCCTCCTTTATTCTTACTTGCTTTCCTTTTAACTTTCTCTCTCTTTTATCGTTTATTTTCTCTTCTTTTCCTTTTCTCTCTTTCCTTCTTTTTTCGCTTTCGCTCCTTCCTTCTCTCTTCCTCTCTTTCGTTCTCTCCTTCTCTCTTTCTCTCCTTCATTCTCTATTACTTTCTTTTTATTTCTTTATTTTTCTACTTTCTATTTATTTATTTATTTATTTCCCTCCTTTTTTATTTCTTGCCTTCTTTTTTAATTTATTTATCTTTTTTTCTCTTTTTCTTTCTTTCCTTCTTTATTCTCTCCTTCTTTGATTTTCTTTTTTCTCGCTTTCGCTCCTTCTTTCTCTCTTACTTTCTTTTCTTTTTTCTCTCTCTTTCTTTCTCTCCTTCTCTTCTCGCTTTTTTTCTTTCCTTTCTTTCTCTCCTTCTCTTCTCGCTTTCTTTCTTTCCTTTCTTTCTCTCTCTCTCTCTCTCTCTCTCTCTCCATATATATATATATATATATATATATATATATATATATATATATATATATATATATATATATATATATATATATATACATTTTATAACGGGATTTTTGAAGAAGGGTGAAAAAAAAATTTCCTTAGTGGACAAATGACTTGTTTTTTATTTGTTATTTCAAATACTTGTTTTATAATATCAACAAAAAATGGTGAAGTTCAGAAAAAAATATAAGTATCGAACTTTTGTCAATTTTTTAAAACCCAAAGAATTAGAAATGGTGAAGTTCAGAAATTTCTTTTTATATATCTTCTTCTATAACTATATTTTATCAACGTGATATTTTGAAAGGGGGGAAATTTAGTTTAGAGTTCCTTTTTAAAATGGGTATAATTGGCGAAGTTCAGAAAATTTATAAAAATTTAACAATAGCTGCTTTTTTTTAGATTCCAAATTTTCATCTTAGTAGCGAAGCCATTTCCTGGTATATATATATATATATATATATATATATATATATATATATATATATATATATATATATATATATATATATATATATATATATATATATATATGGTTGGTTAGCCAGAAAGTCCTGACTATCTTCGGAAAGAAAACAACAAACTTTTATGGAGCTACATCATCATTTTTTCTTCAAAATGATGTCTATCTTTCTCTACTATCTTCTCCCAGCGATTAACCAGCCTTCGAATTTCCCTTCACTCCATCAAAAGTGTTGAATCGCTGGTCGTGGAGGAAGTGTGCCTTTGAGCGGATTAAGCCATAATCGCTCGGAGCAACATCGGGACTGAATGATGAATATGGAAGAATCTCAACACTGCCCATCTGTTTGAACTTCTCCATATTCAACCTGGCCGTTTGTGGCCTCGCATTGTCTCGCTGAAACAAAGCCTAACCTCGATTGATCAAAGCATGATACTCCTTCTTTAGTTTATCGTACACGCTGTCTAGCTGCTGGCTAGACAGCAGCTTGGAACTCCCACCAGACCTATGATCATGACCTTCTTATCAAACCGATTGCGTTGTGGAACGGATGCCGGTTGTTCACCGCGCGGAATCCATTTCCTCTCGCAATCGTGATTAACCAATACACCCATTTCTTATCTGATGTGACACTTCACCGCGCGGAATCCATTTCCTCTCGCAATCGTAATTAACCAATACACCCATTTCTTATCTGATGTGACACTTCGCCTCCAGAATCGCTCCTCCATTGGGCTATTGAAATATGGCTGCAAATCTCTACTCTACGAGCAGGTGTGCTTCGGCGAGGTCATATGGATCCAATCGGGGCTTCTTAGGAATAAAATCAACTTAATGTAATGGGTTCAGTACAGTCTGATGGGATGACACTCCAACAACTTTTGCATGCTTGCAGAAAGTTCAACTTTCAATGCTGCCACTAAAGTCTTGCAGTAAAAGGTTGATGGTCTGCCGGAAAGTGGTTGATTGTCAAGGGTAAGTAAGATCTCCGCAGTTGAAACGTCTGTACCACCTCGAGACCTTCGCCTGAATGAGTGTGCCTTCTCCTTCAGTATCGTAAATTTCCTTCACAGCAGCTCTTGTAGAAAGTTTTCGCTTGTAACATTAGTGAATGAAAACTCTAAGTTCACTTTTTTCCAAACTCACTTTTGTCAGTTGTGGCTAACACAAAGAGAATAAACTACTCAGAAGCAACAAACAACAACAGCGTACGGAGGCTGGTAGTCGAATGATTAAGGCTAACCTGACCCAATGTAGTCGAATGAGTAAGGCTGACCTAACTTAATTTGTCGAATGAATAAGGCTGACCTAACCCAATGTAGTCGAATGATTAAGGCTAACCTAACTTAATTTGTCGAATAGATAAGGCTGACCTAACCTAATGTAGTCGAATGAGTAAGGCTAACCTAACCCAATGTAGTCGAATGAGTAAGGCTAACCTAACATAATATTGCTGTTGCTCCATAAAACTTTGTTGTTTTCTTTCAGCTTCTGAAGTGAGTCAGAACTTTCTGGCCAACCAACCAACCATATATATATATATATATATATATATATATATATATATATATATTTGTGTATACGACGAAAGGAAAAGGAAAAATTGATTGGAGTTATTACTTTCGTTGTCTTAACATTTTCAAACTCGCAATGGCTTATAAAATAGAGAGACACCGTATTTATACAAAGCAATGTTTTCCCTATGAGGTCAGATTTCTTATGACCTCTGATAAGTCTGATTTGAGAAAGAAAGAGAGGACTAGATCTAAGGAAAACAAACCGGGCCTAATATTTACATTTCTCTCCTTTGTGCTGGAGATTAGGAACGATTCTAAGATATTCCTGGTAATAAAATGATTTATATGCATTATGGTATCTTCTTTTGACCAGTTAATCTGGTGACCCATCTTAAGCCTGTGGACGGCCAAAGCACTATTGGGATATAGATACTGCAATTTGATGTTGCTTAGTTCTTACGGAGATATTTTTAGAAGTTTGACCTACATAGAATAAATTACAATCCAAACAGGGTATACTATATATTACATTATTATCGTTCCTTGAACTGTGTTTTATTAGCGTATTTTTAAATTTATAATTATATTTAAAAATTACACTTAGATTAAGTTGTTTTAACATTGGTGCTGCATGCAAAAAATATCATGGTAAGGTAAAAGTAATATGTTGTATAAAAGTTCTGTTTTCCCTAACTAGCGGTTATAGAATGTTTTTTTTTAGCTCTATACATGCAGTTTTCCAAAAAATATTTCGGGTAACATAGATTAAAGGTAATCTCTTCAATTTTTGAAATTCTTGATCCTATAGTCAGAACTACAGATTCTGAACGCCCTAAGATACATGGAATAAAATACTGATGTTTTAATATTTTTAGAATGACCTGAATAAAAATGGACATAGTATAAATTATTTGTCAGTGTCCTGAAAATAGAAAACTTAAACATGTCTGGTTGTCTAATTATTAGAACATGTAGGAAAGGAAAGCTATTATTTTCTAAAATAAATTTTATTGACCGAACGAATGAATTAATAAATAAAAGAAAACTATCCAGGTCAAAATCTTCCTTTAGAATTCCCACTACATCGTCTACATAGCGGTACCAAACAATTTGAGTGGACTAAAGTGGTGGAATTAACCTCGTTTCAAGATATTCCATATATATATTTGTCAATAAGGGAGATAAGGGATCACCCATAGCCATGCCAAACACTTGTTCGTAGAATTTGCCATTGAAACCAAATTTAGATTTTTTAATGCATAAACAAATGAGTTGAATGATCGAGTTGGACGGTAAAGGCAAAGCATAAGAGTTAAGAATACCAGCTAGGAATTCTAATAAGGCATCAACGGGCACTTTATTCAATAATGAGGTAATATAAAAACTGACTAATCTTAGGTCTGATGTTACACTCATACTGTCCAATTTATTGCAAAGATCAACTGATTTTTTATATGTGAGGGTGATATAGATCCTAAGATCAAAGAAAGTAAATTTACTAAATATTTTGAGAGTTTATATTGGATTGACCCAGTTGCACTGATGATTGGTCTTATTGGATTGCTTGGTTTATGGGTTTGTATTAGGCCATACAAATAAGGTAATGATGAACCACTAGAAAAAACTGAGTCAATAATTGATTTCTGTTTTTTTTTAATATTTTTTACATCATCTAAGGGATCGCTTCTTAACGGTACGTGTGTAGTATGTTTTCCTTAGATCCAGTCCTATCTTTTTTTGCTCAAATCAGACTTATCAGAGGTCCTAAAGAATCTGACCTCATAGGGAAAACATTGCTTTCTATAAATACGGTGTCTCTCTATTTTGTCAGCCATTGTGAGTTTGAAAATGTTATTAAGATAACGAAAGTACTAGCTCCAATCAACCTTTCCCTTTCCTTACGTGCTATACACAAATATTTATACTTATCACGTGTTACCTTTCGTGATTTTTACCTATATATATATATATATATATATATATATATATATATATATATATATATATATATATATATATATTGTTCTCCTCGCCTCATAATACAGGTGGCACACTAAAAGACGCAGCAATCTTCCGGCATAGCTATGCTCAGGCAATCGCCAGAACTCCTTGCTTCCGGAGGAAATAGACCTGGGACAGATCCTTTCTGCGAAGCGTGCCAAATTCAAACCATTCCCCTTTCACGGCCCCGAACAAGGACAACATAGGAAGTGGTTAATTTAATTTTTTCCTTGAACGCTAAAAATGTGGACATACAACTAAAACATTCGTCGGAAGCTCATCTACAAGGCATATCGTTCGTGTATAGTGATGTGAGCAATTCTGGCGCAATTCTGGCGCAATTCTGACACCGCATCTCCATTTCAGTATATAAGACAAAACTTAGTTTTTTTTTAGATTATACTCCTTCACATTAAATCTTTACTACCAGTTCGTCATGATAATGTTGCCTTTATTAGAATTCTCAAAATTCATAAACTAATATAATTGTTAGGTCGAAATTGTAAAATTATTAATGAAGTGGTCAAGTTTATCATTTGATATTAAAGACTTGTTACAAAGAATGAATTTCTCTCGACCTGTGTGGAAAAGGATGAGAATGGTTGATTTTTCAAGCAGACAAGCTGTAAAACACTTGGCAACAAAATTCATTTACACCACCATGCACGGAATTTTTCCAGGCACAAATCTTCCGACTAAACATAAAGATTTTCGTTTCTCTCTTCGGTCAAACATCTTCTCTCCAAATCACAACAGCCTCGGTCACACGACACCGCTATTTAACTATTTCCTTCTATTTATTTATTAACGCCAACCCAGTAGAAAAAAAAATCCTCATAAAAGCGTTTTACCAAACTACCTCTTTCCTCATCAATTATTTGTCCCATATAAATTCTTTGATAACGTGTACACCTAATTTCTGCTCTTTCTCTCTTCCTTTCTCTCTCTCTCTCTCTTTCTCTCTTTGCAAGAGAATATACACAAATAAACAAACATTCATCTAAAGCAAACCCCCTAGTCTGAGAAACCAAATTGATGAAAGATGGTCACTCCCACTTTCTTAAACAGATGAAAACTTAGTTTCAGTGAGAGCCAATGAATATTATCCAATCAGTCACTCCATCCATTATTCAGTCATTCACTCTCACTTATTCATCACTGAGTCATTCAACTACACTCCCTTCGACTAGCTTCACGCATTCAGTTTACTTAACTTAAAATCAAGTCATGGACAGATTCTTGACTAACTAAGAATCTGCTCCTTCATCCTCGAATGTCTCAAATTTATCAATTAGACTTAAATCAAGTTTCAAATCATTATTTTTTTTTTACTAAATTATTCATAAATCCAGATACTTTTTGATTTGGTGCACCCCCTCAGAAATTGTTGGGTGAGCCCCCTCAGAAACGAAACCTGAATCCCGAATTTTGATTTGTATGAAAAAGAAGACCGTTGTTACTATGGAACTGGTGACCCTGCCAAACAAAAAACACCTTCTCTCTGTACATAGCCTCCTTTCAGTTTTCAAGACCAAGAAGCACATGTTGGTTTTGGTTTTGTATTTTAATAAAATAAATACCGATCCTTACTAATTCAACCTCTCTCTTATGGTTCCTGCCATAACTCCATTACTTCGCCCTTCAATAACTCTCACTTTCCGAAGGCTGGGTCCCTCCACTCCTACCAGACTCACTTTCCCTTCCCTCGGAACCGGCCTCGTCCCGCCTGCTCGCCCTTAGCGTCCCAAGTAGTCTAAAGCGAAAAGATGTATGGAGGAAAACGGCTCGCGGGAAAATAATCACCCGACGGTGGCGCGATTCGAACCACCGAGATCAACAGAGGAAAGCTTAATCCACTCGGCCTAAATTAATCGAGTCCAAACAGAGCTCAATAGCCCCTGCTTCGCACTTGTCACGCTAGACCCCCCTTAACCCTTGGGGCCACGAGGAAAGGAAATGCAGCTTAAGGTGGATCCAAACCACAGCTTGCCATATGCCTGCCAATCGCAATGTTTACCTGATTCCAGCCACATCCCGCTATTAACCATGCTCGGTGTGGCTTAACACCGACTCTTTGTGAAGTATTCCCCATCTCCCTAAAGGGGTTTCAGGTGTATGACATTTGAAGGATTACGTGCCCATCTGACCCCAATGTTAGCGGATAGATCCGCGTCTATATATCTTCCACGCATTTTCACTTCCTCTAACTTCACCACTTTCTTTACAGATCTCATGCAAATATTTTGCGGGAAATGCCATCGTTAGTTTTCCTTTTTCACTGACCAAATCCTATCAGCACATATACCTAATAATCAGTAGGACTGACTTCCCGGAACACGGTGCATTATAAGGACCGTCTCAAGGAATCTTTCTTCCCTTTTTCAAGCTAGAAAGAAAAGAAGACCGACATTCGAAAACTTCCACAGTCACGTTCCTCTCAAAAGACCGAATTCATGGAATTCGGTCTTTATTGTACTAGGTCCTGTCCCATTCCATCCATTCTCTTTCCTACAGCTGCACTACTCCAATCTATGACAGCTTTTCTACCAGTTCATCCACTCTGTACACCACCCTTTTTGTACATATTAAGAACGGTATACCGCCAATTCCTTCCGTGGGAGAAGTTAAGCGTCATTGAGTATGTTTAGTGAACAGATGGAAACTTTGCCCTTTTATGGCCGTGTGTGTGTGCGTATGTGCGTGTGCAGAGGGTGTAATAATACAGAGTACGACCGCTTTGTCTGCCTCTTTCCCTCTAACGAGGCTTACCGCCTCGCGACAAGAGGCTTGCTAGCGATTGTCATTCTGATCTTTATGTGAAATTCATTATACAGTATGATGACCTCATCCATAATTGAAAAGGTGAGGAAGCTAACTTAGACATCGGGCGGTGCGTATCGGTGGTAAAAACAAGAAACCACCGCATCCCGAATACACTCAGCACCACCACTCCACGATTTAACCATTCAACTGAGAAGACGAGACGAGTTTAAATCACTTGTGGATGACAAGAAGCATCAGGGGCCTATAAAGAGGTCAGCCTCCATTCACCCACCTCATACATCCACCACACGCGCCGACACCAACCCAAATCCTGCACCCCCATTTCAGTTCTCAGACCAACGCCAACACATGGCAAGTACGATAGGACGTGAATTATAGTGGCATTGATAGGGGCTGATCAAACCTGAGAGGTTATGGATGAAGATTGACGGTGACGAAGTGTGAAAGTAGAAGTATTCTTGGAAAACCACATTCAATCGAAAATCACAAAGAAATCTTTCAAATAAAAATGGTTCAACTCGGTGTGGTGAAGAATGGAGTCCAGCGAAGTCAAAATTGCCTCTCCTTGGAAGCCATCTTCGACAGTGGCCAAGGAAATAGTTTCATTAAAGATCATTTAAAAAAAGAAGTGAAGATGGAAGGTAAACTTATTTATATACTTCGCGTGTCCCTCAAAATCCATCTTCGATCTTTTTTCTGAAGATTTTGCCTTACATCCCAAGGAAATCGGGAGAATAAAAGACATTACTTCTAAGGTTAAGATTGAAGGTTAACGAAGAAACGAGTCATGCGACTCCTTAGGAATCCATCTTTGACCTTTACTTTTTAAAGAAATTTGGAACATGATAAGGACTTAATTTAGAGATGAAGAATGGAAGTCACAAACCTTGCATCTCCTTCCTCTCCCTTCTTGGCAGCACAACCCACACACACTCTATCCCAAGGAATCATGCGATGAATATCTATATCCACATATCTCTGAAGCGAAACAGGTACCTCTGAACGCTGTTTGTTGTCTAAAACATAATAGTTGCTGACACCTCTTCCCAAAGAGGACCGGCCCGCTGGTACCCTCGGGCTCACCAGCGATTATCATACTGACCTTTATGTCTATTTAATTATCCGGTTGGGATCCGCCGGGATAAAAGCAGGTTAGCGAAGATTCCAGGTTAGAATCTTGGCAAGGTCGGGTTAATTTTATTTGGAAAAGCAGTGGTAGCAACAAAAATATTATGCAGTACAGACAAAATATTAGAGCTGTTAAGATCCTGGTGCGCCAAAATAACCTTCACCATTAACTTCTTGTCTCATCCCATTGCGAGGAGAACACAAAGGAATTTTTCCTGCACGTAAACCGGTACAAACCAGTTCACTATCGTATATGCCCGCTAAGAGATGACGTTGGAGCATTGCAAAAGTCGAATCTGGCGATCGTTAACGTGTTGAACGAGTACTTCACCTCTGTGTTTACAAGGGAAGAAAATGGCCCCAACCCGAAGCCGGGGGTGTATCTCAATGAAGGTGAGAACCTAAGCGAGATAATATTAGACGACGAGGATTATTTATACTAGAATTATTTCATGACATTTTAAGTGAGTACGATCGTAGTCATGCTGTGGACATCTTATTCCTGGACTCTCAAAACGCTTTTGATATGGTGCTACCCCGCAAATGGATGTGCAAAGTCCTCGCGGTTGGCATTACAGATAGGGTGGCCAGCTGGATTGAGAACTCGTTGTCAGGCAGGCGACGAAAAGTGAGAATAAACGGGGTAGGCTCGAGATGGGGCCCCGTAGTAGGGTACACCAGCGTCCTGTGCTCGGTCCTTTCTTGTTCATCATCTATATAAATGATATAGACGATGTGTTTCTTTGCTCGATATCCAAGTTCACGGACGGTACAAAATTCGGAGGCATCGTGAGCTCCCGCAAAGGGGTGGAAAGCCTACAGAAGAGCCTTTAGAGGTTAGGAGAATGGTCCGAGAGTTGGCAGATGCCATTCAACCTTAACAACTGTAAGGTGATGCACATTGGCTATGCCAATCCTCGAGAAGACTACCACTTGTTAGGTAGAGTTCTGGAGGTGACAGACTTGGAAAAGGACTTGGGTGTGCAAATCAGCAGCGACCTAAAGTTTTCCAGGCAGTGTCCTGATGTAGAAAAAAAGGCTCAAAGGCTATTGGGTTACATAAAGAGGTAATTTCGCTTCCGTAACAAAGAGATCGTCCTCAAATTGTACAATACGCCATTCAATTCTGGTCCCCTACACTGCGTAAGGACATATATAGACTGGAACGTGTGCAGGCTAGGGCCACCAAGTTAATTCCCTCACTTAGACACAAAGATTATCAGCGTCGGCTTCAAGAATTGGGGCTTTTTTTCTCTGGAGACCAGCCAATTACAAGGCCAGGTAATAGAGACCTTCAAGTTTCTTAAGGGATATCGACAACATGGACTACAGAAGGATGTTCACGTTGAACACAAATCCAACTCGTTATCATGGTTACAAGCTGGATTTTCCCCATTCCAGACGAGTATTTAAGGGAACTACTACTCGTATAAAGTCTGTGAAACATGTAATCGTCTTCCGGTCAAGGTAGTGAATAGCTCGTCTATAGAACAATTCATATCTAGACTGGATGATGTAATCTATGAATATGTATAGAACGTAGGGTCAATTAGATTATAAAAGTAAGTTAAATAGGTTTCAGCTATTCTATTAAAATTTCCTGATTGTGTCTTTTTTTCACATCACAATCGGGTATCTTTTCCGCTTCCTGTGCCCACAAAAGCAGGTGAGGAAAGCCTACATCTGTGTTATTAGGGCGTTCCCAAAATAGTACCTCCTCGGTATGGTCAGCAATGCCCTTTGAGGTACTACTATTCCTTGTTACTCCTTGTGACTACTTCTCAAGGACCTTGCCTTAACCCCAAATAAATCTGGCCACTATAAAAGGTTTAATTTAGTGGTGAAAAGAGAAGATTAAAAAAATTCCAACCGGGATTGGATGTTTTAATATTTACCATTGTGTCTTCTTTTACCAGTAGTAATAGGACTATACCATTGTGTCTTCTTTTACCAGTGGTAATAAGACTAATTTATTTTAATCTTTAATTTCGGTGTCTTCTTTCACCAGTAATAAAATGGACAAATGTGTTTTGATACTCGTATTTTACCTCGCTATTTCTTTTACCAGTGGTAATAGGACAGATTTGTTTTAATCTGTAATTTCGGTATCTTCTTTCACCAGGGGTGATGAGACCAGGGTGTTTTAATCCTTAACTTCGGAAGCTTCTTTCACCAAGGATGATACATGGACACTGCGACACCCTCGCCCCTTCCCACCATTGTGCGATTCACTTCCAGTAACATAACTTTAGGCTGCGTGACTTCTTAGGCCAGCGGCCAATATCCCGCTATAGTCATTTCTCACGACACACGCTGGATGGCGGTATGGGGATTATTTTTCATTTAAATAAATAAAGACACCAAAGCTTTCCGTTCTCTCGTCATTCACATAAAATATATATCACTTGTTTCCTCTGCTTTGCCCCCATTCTCCATTGGTCCGAGGTAACATAACAATTACATAAGGGCGAAATAAGGCGTTAAACCCATTCGATATATATATATATATATATATATATATATATATATATATATATATATATATATATATATATATATATATATATATATATATATATATATATAAGGAATATGAAGACCCATGTGATCGCTCTAAACATTTATTTGCCGGACATTTCGATCTTTAGCAATGACCATCTTCAGCACGAATACAAGAAATTTTAAGAATTTGATACCAAATTTGCCAAAATAGCACAGACAATTCAATAATAGTTACAATATGAAAAATGAGTCAAACTCAACAAGAGAGGTAACATAAATGAAACCAGAATAATAAGCAAGTAGTTAAATATAAGTTAATTTACGGATATATGATATTGAAAAATATGTTAAAAACAGTTGAATGCGATGGATAAAGCGATCGATAAATATGAGCTTAACCAAGAAAGGCAAATTTAAAATTTGAAACTTAATTAAATAATATTCCCGGAGATAACAAATATGAATAAAAAACATGAATAAAACTCAATATAAATAAAAGAAATATGTTTTTAAAGTAATACCCGACAAAATTGTAAGTGCAGGGCAAACAATGAAAAATGAAAGGTAAGTAAAATAAAAAAGCCAGGAATCCGAAAGGAAAACAAAAAGAAAAGCAAACAGTTCAATATAAGTTAAAAATACAAATAAATTATGGTGAAAAATATAGATAAAAAACGGTTGAATACAGGAGGTAAAGGTAATTCAAACGATCAATAAATGCGAGTAAACTAAGAAACGAAAGTTTAAAACTTAATTAAACAAGAGTAAAGCAGAAAAAAAGAATGAAAAACATGAAACTAAGGGAAAACTTTTATATATGAGATCATTTTGACACAAAGGGGACGATTTTTAAAAAAATAAACACAAAGAATAAAAATGAAGTTGACAGAAACTAACCTTCTTTTGTTGGAGCTGATGATATCGACTGATTACCAAGATCGGGACTAGCCAGGATTAAAGCTATGTAGGTGTGGAGGGGGGGGGGATTTGGTTGGTTGTATGTTTCTTTATTTGACTATATAGTGAACAATTTGAGGGAGGATGAATAACACAGGGGAAAAATTTTAATCACATTTTCTGGTAACTTAGGTTTATCTGCCATTTTAATTCGCTTTTTCATGCTGATTTCAAATATATAATCCACTTTTACCTACATGCTAGAGTTATTCTGTAATTCCTATTTTCTCGTTTTCCCGAAAACTGCCCTCCGGACGCACAGAGAGGGCGCTTGTAGAAAGCAAATACTTCACTGTACATAGTAGTAAGATAGTAATAAGTGTTATTGTGCAAAATATTGACATTATTGTTTCTTTTTTTCAGGTCTCGTGTTAGAGTGATGGCTTCGTCAAGAGGAAATTGCGTTGATGATCCAGACACCTTCTGCTACATATGTGGCTGCTACATGCTAGTTCGTCAAAGGCGCAATATATCAAACTTTGTGATGCGCACTTATAAGGCATATTTTGATGTTCCTCTTGGCGATCAAGATAAGAAGTGGGCCCCACGTGCTGTTTGCCATAGTTGTGTGGAACATCTTCGTGAGTGGGCGAAAGGAAAGAGAAATGGTCTTCCTTTTGGAGTCTCCATGGTGTGGCGAGAGCCAAAGGATCATGCATCGGACTGTTATTTCTCTCTGGTGAATACTAAAGGGATTTGCATGAAAAATCGGCACAAGATCGACTACCCCAACATTCCCTCGGCAATCCGGCCAGTACCTCATTCTGAGTCTTTACCAGTTCCGATTTTCAGTGGATATGCTTCCTCCGAGGATGAAAATAATGTACCTGATATGGACGTCCACGGAATGGATTCAGAGTCTTCACATTCATCATCAGATGCTGGACAGTCATTAGCTCCTTAATGTTTCAATCAAGAGGATTTGAATGACTTGATACGTTATTTGGCGCTCCCCAAGAAAGCTGCAGAACTTTTAGTCTCCAGGTTGAGTGAAAGACATGTTTGACAGGTCGGTACGGGTATCATATTACCGAACAAGGGAGAGTACATTTGTTAAGTATTTCTCTGAGAACAAACAATCAAACAATTTGTATACTGCCACGATGTTCCTGGTCTGTTTACCGAGTTTGGAATTGGCACCTATAGCCCTGCTGAGTGGAGACTGTTTTTGGATAGCTTCAGGCGTAACCTCGAGTGTGTCCTTTTGCATAATGGCAATGACTTTGGTGCAGTTATTCTTGGTCACTTTGTCCATCTGCGAGAAACTCACGATGACATAAGAATTGTCATGGATTTACTTAAGTACCATGAACACAATTGTATCATATGTGTAGACCTTAAGATGGTCAACTTCCTCCTTGGCCAGCAGAAGGGATATACAAAGTTCCATTCTATATCTGTATGTGAGACAATCGAGCCCGTGACAAACACTGGTCCCCAAAAGATTGGCCAGTTCGATAAACTTTGGAAGCAGGAATGTCAAACATTGTTAATGAGCCAATCGTAATTCGAGAGAAGATCGTTTTCCCTCCACTTCATCTCAAACTGGGGTTGATGAAGCAGTATGTCAAGGCGTTGAGCACTGACAATGATTGTTTTCAGTACATAGTATCGGCGTTTCCTGCTTTGTCATACGAAAAAATAAAAGCAGGAGTATTTGATGGTCCCCAAATCCGAAGACTTTTGAGTGATTCTAGATTCGTGAACACCATGAATGAAAAAGAGAAGGCAGCCTGGCTCTCATTTTCTGCCGTTGTTCGTAACTTCTTGAGAAACAAAAAGCGCATAACTAGGAGGATCTGGTTACTAATATGCTTTTAGCATATCGTGATCTGGGATGCAACATGAGTGTGAAGCTTCATTTCCTAAATAGGCACCTCGACCGATTCCCAAAGAATCTGGGAGCCGTGAGCGACGAACAAGGGGAACGCTTCCATCAGGATTTGATGACGATGGAAGAGCGCTACCAAGATCACTGGGATAGACACATGATGGCGGACTACTGCTGGACGATTAGAAGAGATCCGCCAGAGAAGACTTACAAGAGAAAGAGTTACAAACGCAAATTTTTGCCCGATTGAAATCAAGAAGAGGTCCTCCAGCCTGATGTACGGTCATTAATAAATTTGCATCTATTTGGTTACA
The DNA here is from genome assembly GCA_963969495.1 of Ceratothoa steindachneri. Classification (NCBI taxonomy): domain Eukaryota; kingdom Metazoa; phylum Arthropoda; class Malacostraca; order Isopoda; family Cymothoidae; genus Ceratothoa; species Ceratothoa steindachneri. The sequence goes on along the minus strand of OZ018330.1, from coordinate 22,942,215 downwards.
TTATTTGTAATCCTAATTCAAGTTTCTTCTCATATGCAATAAAATGTTTGTGCAAAAAAAACTGCTTTACTATAAATAACGCAAAAGGATGATTCAAAATTATTGTATAATATTAGTTATTGATATTACGAAAAATCTGTAGCATTTAGAGAGAATCTGATTTTAAATTTGAATTCAGTATGCTCGAATTAGGTAGGAAAATGTACTTTTGTCAATTCACCAAATACATTTTTTCCCACTGTAATCATTAAGTTCTGGGTTTATTTGTTTAATGAAAAGTGATTCCAGAATTTTTAAATCCAGAGAAGAGGAAGCGGAAGATAATAAACTGAAAGAATCAGGTTAAGATTTTGAGTGTTCTCTTATTGAAGAGTGTTCAGGTTTAGAGATAGGAATGTTAGTTCTATATGACACTCCCATATGCTTAGCAATCCTACATTTTAATTGTAGACTAGAGTGGCCTACATAGCGACTTTGGCAGGTCGCACACCTAAATTTATAAATAATGGAGGATCGCAAGCATAATGGGAGTGATTCTTTGTGTCGAAAGAAAGAATTGATTGAAATAGGCTTATAATTAATAGGAAAGAACTGGCATTGAGGAAAGTACTTATTAAGAATTGAGAGTAGATTTTTATTGAATTTAGTGGTAAAATGTTGAAGATATGGAAGCTTCCTGAATATTTTTTGTTTAGGAAGTGTAGTTGGTTGTGTTGGGTGTGAAAATTTGGGGGATAAGAAATTAGAAGTTAATCTGTCAAATATGGGGCTGGGACGAAATTGAAGTTGAAAAAGGTAATCTATTTCAGAATGAAAGAAAAACCAATTTGAACAAATCTTGTACGCTCTTTGTATACGGATCCCACCAAAAAAGGGTAAAACACCCCCCAACTCTCTTCCCAGGGGACCCCACATTAAGTATGACCCCCCACCCTCCTACCTTCAGGACGGTCGGAAAAATGAAAAAAAGCTAAAAAACAACAACGAGGAACAATGAAAAGACGATAAAAGGAGGTTATGAGTCTTTTTCACCCCTTACCCCCCCCCCTCTCTTGCCATCACGTTAAAGATCTCTGTTGCTACGTTCTGCCTCCCCCCCCCCCCGACCTTTCTAGGAAAGCGTCCTTGAGTGGCAGGCGTCGAGGGGTAAAGGGGAAGGGCCATGGGGGGATACAAGTAGCGTTGCGTTTGAGGCCCCTCCCCCACTACGCAGGACAGGTGGGGTCCCGTAGGGGGGGATGGAGGGGGCAGGGATAGAGACGAGCTTGTGCGAGGAGATTGACCTCATTTTAGCCTCTGAGAATTTCACTAAATTTACCCAAATTTTACCCCTAATAATTTTTCCACAGACATTTTGATGGTGTGTTCGGTTGGTTGGGGTGTAGTAGTGGAGTATACGAAGTGCGAAAGACCTTGTTGGGGAAAAAGAGGGAAGGTTAGGTAGCAAACCACAAAATTAGGTCAGAAGAGGGGAGAGACCCGGTGAGGGTAGGTGAGGGAGAGACTGAAAGAGAGAGAGAGAGAGAATGAGCTATAATGAGAGATAAAGCAAGAGGGAATAATCATAGAGTAAAAGAGAGAGATAGCAAGAGAGAAAGAGGGAAAAGGAATGAGAAAAAGAAACCATAGAGTGAAATCATAAAGTAATAAATATATATATATATATATATATATATATATATATATATATATATATATATATATATATATATATATATAAATATATATAAATATATAAATATATATATATATATATATATATATATATATATATATATATATATATATATATATATATATATATATATATATATATATATATATATATATATATATATAGAGAGAGAGAGAGAGAGAGAGAGAGAGAGAGAGAGAGAGAGAGAGAGAGAGAGAGAGAGAAATAAAGAGAAAAAGAAAAAGAGAGAGGGAAAGAAGGAGGGAAAGAGGAAGGGGAAAAGGGAGGGGAAAAGGGAGGGGAAGCGGTGGAGAGGGGCAATTACCCGTGCCCCCCCCCATCCGTTGTCAACACAGAGGTCATAACAACGTCGTCTTAGACTCCTCGTCTGAACCTTCAGATCCCCTCATTTCCCTCCCCACCCCTCTCTCTCCAAGGGGATTCTACCATCACTGCATAAGAGTTTCTCCCTCGACTCGGCAGCTGTGCCAACGGGGGCGCCGCTCCCGCAAAGCAGAGCCAATCAATCGAGATAAATAAGGCGCATTTTACTCCCCTCACCTCCGATGCCCCTTACCCTTAAATTTCCGCCCTGGGGGTGACGGGGGAGGGGGTCTTCCAGGCCAACCTGCGGGGAAGGAAGGGCGTGTCAGATGCAAGCAACAAATGGCACTCCTGTGGCATCATCTTCGGTGACGAGTTGCGAATCAATACCTCGTATGCCAAAAAAATCGGTCTCCATAGAAACCCACAACACCCCCTCCCTTCCCAACCCTCCGTTACTTTTGCAATCCTGTTTTGGGTAGTGTATATGCATGAGTGTATTTTTTTATATGTACGTATGCGTACTTATACGTGTGAGCGTGTTTTCAGTAGGAAAACAAACATGGCAGAAATGACGGCCAATCGCGTTACAATCATTAGTGTATTTAAAACAACTATGTTGGCTTTAACTTTTTTAATGTTATATATTAAAAAAATATCAGAGACAACAGTGCCCAATTTACTTAATTTATCATTTATTTATAACCAACGAGGGTATCCCTGTGGTAAAAGTAAAAAATACCTCTCCTGACTTGCACCCTGGACGTGTTTCGACACCAAACAAGTCGTAAACATGCTTAGGGCGAGAACGATATAATAGTGGATCTAGAGAGATAGGATGGTCCCTGAGTGGGGGACTAAGAAGGTTCTGTCAATAACTGAATCGATGTCTGGATATGGTTTTCAGTCTGGTCTTCTCTCTTAACAAAATCATTATATTCGTGCCCAATATAATGTAAATAGTAGTCGATGGTGCCCCTAGACACGTAAGGAAATAGGGAGTTATACGAATATACCCTTTGATTTCACACTTATCTCTCAATCTGTTAATTTATTCATCCACCCCTCGGCCATCTTATCTTATCATCAATTTATCGATATTTATGTCTATCATCTCATCGTCTGTACCAATTTATTGTGTTTTGACGCCTTACCTTTATTTCCCGGTGGAGCTATTAACATATATATTACTCGAGCTCACAATCTCTAAACCCACCTTAGGTCCATCTAACGGGGCTAGCTGAGAGTAGAAACAAGGATCTTTGTTCTTCCACGCTAAAATCACCCTTCTGCTTCACACCTTGGACGGCCTCGATAAAAACAACTACTACACTCAAACTCCCCCCATAAAACCCAAGTTACTATGGTAGCGGCTGTAGAAATGTTGCCTATCGGCAACACAGTCCTCTAAACCCGTTTCCTCCACTCTCCCACTCTCAGTCATTCACTCCGTCGTTCCGATCTTTTCCTTCAGCCTCCTCTTTAGCCCCGTAGCCCCCTACCCACCATTCCCTCTCTCTTGCCTGGTACCTTTCCCCACCCCCTCCCAAGGGCTCGGAGAAGGCATAGCCCCTTTCTACGTTGCGGAATAGAATCACGCTTTGATCAATACCGCCTTCAGAGGCGCTTTAAATCGGCGACGTGTAAAACTGCGCCTTACTCCGCGCCTCCTCAAGGACGCGCCTGACTTTCATACACACACAGCAATGCGCACTTCCATTGTTATATAAACTCAGCATTTCTCATGGGCATGGTAGGGCTATGTATACATTACAAACATCAAACACACTCACACGTCAATTGTGTGCACTTCCATTGTTATGTAAACTCACAGCATTTCTTATGGACATGGTAGGGCTATGTATACATTACAAACATCAAACACACCCACACGTCAATTGTGTGCACTTCCATTGTTATGTAAACTCACAGCATTTCTCATGGGCATGGTAGGGCTATGTATACATTACAAACATCAAACACACTCACACGTCAATTGTGTGCACTTCCATTGTTATGTAAACTCACAGCATTTCCCATGGGCATGGTAGGGCTATGTATACATTACAAACATCAAACACACTCACACGTCAATTGTGTGCACTTCCATTGTTATAGAAAACTCACAGCATTTCTCATGGGCATGGTAGGGCTATGTATACATTACAAACATCAAACACACCCACACGTCAATTGTGTGCACTTCCATTGTTATGTAAACTCAAAGCATTTCTCATGGGCATGGTAGGGCTATGTATACATTACAAACATCAAACACACTCACACGTCAATTGTGTGCACTTCCATTGTTATGTAAACTCACAGCATTTCTCATGGGCATGGTAGAGCTATGTATACATTACAAACATAAACACACACATATATATGCGCTTTGATTGTTACATTAACCTACAATATCTATAAATTCACTAAACGCACACATTATTTACTCTCTTCTATGTAGACGAATTATGTAGATACATTTAGCGAGTCCTTTAGAATGCTCTGTATGCAAGATGTGGGATTCCCCTACAAATTTCCCCCTCGTTCAACAGCTCCACACTACACCCAAACGTGATTGAATTTCAACCTCACTCCTTCACCACTTTGGGATGTTTGTTCTCTTCCTACAAACTTGTTCCTGGAGTAACGTGCCCTCCCTACCCAAGGACGCGGCCGTGATGAGGTTAGCCAGTCCTATTCTTTCCCGCACTTGTCAGGTGTAGGTTGGAGAATCATGCTGCAGCTGACATCTGGAAGATTTCGTGCCCTCCAGCCTTCCTACACACGAAGGCTATATATCCCCCAGCACATATTTACTCCATCTAACTTCACCACTTTCCTTACAATCTTTCTTTACAAAAAAATCTACTAAAGATTCCCTCGTTAGTTTTCGTTTTCTGCCTGTCGTCTCCTGCCCTCGGCAGTTACACAATTCCTTTTCAAGGAGCACCTCAATGGGTTACTACAACAACCCTCATCACCAACCTCTTTTCCCACAGGGGTGGCGCACATCAATGCCACCATCAGTGTGCCTGATGGGTTCCGCCTCCAACTATGATGCCCCCCCCCCATCCTCCTCCTCAAGATCCCTTCACAAGTGTCCAAAATATTCTAATGATTACCGCTTCTTTACCAAATGAGGGAGGGTCGGTTGACATTCTTAGGAGAATTGCGCACCTTTCCCATCGTCCAAATTAATTTGCTATTTTTTCTGGGTATGTACCTCTGCTCCTATTTTCAGATGCCCTAACTTCAACACTTTCTAAAAGTCTTCTCTCCTCATCCTTGGCTGAAATGCTCTCGTTGTTTTTCTTTTTTTAATAAGGGCATAAAAGCGTGTTGAGTAAAACGACTTCCGTTTATTCCTTCCATAGGCGTCTAAAGACTGCCCAGAGGTACCCACAGCCCCAAAGGGCGTATGACTACGGCGGGAATTCTGATACCCAACCTCTTTCCACAAACCCTTTAAACAGCCTCTTTTCCTAACCTCTTTCTTCAACCTTTTTTAATAGTTTCTTCTTTCAACCTCTTTCTTCAACTTCCTTCCAAAACCTCTTTCCTTAACCTCTTTCATCAAATTTTTTCCACAACCACTTTTCTCAACTTCTTTCGACAACCGCTTTCTTTACCGTTCTTCATTAACCCTTAAAATCAACCTCTTTTTTTAACCTTTTGCCGTCCTATTTATTCAACCTTTTTCACCATCTCTTTTATCAACTTCTTTCCTCAACCTCTTTTCTCGACCTCTTTCCAAATCTTCTTTCATCAATCACTTTACTCAAATTCTTTCTTCAACCTCTTTCCACAACATCTTTAATCAACCCTTTTCCTCAACTTCCTTTGACAACCCCTTTCTTTAACCTCATTTCACCACCTCTTCTTCAACCTCTTTCATCAACCTTTTCCCATCTTTCATCAACGTTTTTCTTCAACCTTCCTGGGCTCCAAACTACGGGTATCTCCAGTGTATGATAGGGGCCCTAAAATCCACCCGGGACTTGACACACCCAATGTGCCTTAACTACACCCATTTTTGCATCCTGAGTCATAGGATTTCAACTCGACGACACTTGGGTTGTGTTGACTCTAAGGTGAATCTAGGTGGTTTGGGTGGGTATGTGGGTGTGAGGTGGACTGATGTGGGTTGGAATGATGGGTGGAGTGTAAATACCCCGAGGAGTTTAAAAGAGACTCCTTGAAATGTTCGGAATTGGTGGTGATGGTGGGGGTGGGGGTTCAACTGTCAAGAACAATCTTACAACCACTTGAGAGAGAGAAAAAGAAGGAGAGATAAAGAGAAAGAGAAAAGGGGAAGAAAGAAAAGGAGGGAGAAAAGAGAAGGAGGGAGAAAGAGAGGGATGGATTAAGAGAAGCAGAGAGAAAGAGAGGGAGGGGGAAAGAGAAGGAGATAGATAGAGAGAGGAGAAGAAAGAGAAGGGGAGAGGAAGAGAGAGAAAGATGGAGGGAGAAAAATGGAGAGAGTAGGAGATAGAGATAGCAAGAGAGAGAGAGAAAGATGGAGATGAAGAGAACGTGAGAAAGATAGTTAGAAGGTGAAGGACGTAGAGAGAGAGGGATAAAAAAGATAGAGAAAGAGTGTGAAAGATGGAGGGAGAGAGTGTAAAAAAGATAGAGGGAGAAATAAGGAGAGAGGAGATAGATAGAGAGAGAGAAAGAGAGAGAGAGAGAAAGCGAGAGCGAGCATGTGTGAGAGGTCCCAAAATAGGAGGCGATAATGCCTGTCCAAAATTCCGCTCCATTTTTCGAGTTGTCGCTCAGACTTTACTTACTCCTCTTCCCCCTACACCCGGAAATTCCCCCGCCCCTATTACCCTTCCCTCAAAGGGGGACGCCCTGAGGGAAGGTGCAGGGCGGAGGGGGGAAGGTGGTTACTGCTAACGCCGGTCGTCCTCCGTAACCTGAGCGACTCCTTGCTGGAAGCGTCTTCAGAAGCCGCCCGCCGGATTGTGCGGGGGGGGGGGGAGATAATGGGCGGAAGAAGAAGGAATATAGGGGAGAGATGAACCGTGTAAACTCTGTAGAAGATTCCCATATGAGGACACCTGTAGAAAACCCATTTGAGGTATGGTTGGTAGACCGTACGTAGCCTTTAGAAAACCACGCAAGGAAATAGTTTAACTTCCCTTAGGGGGCAGCTCCCCTATCTTACCAAAGACGGGGAATACATATTCAAAGAAATAATAATACTATGATAGAAAAAGAAGAGGAAAAATAGAAGAATAGGAAAAGAAGTAGTAGTAGAATAAGAATGAAGAAGAATAAGAACCACAGACAGCAGAGCTAAGACCCGCAAAGACCCTCAAGTCCACTCAAGGCCGCCCCATGAAGCATGAAGTCGAAAGCTGCAGCAAACAACCTATATAAGTCACTACCGGATTAACCACCCCCACTACTGCCATAGTTCGGGCGATAATGTTAACTCTAATGCTAGTACGAGCAGGCCGGTACGCACTTACTACATGTGTACCTCTGAGTCACGCAGGGTTCGATTCTAGCTCAAAAACAAGCGATCAATCATACAAAGGGGAGGATAGGACAGGTCTTCTTCTTTCGCAGGGCCTCGCTCGCTAGGGTTAAAAGGAATATCGTAAGGGCAAAGGAGGCAAAGAATACCGAGGGGCAATTGTTTTACAGGGGACAATCGCTGGCATCATTTTATTTATTATTTTTTCTTCAACCCTTTCTAATAGTGAGCATTTTTTATTTGTGTCTTCTAATAGGAAATATTTACACTCACAAAATAATCTCCAAGTCGAGTTTAAAACATATTTATTGTCGTACTTTCGATTACTCGGTTAGGTAGATCATTCCGTGTTTGTGGGATTTTATAACTAATGTAATTTTGAGCTATGCCTCGTTGAAGCACTTATTTGCAAATTTGAATCCATTTTGACGAGTGTTTGCCCTATCATCTATCTCGAACAGCAATCTATGATATATATTATCAAAGCCATTTAAGGTTTTGAGTACTTCGATTAGTTGTCCACGTAATGGTCTACTTGCAAGGGAAAATAGGTTTAAGGAGTGAAGTCTTTCTTCGTACGGTTTATCTCTAAGCTCAAGAAGGAGTTTAGTTGCCCTACCTCGCATTCCTTCTAACAGCGCTACGTCTTTTTTGAGGTAGGGATACCCAAAAGAGCACTACGTACTCGAGATGAGGTTGGGCGAAAAATTCATATAAACGTAAAATTATACATTTGGACTTGAAAGAGAAGTTCCTGCCAATGGATCTCAGCATTAGGTTTGCCTTCATGGTAGCTTCGACTCATCCTTTGACACTGACGTCCTCCGAAATTAAACCCATTAGGTCCATTTTAAATTTAACAGATTCTAGGCTTTGGCCGTTCATTTGGTAATCCGCTTTTAAATTTTATTATCTTAAGTGCCTATGCTTGGGTTAAAGTTTACTTTTATTTATCTCTCTACTCAACACTTTTATCCAGGTTCGCTGCAGTTCGGCAACATCGCATCAATAAACGGCTATTTCGTGTCATCTGCCAATTTTAAAGAGCAATTCATTATTAAGGTCATTTATATGTATAATAAACAACAGTGCACAGAATACTTATCCCTAAGGTACCCTGCTAGGGCGAGAGACCTAGTTCGCGCTTGTTCTATTTATAACAAAAAACCCACTGTGAATCCTATGAGAGCCAGTTCTTTATCTACTTAAGAATTTGTCCTCTTATTCAGTGCGCTTCAAGTTTCAGCAAGAGCTTCTCATGCAGAATGGTATCAAAGTCTTTTGGGAATTAAGGTAAATTACAGTGGACCACAAAATTTACCACACGCTGTTAGAAATGCGAACTTACATACCTTTAGTTGACGTAGGATAATTTAATTTACAACGCACGTGGAATTTTAAGTAATAAATACAATGTAACGATCACAAAAGCAAAATTATGAGCCGGAAAAACTTAATAATGACAATAGTGAAATTTGACAACTCAAAAGCTTACAACATTCATATAAACATGGTTTAGTTAGTTGGTTGCATAATTCTTGTTGTCAATTACAGCTTGCAGGCGCTTTGAGTAGTCTCCTACGATATTTCTACCGGTGGTTGGGTTGATTTTGTTCCATTCGTCCAAACATATTTTCTTCAAATCAGATAAGTCACACGGATCTCGTTTCTGGTCCACGAGCTTAAATTTCCTCCACAGTTTTCGATGGGATACAATCAGGAAATTGACTCGGGCCAACATTCCAAAACATTAATTTAACCTGTATGCAGCCAACTTTAGTTTGTTTTTCTGTATGCTTGAAGTCATTGTCTAGTTGAAATACACATCATGGTTTCAAGTCCAGAGAGCCAAAGCAAAATAACAAATTTCTTTCCAAAATTTCCCCTTTACATTTCTCTCTTCTTTCTTCCTTGGATTGCTTCCATTCTTCGAAAACCTGATGGGCAAAAACAACCCCATACCATAATTAATCCACCACCGAATTTAACTTTAAGGGTCGTATTCATTAACAAGTAAGCTTCACACTTCTTTTTTCCAAACCTTGCTGATTGAATTTGCACCGAAAATAACTATTTTCTTTTCATCTGACCAAAAGATTTGTTCCCAGCGCGTGGCAGACTTATTTAAATATTCACTTGCAAACGCCAAGCGATCTTTACAGCAAATTTTCCCTTTTCTTTTCATCTGACCAAAAGATTTGTTCCCAGCGCGTGGCAGACTTATTTAAATATTCACTTGCAAACGCCAAGCGATCTTTACAGCAAATTTTCCCTTTTCTTTTCATCTGACCAAAAGATTTGTTCCCAGCGCGTGGCAGACTTATTTAAATATTCACTTGCAAACGCCAAGCGATCTTTACAGCAAATTTTCTTAAGGGGTGAGGTCTTTCTTGGAGGAGTACGAGAAAAGAGATCATAACGCCGCAGCGTTCTATTTATTGTATCTTTGCTAACTTCAACCTCACTTTTTTTCCAGATCTCTAAAATAGTCTGTAGTTTTATCACATACTGTTCTAGCAAATTTTCGAGCTACACGATTTGTTTACATCTGAGGGCGATCTGAACAATCCAAAGGATGAATTGTACGACTATTACGAGACTTCTAGTTACGTATTATAGTACCAACTGAATTTAAAGGTCCTTAAGGATGTACAGAGATTTTTCTGTGCCCAAAACTACTCTTATGGAAGGCTACAATGCGTTCACGAACCTCTTGACTGATTTGTTTGTTTTCCCCATGAGGAAGATGTTGACGGTATGGCTATCTTGTAAAGAGAGGGGGGGGGGTTCGAGTTATGTCCTCAACCTATGATATCTTGTAAAGAATTACACAGTAGCCTTACACGATAACGTAAAAACCTCTCATTTAGTTTAGAATATTCAAGATATTCGCGATAAAGTGAAGAATAGTAATGAGACATTTTCCAGATGTAAATTTTTTATATGAAAATGTTTTAAACTTTTGCGTTGTCAAATTTTGCTATTGTCCTTATCAAGTTTTTAGGATTATTCCATTGTATTTATCACATAAAGTTCCATGTACGTTGTAAATTTCATTAACCTACGTTAACTAAAAGTACGTAAATTTACATTTCTAACAGTGTGCTGTAAGCTTTGGCCGCCCACTGTGTATACACTGCTTTACTGTCCTCGTAGATGTATGTAAATCATTAAAAAAAAATCCTGATATTAGTTAAACAACAGCGGACTCGGCGAATTCCGTATTGTGTGTCCAAGATTAGGTTCTTTTACTCTCTATGAACCGCCATCTTATCTCTAATTATATCGATTCTAAGAGTTTACCAATTACTGACATTAAACTGATTGGACGGAAGTTACAAGGATCGCATCTCTCTCCTTTTTTGGAGATTGGCGCATTATTTCTTTTGGACTCCTCTGAGACACCCATTCTTTAATAACCCGGCTGACAAATCGTACACATCAGTTTTACTAATTCGTTCTTTAACTCCTTCAAGCGAACTAGGCACAGGCAATCAGGCCCTGGTGCCTTTGATCCCTTCCAAAACCACTGATACCATTCCGCATGAGAGGCTCTTGATGAAACCTAAAGCACATGGAATAAGAGGACAAATTCTTAAGTGGATAAAGGAACTGGATCTCATAGCGTTCGCAGAGGGACTGGACGACCAGACCAGTGTTTTCCTCTTCCTCACACCGTCGGATAATATTATGTTTACCTTAATAATTTCCTCTTAGTAATAATAAAGACTCATTTAATATCTTAATAATTTGTTCAGGAGTGTCGGAGATAACTCCCTCTCTACTTCTGATCGACATTAAAGCCTCATTTAGGTGCTTCATGTAACTATAGCAACGCTTAGGCTCATGGTTGGAGTTTAGTACTAGTTTTCTTCCCTAATTTTTTTTCTTTGCTTTCGTATATGCATTTAATGTATGTATGCTTCTATGTGTTGGTGTTAGGAATGTATATACGTTTGTTATTTATGTATATTTGTTTATTTATATATGTATATGTGTATGCGTATGTATGCAAACATGCATTCTTGTTATGCGTGTGGGTATGTTTACCTTATCATTTGCAATAATAAGAAGCTCACTTTAATCACGTGCCACCAGGGATGTAAATTACCCGCAGGAAAGACAGACAAAACGAAATCGCTTGGATGCTTTTTTTTTGTTTTTGTTTTTAGGAGAGGCGATTTACGGGTTTTTATGTGCGTGTTTGGCCCGAGTCGATTTAGTGAGCCGAGGGTTGGCCAAATGTAGCTGGCGTCTCTTCGTATACAGACTCCCTCCGACCTCTGCTCACACAAACCCTGAAGCCCCGTACTCCTCCGAGGGGGGCGAATAGAGTGTGGTAAGGAGTGTTTGTCTGGGGAGAGGGGAAGAATGGGATAGGTGGAATTGCGGGCAGCGAATTACGCATCATCACAGGGAACTTCGCCTCAAATTTGCAAAGTGCGCAACAGCTTTCCGAAGACCCTCCCGACCCCTCGCCCTTTTAAGGGTGCAGCTGGGGGAAGGGTGATTAAATGGCGCCCGTGGAACAGTTAGACAAAAGGTCGAGTAACTCTGCGATGACCTTGAGTGCGGCGCTCAGGATTCGCGTCGTTAAGGCGAGGTCGCATAAGGCGATTTCACGGCCGTCGACGATGCAACTTGGAGGTCAGACAGTGCGCGTCGATAATGGTACAGTTATTAGAGGTGACTCTCTCTCTCTCTCTCTCTCTCTCTCACACACACACACACACACACAAACACACATATTCTCTCCTTTTTTTCTCTATCAATATCGTAACTTTTCTCTCACTTCCTCTTTTTCTCTCGCTGCCTTTTTTTTCCTCCTAGCTCTTTTCCTCTCTATTTATCTTCTTTCTTTTTCTGTCTCTTATCTCTTTTTCTGTCTCTCGCTCCCTCTTTATCTCTCCGCTTTCGTCCCCTCTCTATGTGTGTGTATATGTGTGATGTATATATATATATATATATATATATATATATATATATATATATATATATATATATATATCCATATATCTCTCTATCTAGCTGTTTCTCTCTTTTTGTCTCTCTCTCTCACTCATTCTCTTTCCTTCTCTTTTCTGTATCCTCTTTTTTTTCTCTCTCTCATATTTCCTCACTTACTTTATCTACCCCACTATCATCTCTTTAAATATATGTGTATATTTGTGGATAAGCGTGTGTATATGTGTATCACCGCATTATCTAGCTCTCATCTATTTTTAGCTACCATCTCTTTGCTAGTAGCAAGTAAAGACCTGGCGGCTACCTCCTACAGCAGAAGGGAGGCTTTGGAACCTCTATAAATAACACCATTTGACTCTCACACGTTGTGAGAGACTGGGACGGAATAATGTGGTGAGACTAGTATGCCCTGAAAAGCCCACCACTAACCCATAATGCCTGACCAGCCCCTGTGACCGTCCTTTGGTAATTTAGGCTGGGCTGTTACTGGTCACAACTTCCCCGCCTAGTTGACTGCCATGCTAACTGAAAGGTCTCGAGCTGGGCCACTAGTCATGGCAAGATATCACTTGAATTGCTAGGCTACGAGTCTGGCCGCTCGGCAAGGCCTAGTAAGGCTCCCGACCTTGGCTTTCCTCTTCATGTTACTACTGACGAGAAACCAGAGAGAAATCACCTGTGGCTGCGGCCCGTAAGCTGCGCCCCGTTTGGGACTGTCTAGCCCATGAGGAAACTTTTCGGCTAGTGAAGCAGATAAATGGAGACGCTGGAAAGATCTACAGGGTAGGCGGATGCGGCTGGCGCAAGACCCAGCACCAAACTTTTCCCTCTTATTTTAGTGGTCACAAGCATCAAAGTTATAGTGTGCGCCAAGTCAGCTGACAAAAGTATAAAGTGAATAGAGACAAAAATTCCCCGTGCCCAACAATTGAAAGATAGATATCCTAGGTGCGGAGGCATTTGTTGGTATAAATATTTTAAGGAAGAAAAGTTTAAAAAGATCACTCGCCAGACCATCTGCAAGTTCTACGACATAGAATTGGGAATAGAGAGGAGATGAGGAAAGTGGAAGAGCGTTACCATCGCAAGATGGCCGTCAGGAAGAATCGCGTTGGTCAATTCGAAGAAAACTGTATTCTGGAATTGACGAACCTGAGGAACCAGGTGGGCCAACTTCAAGAGGCAGTTGACGAAATCCAGAGACCTGTCACCTCCAGGTCACCTCCGGGAAATGGGAGCGAAATTGGAGGAGCTGGCGAGGTGGACAGTATTGCCGCAGACCCTATGGAAGATAGTTCTACCATTCGATCCGGACAGGGTACTCGCCCGAAAGACCTTGGTAGTCAAAGAGCAGGCGAAGGTTTTGCTTACATTGTAAGATCTGCAGCAACCTTCGAGATGGGAAGACCTTCTGTGTCGGGTGCACCCCGAACGAACTCCCATAATGTCGCAAACGAGAACACTGGTACTGCCGAAGCTCCTACTGAAGCTGCTGAAATAAATATTCTATTAACGCGAAAAGAAGCGAAGGAAAAAAGGAAACGGCAGCTAGCAGCTGCAGGAAGAGCTCTAGAGAGCAATACTGAACCGGCCGACACGGGCGCATCGGCACCGGCAGTTGAGGGTTCATTGTATGTTAGGGGTGAGAGCTCCAACGAAGTAGAGTTCCAGGAAATAAGAAGGAAAATGAGCAGGGATACAAAGAAGGGTAAGGAGGGGTGCCACAGAGGATCCTTTGAAAACCCCAAATCGCTTTGCCGTCCTATCGGACGGGGACGTGCAATGTGTAGTGGTGAGAGACTCACAGATGCGAGGCCTTCAATAGCACCTGGGTGAGGGGAAGTGGTACAGATGGGAGGTACGATGTCTCCCCGAGTGGAATAACGAGGCACTTCGAGACGAAGTCCAGAAGGTTGAGTCGGTCATACTGAACATATAGTGTAGACATCCATGAAGACTGCAGAAGACCTTCTTTCCAAGACAAACAAGGCCATGCTCGTGAGGATGCTACGCAGGAAGTTCGCTACAACACACGCACATATCAAAATTCTTGGCATTGACGAACATCTAGGTCACCTCTCTGCCTTGACAGGAGTTAAGTTTGTAGCCAAACCATTGTCTCAAGTATTGGTCAAAATTATTAAAGCTCATTTGAAGAATTCGGCCCAATTTAAAGATAGATTATGTGAGGTAAACCTCAGGGGTAAGAAACTCGTTAGCTTTGATGTGAAGGCGTTATTCACTAATGTTCCAGTAGATTGTGCCTTAGAGGCAGGTGAAGGAAGCAGTAGCCAACATCAATGACTGATCTACCTATTTATAAGAGGGATTAATTCAGGTTAATATCCTTATGTGTAATGTTTGGTGCTTTCACCCTTGAGGGGGACGCATATAGGCAGCACAGGGGACTAGCCATGGGATCGCCTCTTAGTGCCGTTATGGCATGCTTGTTTATGGAAGTTCTAGAGACGTTGAAATTGACGAGGGTTATGAGGAATGATTCACTTTGGTGGAGGTACGTAGGCGATGTCCTGGCCGTAATTCCAGCAGGTACCGATATAGGCAACAAATTAAAACAGCTGAACGAAGTGGATGAGGACATCCAGTTTACCGTGGAAGGAGAATAGAACAATAAAATTCCTTCCCTAGACACGTTGGTCCATAGGGATGACGATAGAGTTAATTTCCCCGTGTATAGGAAAGCTACGAATAAGGACGATTTTATTCATTTTCTCTCTGGACATGGTAAGAAAGCGAAGACAGGAGTAGTCATTGGGCTTTATTTAAGGGCTATTCGCATTTGTAGCAAAAGCCTTTTGAATGATGGATTTGAGTATATTAAGAAAGCCTTCGTGAAACTAAAATGTCCAGAGGGTCTTTTAATAAAATGCGTTAAAAATCATTAAAAATAGAGGAGAGAAGTAGTAAGAGGAGGATCGCAGAGGCGGACAAAGATGGTGAGATCGCCGGGAAGGGATTAGAAGGAGGCAAAGAGATTAAATAGGTCTCTTAGGAGGGCAGAAATTTTGATAGTTACCAGTGCGAAAACAAAAGTTGGGGAGTTATTAAAGCATAGGAATTCGACAGCTAAAAACGAAAAGGGTAGTATTTATCTGCGACCGCAGTTATTATGGTGAATCAAGAAGATATATGTATTATGACTATGATTAATGAGCATAATAGGGATATTAGAGCCCATAGAATACCAAACGCAACGGTAGTACATACCGATGAATACGGTCATTTGCCTAATTGGGGTGGGATCAGAGTAATTCATAAGGGTTTATCAAAAAGAGAGAAAAGAATGATTGAAGTAGCGCATATTATCGCTGACAGGTCAACCAATCACCGGGACGGGTTCTTCCGGTATGCCAATGGTGCAGCTAGGGTCATAAGAAATGAAGCGGAAAGGTCGGAGACCGATAACATCAACCGACCAACTCGAAGAAGCCGCCCGACGATGAGCAGCCGTGACCCAGGGTGACATTTGCTTACAGTTCTGAAGCTGAAAGGCGAAACGTCAATGAAGAACTCCAGACTGTTTCCGGATTTTTACTTCCTGCACCCATTCACACACACACACACGTATATATATATATATATATATATATATATATATATATATATATATATATATATATATATATATATATATATATATATATATGCAAGATTTGTTAAATTCAAAGCGATATATGCTTGAGCTACAGCTTTGTAACCTTTTCAAAGACTTTCTTTTCATTGTTTGCCCAGACGATGACCTTTTCAAATGTCATCTTCTGGGCAAACAATAAAATATTACAAAAATGGGTTTTATATATGCATTATTATCGAACATAAGAATATGTTTTAAGACCAATCAGAAGTGACAAAAATTCTAAAGTTAGAATAATATTTAGATCAAAACTGAAAAATTATTTGATCTTGACATAAGAATATTTGTTTTAGCCAATCAAATTTGAGAATTTTTAAAGATTAAACAATGTTTGTATCGGCGAAATAAAGGTGTATACAAAAAATAAATGATCAGCAAAGGAGGCAAAGTAAACGGAAGCTGGGTTATGATATAATGCGGCCGGAATTCAGACCTCACGTGGTTGATCGTCAGATAAAAAAAAACAATTTGTCAACCTCAGTAATATCTCCTTAACACCGGAGCAGATTGAATTCCTACGACTGGGTCTCAACTGCCACTATATGAGGAAATCTATCCCTTTGTCCAAGAGAATCGAAAACAAGATTCTTTTGGATAGCATATTCCGACTCGAAAACGAAGGAAAGGTAGAAGTGAACGGCAACCTTCCTACAGAACTCGCCGCTGAAGCAATTAAATGCAGAAGACGCACCCAAACTACTCTTATGACACCTCGTCTTCAGAACCCAGCCAAACAACTGAAAGAAAAGCCCGATATTGTCATCCACCGAGCAGATAATGCTTCAATTTATGTCATCCTTAAAAAAGAAGATTATCTATCCAAAATGAACGCAATCCTACACTACACAAGCAAGTTCCGTATCATAACTCGAAATCCTACCGAAGATTTAAAAACAAAATTAAATAGGCTCCTCCACAAGCACAACAGTGAAAATACACCTCTAAAAATGCAGTTAATTAAAGGAGACTACAAACCAGGATACGCCTACGGACATGTCAAGACCCACAAATGTGGCTACCCGCTTCAACCCATCATCAGCCAGACACTTACGGTCACCCATCATCTAGCCAAAGTCCTTAACTCGCTCATTACACCATATGTCCCATCTGATTACAGCTTACATTCAACGGAAGACTTTCTTAACATCCTCAAAATCTCAGAACCAGCCGGCTCCATGTCTTCAATGGACGTCGAATCCTTTTTTCCAACTTCCCGATGGATGCAACCATCGAGCTCATTTGCCAGCAAATCAACACACTGAGGGTAATACTTCCCTCCCGAACTCTAAAGAGATTCTACTACAACTCCTTAAGGCTTGTAGCAAAGAGGCGCCTTTCTACGGCCCTGGTGGTTATATGTACATGCAAGTCGACCGAGTGGCGATGGGATCTCTACTGGGTGTTCTATTAGCCAACTTCTACACGGGAACAGTTGAGGATGCCATTTTCAAGAACAATCCTTCCTTGAAACCAACGATCTTCGCCCGATATATCGATAACAAATTTATCAATGCAGATAACCTTAGCCTGGTCCTTACCCTTATTCAAACTTTCGAGGAAAGTTCATCCCTCAACTTCATTCATGAATCCGGTGTACGGATGTGATAGTAAAAAAGGGAATATATCCTGAAAGCTGAAGGAAGTAAGAGATTTGCAAAGAGATGTTGGTTGCCTGGAGATCAGACTTATTTCTGTCCATTATAGGTAGTTATAGCTAGCGTGATAAAGTTAGAAAATTTGATTCGCGTGAGTATCACGCATTACTATTTTTTCTATATGTGTCTATTTTTAATTTGTTTATGTAGCGTTTGTATTTATGAGGCATCCAACTGTTATTAGTAATTATTCTTACTAAAAACCGGTGTAGGATTCTATCTCTATTTATTCTTTAACATTCCTATCCACGTAATAATTGACTATATGCTATTCTCTGGTGATGCTTTAGTTATTTAACTAATCTTAGTCGTCGTCGAGTATTATTCTCCTTTCTATGTAAGTGTAGATTTCTTCTTCTTCCTCTTCTCATCCTTCTACAATCCTTCGGAAACTTTAGAATAAACTATGTGATCGCCATCCTTCTCTTTGGGCAATTTGGTTGGTTAATTCAACTCCAATTTCGTTCTGTGTCTTTTCTATGACTTTCCTTGCTCTTTTTTGCAATTATTCTGTTAAGTGGCTTTATTTTTGCTTCCCTGTGCAGGTCTCGTATTCTTCTTTCTCCTCTTCTAGTGTTTGTTATTAAGTATATAGCTTTGTTTTGGACTTTTGGGAGTCTTCGTAGGTTACTTCTCGAGATCGTGTACATCGCTATGGTTGGATAAATAATCTCGGACTGTACTATGGCCTGGTAAATTTTCTTCTTGTTTTTCATGCTTAGGTTTATTAACTTGTACAGTAATACCAGGCCACTTTTCCCCGATTTACCCTCTCAGTTACGTGCTTTTTATAACCTGATTTCGTAATGGTTAGTCCAAGCATCTTACATTATTCGTCCTATCTGTAGCGCTGTCCTTCTACATATACATCATAGATACTCCTCCTGTAGACGGGTATCATCTTAAATTCATCCCTGTTGGTTTTAATTTTCCATTTTTCTTGGTATCTATTAATGCTTCTTATCTCTTCTGCAGCCATCCTAGCTTGCATTGGTCCATCCCTGTAAAGGCAAGCTATGATCTAGGTGACGTCGTCTGCAAATTGGATGTTCAGGAAGCCCTTATTTATGGGTGGTGGTATATTTGCGGTGTAGATTATGTAGAGAGACAGACTCTTGACATCCGTGTTGGGACAATCCCGCCGCGAGCTCAAATATTTCTCCCTGATGTCTCCCTATTTCTATATAAGCACATATCTCCATTAGATAATCGCATAAAATCCTTTCGATCTTGTTGTTCATTCACATTCTAGGTATCTTGAGTTGCATACCCCTCTGCCATACTTTGTAGAATGCCTTGGACACGTCCCGGCATAAGATATCCACGCTCATTTTTCTCTATTTGATTTCGCTATCTTTTCAAGAATGACTCCTCAGGCCATCTCAAGGTAATTTAATCTGGTGAGTCCCGATCTGCATGGGGTTCTCTGTTGGAAGCTCTTTATCGTTTCTTTTAATTTCTCTGATGTAATGATTGTGTATATTTCACCGTTGTTGTTTCTTTTTTTCTCTATAAAGTGGGAGGGGCATGTCCTTTCGATCTCCCCATTCACCTGGTCTAAGATCTAGTGTTCGAATTCAATGTCAGAGTTCTTGTTCTTTTCTTCGCTAATTTATAATACCTTTTTGCCAGTGCTCTCTGAATAATGACTCTATTTCTTCTTCATGTTCTAAAATGTTGTTCCCTGCATCCTTAATTTTCATTTTATCCCATACTGTCCGTGGCTTTAATCTGTTGATATGTTTTCAAAATTCTGTTAGTGAAAGAATAGAGTCGAAAGACCCACTTGGACCCTAAAAACCCATGTGGCTATCACACACGAGGTCAAAGGACGAGAGAACGGGCATAAAAACCACGCAAAGACGCTTCAGAATGCAGATGTATTTACTTATGGAGGTTTACCACACAAGCCTTTGAGGCAATCTTGCTTTCCGCCTACCACCTGGAGGCATGCGAGAGTGAGGTAAGACACCCGTCATCACAAATTCCTGGCTGGAAGACGTCCATCCCCCAACCCTGTGTTTACCATAGGAGAATACCATTCGTGGCCGGAGGCGATTTTACCCCAGCGACAGACGGCATGTAACGTCAGGCTCATCCGTATCAAAGCATTACAGACTCCCATTCAGCATGAGCCATATTCTTCTCGATTTGGCTCGGCTTTCGACTCCACGGGCGCAAAGCAAGAAGATCTCCCGTCGGAATTCCGCCCCAGTCAATTGGCGATTTCCCAGTAACGGATGTTCTCGTTCACCATCGCAATTACTCCATCCTCAAGGTATTCCGAGGTAAATCCCAACCTTCTGCTATTCTCCTCCTCGAATTTGTCCCCTTTCCCTTGTCCTTCAAGCATTAACTTCTGCAAGACGTCGACGCGTGCGGATCCCTTTAATCCGGTCCTCCCCTAAATATTTATTTGTATTTTGGCTCAGCGCAGCCTTTAAAGACTCAATCTGAGTTTGGTCATTTACCTGCCTTAAGCTCATTAGCTTGTCCATTTTGCCCGACTATCCAGTATGATCCAATTTCATTTTATTTGTGTAAATATTTATTTAAACGGCCAATCTGCACTCGCTTTTTGTTATTTGCCTGCGTACTCGGGGAACAGTTTCCCTCCATTTAATCCTACTCATTATCTTACCCCATCATCTGGTAACGGGGCAGAGGTCAGGTCTCTTGGGCGTCCTTTCCCTCTATTCCTCACCAATCGGCTAATCTATTCCCTCTCCATAGATAGATATATATCGGCTATACCTCGACCTATTGTAAACATATATCTATCTATATTATAAAAACTGGTGTCAGGTTTAGCAGGTTTTTAAAGGGTCATCTTTTAAGATGTCTTTTAAAAGTCCTATTTTGTATTTTCTGGTTGTTTAAAGGTGCAGTAAAATAATCTTTCTATATATATTTCTCTATGTGTGTGTGTCCATTTTTGACCGCGTACATTTTCTCGGTTCATTTTTGCTGAGAGACTGTGCCTCTCAATTTTATTCCTCAGCGCAATCGTGAAGGCTCATTTATAATTCTGTATATTTTGTATTTTGTGTGTGTGGGTTTTAAATGACAAGGCAAGGCTTTCGCATTAATTATTTTTTTCGTAAAGCATTTTTTTTCGTGCTCGCGGACCACGTTAGACCAGGTC
Organism: Ceratothoa steindachneri; assembly: GCA_963969495.1. Lineage (NCBI taxonomy): Eukaryota > Metazoa > Arthropoda > Malacostraca > Isopoda > Cymothoidae > Ceratothoa > Ceratothoa steindachneri. The sequence continues at coordinate 22,921,308 of OZ018330.1, read as the reverse complement.
GTCACCCCGTTGTATTGTTTGCTGTTAATTTCATTTTTTTGGTGCGTTAATCCCGTTATCAACGCAATTTGTCGTCTTTTGAGCGTTTTAAGCTCCAAGGCGAGTTCCTTCGCTCAACAGGCAAGGATCTTCTATCATATATTCAGGAAGAGGAAAGGAATAAAAGAGTATAAAAAAGAGCGAGAGAACAAGAAAAACAAAAAAGAGCAGAAAATAAATCGAGAGAACTAGAAGAACGAGATGGAACAGAAAGAAGAGAACAACGAGGGAGCGAAGAAAGAAGAGAACAACGAGGGAGTGAAGAAACGAGAGAAATACGCCAGCATGAGCTTGAGCTAAGTCGAGCGAGGGTTTGAGATCCCCTATATCAATTCTCGCGCTGAAATTCCTCAGTCAGCATCGGTAAAGCTCCCTGTTTTTAAAGAAGGCAAGGATTTCGGATCCTACTTAACTCACTTCGAAAAAAATTTTTAAGTGAATAATTGGGACATCGAGGCAGACGGTATCTTCAAGCTCCTCCCCTTACTTAGTTCACAACTCCGGGACATATTTATTTCACTCCCGTGTGAAGCTACGATAGATTATTCCACCTTGAAATCCGAGCTTCTGGCGGCGTATAACATGACCCCTGATTTTTATCAGTCCAAGTTTCGTCATGTCCGAATCCAGCCCAACCAAACTTTCCGTCAATTTGGTTACACCCTCCAAAGGCATTTTAACTTCTTGTTGGACTCGTCTAAAATTGCCCATGACTATGACTCCCTAGTAGACTTTGTCCTGAAGGGCCAGTTCTTGGCTTCGCTCCCTTCAGAAATTCTTTCATTCATGTATGATCGTACATGCTACAACTTTAAAGAATGGATCGAAGAGGCTGATGTTTACGTGGCAAGCCATAATTGTTACCCGAAGGAAAATAAGAAGACTTTCCCATTGTCCCCCAAGGTAAAAAGTAACAACCCAAAATTTCCTCCACGCAAACCCAGTAAATTCGTTAAGGCGATTGGCCCCTCAAAAACCAGAAATTTCCCCCCTTCAGAACCCTAAGATCTTAAACTATTTGCTTCAAATTTCCCTGCCTCATCCCTCTCCAGGAGTGCCATTGTACATATGTTTCACCTGCGGTGTAGAAAGCCTAACTGCCCTCCAGAACTCTCAACTTCGTAGTGCTTTTGTCAACCAGGTACACCAAGTGAATGCCTCCCCCACGCCACCATCGTCGCGAGCTGAATCTCCCGCTCTCTTTCTCTCTCTCTCTCTGCTCCTAATTCCTCCTGACATCATGTCAATTTCCTTTTCGATAAAAGCTCTCCTGGAAGTCTTAAATTTGAGACCGGAGCAGTAAATGGCTGCTAAGTCTCCACCCTCGACCGAGATACAAGATTCACCTGTATAGTGGTTTCCGACAAACTGCATCCCACAGTATCCCCAAACCACTAGAAATTTGCGGTAGTCCATGACTACCTGGGACGTGCAAACCGCTTCCCCATAGTAAAATGCCATCTGGAATGCCAATATTTCACCGGCTGGGCTGAAGTGGTGTCAGCCTCTATAAAGTTCTGTTCAGTACTAGTAAGACAGTGCCCCCAGGTTTATTCCAACCGGGTGGCTCAATCTGTCGTCACACAAGCCCAATTGAGAAAGGAAACTGAGACGCCCACTTCCCTCGAAGCCCACTGCAACTCCGAATTCAGCGGCGTTATGAGCAAAGGATTCGCTCAAAAGCAGAAGGAGTGTGAATTCCTCCTTCCACTCTAGGAAAAAACCCGGAGCCACGAGCGAAAATCCGTCCGCTGCAACAAAACCATTTCTTACATCGAGAAGGAAAGCCTGTTGGGCCGCGCTTGCTCGGAAGGAAATAGCTCCGAGGCTCTCGAATTATGCTTCTCCGCTCCCACTTCCCGCTCGTTCTAAAAACTGCCCACGACAGTTTGTTTTCTGGCTATTTTAGCCATAAAAAAACAGCACAAAGAATTTTCAATATTTCTTTTGGCCTGGTGTTACATATGACATCACAAATTACTGCGGATCGTGAGACATTTGCCAGATGACTACGGCAAAAGGACGCATCAAACCCGCTCCTCTTCAGAAGGGACCTATCATTTCTGAGCCTTCTCCCGTGTGGCCATCGATCTCATTGACTCCATTCACCCTCCGTCCAACGAAGGGCATAGCTACGTCATCACCCTCGTAGATTTTGCTACTCGCTTTCCCGAAACCGTTCCATTAAAGAGGATAGACAGTGTCACATGCGCGGAAGCCGTCAGTTTACCTCCGAGCTGATGGAATATGTAGGGAAATTGTTGATGGTAAAACTCCTTTTTACCACCAAGTTCCATCCTGCCACAAACGGGACCTGTGAGAGATTAAATGAAACGCAAAAGTCCATTTTGAAGAAGCTGTGCTCGGAGCGACTTCGAGAGTGGCATCGTTACTTGCCAGTGGTATATTTGACTACCGAGAAATCCCCCACGTACCATGAGATCTGCCCCTTTTGAGTTGTTGTACAGGCGAAATGTTCGTGGTCCAATGAGCATTTTAAAGGAACTATTCTCCAACCGTTAACTCGGCAACGAGATACAATCGTCGTACTCGTATATAACGGATCTCCGCCGAAGATTAGAGAAGGGTGCTGAGATAGCGTACCAGAACACATACCTCAATCTGGAGAAGTACAAGACGTCATTTGATGTCAGATCGAATGAACGAAGATTTAAGCCCAGTGACAAAGTGTTGTCGTTGCTCCCAATCGAGAATAACAAACTTCTCAGTCAATAGAAGGGGGCCCTTTCCGGTCCTTGAGAGCCGTGGCCCCGTTGACTACTTAATTAACACACCCTCAGGAGACAAACTTTTCCACATTAATATGCTGAAGAAGTACCATCGCCGAGCCTGTGTTAATAACATCATGGCCCTCAACGAAAAGTCGGCTATGGAAGCCAAATACCCCGCAGACCCACTGAATGTAGTGCAGGTCGTTTGTGTGGAACAGGGCAAAGATTATCCGCTGCCCAACTTGCACGCACCCCTGAATTACCACCTACTGCCCTAGATATTGACGCGCTGCTAATGCCGGATGAGAAGAGTCAGCTGCAGCAGCTTCTGAGTCAGTTCTGGGATATAATTTCTGAAGTCCCGGGATGTGCCACACAGTTTGAGCACGACATCGCTCTAAACACTCAAGAACCAGTCCGCTCAAAGCCGTACCCTTTTCCCCATTCACTTAAGACAAGCATTCAACGCCGTAGTAGATAATTTGCGTAGTTTAAACATTATTTTGCCATCTAATTTTAACTATTCTTTCCCATAATAATGGTAAAAAATCAGACGGTTCATATCGTATGTGCGTTGATTTACGTAAACTCAACTCTGTGACGGTATTTGACGCCAAAACTATCCCCTTAATCAATCAGAATCTCCACCTTTTTGAAGAGGCCAAATTTATTACAGAATTAGCCTTTTGTAAGGCCTAGCACCAAATTCACCAGAAAGAAAATGTAAGCAAATATACTGCTTTCCCCACGGATAACGGCTTGATGCAGTTCCGCCGGCTCCCGTTTGGCCTGGTTACGACTTGTAGTAACTACAACCGTATGATGTGCAGGATTTTGGATGGGTTGTCAAACGTAACGTTCTATTTCGACAATATCTTTGCTTCGCCACTCGAGATTGGGACCAGCACCTGGTCGCCCTCCAATCCCTGTTGCTTCGGCTGTGTGAGCACGGCCTCATGATCGGCCCCACCAAATGCCATTTTTCATATGGTAGCATTAAGTACCTCAGGTTCAACATCGGAAATGGCCAACTTGGCCTCAAAGAAGACAAAGTCAGAGCCATCTTGGAAAAGCCTCTCCCCTGTAATTTGAAGCAGTTAAGATCTTTCATGGGATCTGCTTCGTTTTATCGGCGGTTCGTTCCCAATTTTGCGTCTCTCTCCGCCCCCTTATGCAACCTCCTGCAAAACAAATCTCCCGACCGCATTATTTGGAGTCCGAAAAACACTTTTCACTTCCACCAACTAAAAGGTAAATTGGCGTCCACTCCCATTCTTAGTTTACTTAATCCCAGTAAAACTTTCGGAATCCGGACTAATGCTAACAACGAGGGCATTGGCTGTGTCCTATTGCAATATGAAGACGATGTTGAAAGTCACCCGGTAGCGTACCCGAGTCGCAAACTTCTCCTACGCAAAAAGAACTATGCTGTAATAGAGCGAGAAGCTATTGCCATTGTATGAGGAATGCAGAAGTTCAAATTATACCATGTAGGAATAGAGTTCGTGATCGAGACGGATCATTGACCTCTTACATATTTACGTAATGTTAAGAACAACAACAGAAGAATCAAGCGTTGGAGTTTACTTCAACGCAGTATAAGTTTATGTATATAAAATAGTCAGAAAATTGTCTAGCCTCGCAGCCTCAGCCGAAACACCGTGGGTCCTAACCCGAGCTAATTGTAAGAGAGGAGACTTTTTTTGGGAGGGGATTGTCCCGATTGATTCTCTGTATATATATATTTATGTGTTTATCGTAGGTCAACAAGAAGATACCTTTGTAATTTTTTTATTTTTATGTCTTTGTACCGTATACCTTTATTACCCTGGTAACCTTCTGTACATATATCTCCACTTATACTTGTACGATCCTATTAATTACTTATATGTTTCTAGGATGTTATTCTGTACCATGTATTTATGTCATTTTCTTTTGTTTCTTTTCATGTATAATTTTGGTCACTAATGAACCGAGGCGAGTGAGCCTCCATTCGAGATTAACTTTGTAGGTCAAATTTTTCTTACTTTTTTTTGTAGCGATTCAATTAAATTCCGTCGATACTCGGATTAGTCATGCGTTTTAGCTATGTAAATCTTTATCGACACAGGTCAGGTATTTCCCCTATTAATTGTACCCTCTAGGCAGGAAATTTGGAACGCGCCTTTCCCAATCTAACATTTTTTTATGCCTCTTTTCCCCAAAGTTAGAAAGCATCACATTTCGGGATGGATGAGATGTAAAAGAATAGAGTCAAGGAAGCCATACGTGGACTCACAAAACCCACGTGGCTATCACACACGAGGTCAAAGGACGAGAGAACGGGCATAAAAACCAGCCGAAGAGGGTTCTGAACGCAGATGTATTTTCTTACTTATGGAGATATCCCCCCCATCCTCCCAAGCCTTGAGGCAAACTTGCCTCACGCCTACCATCTATAAGCATGCGAGAGTGAGGAAAGGCATCCGCTATCACAAATTCCTGGCTGGAAGACGTCCAACCTCCACCTTGTGTTTACCTTGGGAGAATACCATTCGTGGCCGGAGGTGATTTTACCCCAACGTCAGCCGGTATGTAACGTCAGGCTCATTCGTATCAAAGCATTACAGACTCCCAATTCAGCATGAGCCATATTCTTCTCGATTTGGCTCGGCTTTCGACTCCACGGGCGCAAAGCAAGAAGATCTCCCGTCGGAATTCCGCCCCAGTCAATTGGTGATTTCCCAGTAACGGATGTTCTCGTTCACCATCGCAATTACTCCATCCTCAAGGTATTCCGAGGTAAATCCCAACCTTCTGCTATTCTCCTCCTCGAATTTGTCCCCTTTCCCTTGTCCTTCAAGCATTAACTTCTGCAAGACGTCGACGCGTGCGGATCCCTTTAATCCGGTCCTCCCCTAAATATTTATTTGTATTTTGGCTCAGCGCAGCCTTTGAAGACTCAATCTGAGTTTGGTCATTTACCTGCCTTAAGCTCATTAGCTTGTCCCGTTTGCCCGACTATCGAGCCCCAAAGTACAGGATAATACAATTTCATTTTATTTTTGTAAATATTTATTTATTTCTTATGTGGTTATCTTATTTTTCTACTTCTCTTTTAAATAACACAGAACAGCATTCAGCCATAGCTAGTAATTAACGGCCAATCTGCATTCGCTTTTTGTTATTTGTCTGCGTACTCGGGGAACAGTTTCCCTCCATTTATTCCCGCTCATTATCTTACCCTCATCATCTGGTAAAAGATCCGATTTCAGGTCTCTTGGGCGTCCTTTCTCTCTATTCCCCATCACTCGGCTAATCTATTCCCCCTCCATAGATAGATATATATCGGCTATACCTTGATACCCTTATTTTAGCGATGTACTGATCTCTTTTCTCTTTCTATCATTTCTCTTTTCTCTCTCTTGAGTGCGTTGTATGCTTCTCTTGATGTTCCGAATCGTATTATATTTTCTGCCACCAGGCTGATCTCCTCGCTCAAAGCCACCATTTCTGGTGTCCACCTAAATTGTTTAATGGTTTGGGATGAGTTAATAGGGACGGCCCACTTCTCTACCCTTTTAATTTATTCTCTAATCCTATACAACTTCCGCCGATTTCCTCTAGAGTGGCTTTCCCGAGCGGGCTGGGCACGTACGTCTGAAGTACTTATCCTAATCCGCTCTATGATATTCCTTCAATTTATTCGAATGGATTTGTATAGGCTGCTTATTTATACGCATTAGAGTCGCAGTGTGGTCACTTCAAGGAACATCCACTGGTTCCATAAAATAGTCAAATGGCAGCTTTATTGCGTTTTCTCTTCGTCAGTATGTAGGGAAGTTGGGTCCCAGTCTTTGCAGTATGCGTCTGTTGATGAGCGTGTTAAGTTGTCTTCTGACTCTGTTTGTATTTCTGTACCCAGAAGCCCCGCAATGGGCGTTTAAATCGCCCATCAAAATGACCGTTATCCTATAGTTAAATAGTTTAGTAAAGTTTTGTACCTATAATCGGTGGCGCCTGGGAGGCTGGTATCCAGTTGCGACAATGATGTTGATTAATTCCATTTTGATTTATATAGCTAAATATGCATTTACCATTTGTGTTAATAACATTGTAGTTCCATATCCTTAATTTCTCGTTTGCTGTGTCTCTTCTATGTTTTGATATTAGTATAACATCTGGGTCAATCTTTCTGAATAAGTTTCCGTACATAATTTCCTTTCTTTCCATCAGCATGTGTTTATTTGTTGTATTTTCAATTTCTTAATATCCATAATCCAATTGTCTATTTTCCTTCGTTCATTCGTTTTCCGTTGTGTGTCCTATCTGTTGAGTTCTCGGTGTTCTCGCTGGTTGCGTTCGAGTGCCCTTCTGGTGATTCATTTCTGGGTGATGTACACCTTTTATTTGCGAATTTAGATCTGTTATATTTGGGGGCTTTCCTGCGAGTAACCCGTGTGCACTCTTGCTCTGTGTCATCGGAGGTGTTTTCAGTATCTGAGTCCTCGCTGTTTGTGTCCTCTTCTGTTTCTAATGTCTGATGGTTTCCTTTCGCATCTTCAATTAACTCATGTTTTGTCTTTTCTGCTACTTTTATTTTGAAAATGGGCGATGAGTGGACCTCCTTGGGAAATTTCATCGGTTTGAGTCCGTTTTCCTGTAGCATGCTCTTGACTGTTGTTGCGTAACTGCCAAGCCTAACTATGTTCATCACATGGGCATGTAATTTACAAGTAAGTATTTTCAAGTTGAAAGTTCCATCGAAATTTATGTGTTGTCGGTCCTTGTTGGTTACTTTTTGCCATTCATGCGCATGAGTTTCTATTTACGTTAGTGTTGTTTCTGTTTCTTTTCTCTATATAATTTCTCTTCTTCCGGGACAGATCATGGCCATAGTTATGTGTCCCCCTTGGCAGTTAATACATCTTTTATATGTGTTGTTGCAGTTACGCCACGAATGGCCTTCAGTTCCACATTCAAAACAGATGATTAGGTCTTTTGGGGGGCAATTTTGAGCAGTATGTTCCTCCATGGCATAACATCTGAAGCATATCTGTATGCTTGTGAAGGCGTCTCTTTGCATGTGGGCGGTTTGTATTCGCATGTTGAATGCGAGAAGTCCTTGTTTGATGATTCTCGAAGCCATTTCGGTAGATTAAGTTCTTTAACTTCTGGAACGATTTTCGAGACCAACCATCGCTATTTCATAAAAAGATTTAATTCATCTAAATGAAGTAGGAGATCCGAGGCTAGGAAGGTTAATTGATAAAAGCTTGCGAGAGTTTTATGGCCCGGAAGTCATTTTCCCCCTAACCTCAGCGGATCTGGCCAGATTTCATACGAAGAGCGAATACAGCGGGGTGATCAGGGAAACGCCCAAGGCATACGAGAAAGGGAAGCGGTTATTTAACGGGTAAATTAAAATGAATTTACGTGAATGTTCGGAGTTTAAGTAAAAAGCTGCCTTAATTTAAAGCCATGATTCAGGAGGGCGATTATGATATCGTATGTATTAGCGAGATCTGGTTGGATATAGCTACAAGAAACTTTATTGCGAAACTTAGTATAGATGGGTACAAAATCTATAATAAAAACCGTTCATCTGGGAGAGGTGGTGGAATGTTAGCATATGTAAGAGAATAACTAAACGGAAGAACGTCAGGCGCGACCACCGTGAATATGAATAATGAGGTTCTGATCGTAGAGCTCAGGTGTACTAAAAATAATAGAATCAACTTAGCTGTTACTTATCCCCCCCTCCCCATCCCAAAATAGCAACAGAGAATGTGCTACTCTTTGAGTGCCTTTCATCTATGTTGAGAAAAGGAAAAAATATAATATAGGGATATTTCAATTTCCCTAAAGTTAACCATGTGACCTATACTACGGCTAAAGTAGGGAAAAGATTGGTCAATTTATTTCAGGATTATCTTCTTATTCAAAAAGTCAAGGAACCTACACCTGAACAAAATATACTTGATTTAATTATCACCACGGAAGAATAATTGGTAGAGAACGTTTGCGTCTGTGATCATTTGGTGACGAATGACCATAATGTAATTAGGATCAAAATTAATACAACCGTTGAGGTAAAAGAGAGTATAAAATTATTCCACGATTTGGGAGCTGCAACTTTGAAACCTTTAGTGACTGCATAAGAAAGAAGTACATATACGGAGCTACAGCGGTATGTACTCATTGTATTAGGTTGAGGAATAAGTTCTTGCGGTTTTTTTAATGTTGTGTTGATTTAAGTTTTGTTGACGTGATTTGTGCACATATTAAGAAACAATAATAAATAATGAGAGCAAAATTTGAAAAGGTTAGGCTACGTCTCTTAACAGCGTAGACTATTAGACTTTTGCTTAGGCTACGTCTTGAAGTTGAGTAATAAGTCATTGCGGTTTATTTAAAAGTTGTGTTAATTTAATTTTTGTTCTGTACCCTCAAAATGGAATGTAAAGTTGAAAGAAAGGCGCATTTTCGACACTTGTTGTTATTCATTTTCAATCGAGACGGGAACAATGCCAACGCAGCCAAAGCTCGTCGCGATATTTGTTCTGTGTACGGAGAAAATGCCTTATTCGAAAGGACAGCTCAATGGTGGTTTTCACGTTTCAAAAACGGTCGTTTCAATTTTAATGACGAAGAACGTTCTGGTCGCCCCATTAAGTTGGATGAAGATCGATTGAACGACCTTCTCCATGAAAATCCTCGTCAATCGACTAGAGAATTAGCTGTACAATTGGCGTGTGATCAGAAGACTGTAGTGAATCACCTTCATTCGATGGGAAAAGTTAAAAAAAACTAAGTGCATTGGTTCCGCACGCTTTGAGCGAAAGCAACAAACTTCAACGCTCCACGATTGTCGCAGGTTTGCTTGCTCGTCACAAGGCTACTCGTGGATATAAGGACAGATTTCTTCTCCGCCTCATTACTGGCGACGCAAAGTGGCGTGTTTATGTCAACATAAACCATCGAAAACAATGGCTTAGCCCCAATAAAAAACCACTTTCGCGATTAAAGCAAGGACTTCATCCACGAAAGACGATGCTGTGTGTGTGGTGGGATTGTGAAGGCATCATTATTTGTGAGCTCCTTGCGAACAACGAGATTGTCAATGCAGAACTCTAGGTTCAACAAATGTATCGACTCGCCGAAGCTATTCGTGAAAAGCGACCTCATCTACGTTATGGAGTCCTTCTGCAACACGACAATGCTCGTCCTCAAATTGCCAATATGACAAAAGACGCCATCCAAACGCTTAATTGAGAAATCCTGCGGCATCCTCCATATTCGCCAGACTTGGCTCCATCGGATTCCCATCTGTTCCGATCGCTCTCCAACAATTTGCGCGACGTTTCGTTCAATACTGATGTGGAATTAAGAACCTGGTTAGACGAGTTCTTCGAGTCAAAATCCAGAGATCTTTATTGCAGAGGCATCGAAAAACTAGTTGAACGTCGGGAAGAAGTCGTAAATAACAACGGGGAATACATTATTGATTAAATTGCATATTGTTATCAATTAAAAATGAAGTTTTTCTAAAATTGTTAATGGTAATGAATAAATTTGATAAAACTGCAAGAACTTATTCCTCAACCCAATAGATTCTGAGTTAGATAAGTATGTGCGCCGAAAGAATGGAAAATCAAATAGGGCACCATAGGTTAGCCCCTTTAATAATAAAGCTAATTCGGGAGCGTAATAGAGGTTATCAAAGTTCTAAAAATGACGAAATGATAGTAAATCGGGAAATATACTTACTTTATCGAAGGGTGGTAAGGCGCTGCTTAGGGAAGTGAAAATGAATTACGAAAAAGATCTTGCCTTAATTTCGAAGCACGAACCGAAATAGTTTTATAGTTACGTAAATAGTAGAAAGCCCAGAAGGGTTCAATAGGGCCGATTGGAAGTAAAGAGAGTGTTATGATAGACAATCCAGAACAAATTGGTAAAATATTAAATGAGCACTTCGCAAGCGTTTTTACTGTGGAGGACGTGGCACAATTAGCAACACTAAGCGAAGAAATAAATCTTGAAAAACAAAATGTTCTATCCACCATGAGGGTGAATGAAGGGGAGATTATCGTATACATTAACAAAATGAAACAATCGAAGGCACCTGGGCCCAATGGGGTATACCCTACCCATCTTAAAGAACTAAAAATGAATTAGCAAGACTGATCTGCACCATTTTCAATCGATCGATCGAGGAAAGCCTAGTTCCAATAAAGTTCAAGCAGCGTGCAAATGTTACACCAATATTAAAAAAAGAGGCGAAATCTGACCTTACTTATTTCCGTCCGGACTATCAGCCTAACTTTTGTAATTGGGAAGGTCTTGGAATCGATAATTAGAGATAGATTGGTGAGTTATCTTGAGACGAATAATTTAATCACAGACACCCATCATAGATTCAGACGAGGGCACTCGTGCTTAGTCAACTTACTTGAATTTTTTTATAACATGATTTGCATTTACGATGAAACTAAAGCGAAGGGAATAATTTATTTTGACACTAAAAAGGCCTTTGATACCGTTCCGAAACGAAAGGCTATTGATGAAAATTGGAGTGAAGGGAAAAATACTCAAATGGATAAAAAAACTTGGATTAGTCCTGGGCCCACTATTATTTATTGTATACATTAACAACGACTTGGATAATGGAATGATTAGTAGGATCTCAAAATTTGCAGATTACACGAATCTAGGAAGTAGAGCCCTTTCTACATCTGATGTAGAGTAAATGTAGAGACCTTGATAGAATTGTCGAGTGGGCAGATAAATGATAGCTGAAGTATAAAATACGAAAATGCAAGGTCATGAATTCTAGATGTCATAACTTAGAAAAGGACCTGGGGATTTTAATCTCAGAGGACCTTAACATATCGAAACAGTGCGCAAAAGCTCGTATAAAAGCAAACCGAATGCTAGAATATATTGCACGGAATTTAATTTTCAAGTCAAAATATATAGTCCTACCACTATACAAAACGATAGGGCACCCACACCTCGAATATGCGGTTCAATTTTGGGCTCCCTACCTAAACAAGGATATAGCGCAGTTAGAAAGAGTGCAACGTAGGGCTACTAAACTAGTTCCTGGAATTCGAAACAAACCGTACGAAGAGAGACTACACTCATTGAACCTACTATCCCTTGAAAGTAGATAATTACGTGGGCAGTTGCTCGAAGTATTCAAAATCTTAAAAGGATTTACTAATATTAATTACAGAATACTGTTCGAGGTGGACGAAAGGGCCAACACACGCCAAAACGATTTCAAATTAGTGAATAAGCGCTTTAACTTTGCTATAGCTAAAAATTACTTCACTTTTAAGATCACACAAACGTGGAATGCCTCTACTTCACCGTTTAGCGGAAAGTACGCCAGAATGTGGCCTCTCTACATCCTATCAACTCCCTCTCCGTTTGAATGAGTGTTGTGCTTTGCCTTTGAGGTAAAACTGAACCTGAATATCAAGGGGTACACAGGTAGATATCTACGTACCGTAGTATCAAAAAAGTCAACTAGAAAGAAAAAGAGATGTTAAAAACAATGTTATACTAAGAGTAGATAAATCATCTTGTCCGGGAGATATAAGTGGTAGATTGACACACTATAAATGTGGCCTCCCTTGACGGCAACCACGCGCTCTGGCGAGACCTGAAGGCCACGCACACCTTGCAGACAAAGTCATTCCTCATACTGTCACAGACGCAGTTGACGAAGGACTTCAGCTCGTTGACGTTGCTCTGGTGGACCTTATAGGCCTTGACCCATTCGTGCACCCACACGTTGTAGTCGATGAGAATGAGGTCGGGTCACTGCGATTGACGAAAGTCCTTCGACCAGAAGTTCATGTTTCACCCCAACTACTCTTGCACGGTCTTGACAGTGTGGACCGGGACACCGTTTTGCTGAAAGGCCTCTGGTGTGTGAGCAGAGTTCTTTCTACCCACCTCAATCTTCTTCTTCGCGAGCGCAGTCATTTTGAGGTTCGGAGCCCTTTCAAAGGCCTTTCTCAGAGCCAAACATTTGACAACTTGAGGTCTGCTTGAACGAGGTCGATCTTTGAGTTCTTCCCTGTTCTTGAGCCTCTCCGCTACTCTTTGGATGGCCATTCGGCTGGCATTGAACTGCTTGGCGATGTCCGACTTGTTGTGACCCGCTCCCGGGAGAGCAGAGATCTCGATTCTTTCCACTTCCATCTCGGCAGTTTGGTTAATGCGACCCTAATTCACTCCTGCTCCACGTCGAGCGACCCTCGCCCGATCCTTCTTTCTGTTTCCCCGCCGCTCAGCGTGATGTGTCCATTCTATGAGGAGGGGCGCTTTGGCAAATAGTCCTTGTCCGTTGTAATAATGAACCCAAAGATTATTATGTAGGATTGTGTGAAAGCATGTTGCGGTAATATGTAAGCTCAGACGCAAAGAAATAGTTTTCTCCTTCTGATTTGGCTGTAGAGGCTGGGTGGATTCTGTTTGGTATATAAAAAAAGAACTGTTTGAAGACGAAAAGATAAAAAGGACTAAATTGGGCATAATTTATCTAATATTCTTAATCTTTTGTTACACCTGTTTCCTATAGTTAGTTCTTCTTTATTTTCTCCTCTCATTAGTTTGTTGTTTGTTCTCGCCCCTCGTTAGTTTCTTCTTTGATTTTTCTTCTCAATAGTTTGTTCTTTGTTTTCTCCTCTCTTTAGATTTTCTTTGTTTTCTCCTCTCATTAGGTTGTTCTCTATTATCTCTCATTAATTGATCCTTTGCTTTCGCCTTTCACTATTTTTTCTTTGTTCCCTCCTTTCATTACTTTTTTCTTTGTTACTCCTATTATTACGTCGTTCTTTATTCTCTCTCCTCATTACTTCGTTGTTTTTTCTCCTCTCGTTAATTTGTTTTTGTTTTCTCCTCTCGTTAATTTGTTCTTTATTTTCTCGTCTCGTTAGTTTCTTTCCTGTTTTTCCTATCCTTTATTTGTTCCTTTTTCTACTCTCATAAATATCTTCTTTGTTTTCGCCTCTCGTTTGTTTGTCCTTTGTTCTCTCCTCTTATTTTTCTTCCGTTCGTTATTCGTTCAGTATTTTAGGCGGTTTTATCTCTTCTTATTCATTTGTCCCATGAGTTATTCCCCCATTTATTTATGTTCTTATCTAATTCTTTCCTCCGTTTGTTCTTTTCTTCATGTGTTCTTCCCTCATTTTTTACGCCCCTATCTTTTTCTCATTCCTTACTTCTCTTTGTTTTCCCTCATTCTTTAGTTCCTTTTTCTTCCCTTATTCTTTAGTTCCCTTTCCTCTTCCCTCATTCTTTACTTCCCTTTGTTCTTCCCTTATTCTTTAGTTCCCTTTCTTCTTCCTTCATTCTTTACTGTCCTTTGTTCTTCCCTCATTCTTTACTTCCCTTTGTTCTTCCATCATTCTTTACTTCCCTTTCTTCGTCCCTCATTTCTTACTTGTTTTTTCTTCCCGTATTATTTACTTCCATTTGTTCTTCCCTCATTCTTTACTTCGGTTTTGTCTTCCCTCATTCTTTACTTCCGTTTGTTCTTTCCATATGCTTCGGTTCATTTTGTTCTCTCCTCATTTTTCTAGTCCGTGATATCTGCCATTATTCTTTTGCTCATTTTGTTCTCCTATTCTTTGTGCCTCTCATTTTATCCTTCTTCCTTCGTTCCAATTGTTCTTCCTTTTTTCGTTTTATTCTTTCTCCTCTCATTGTTTCTTCCGTCTATTCTACAAGATTATTTGGTCTTTTTTTATCCCCTAATTCTTTTGTTATCTCTGTTCTCCCCTTATTATTTGGTTCCATCTCTTATCCATGCTTTTGTTCCATATTTTCTCCCCTCATTCTTTGATTTCGTCTGTTCTCCCCCTCATTCTTTTGTTCCATGTGCTCTCATCTTATTGTTTTTTTCCGACTGTTATCCCCTCATTATTTCATTCCACGTGTTTTCCCCTCATTCTTTTGTTCCGTCTCTACTCTCTTTATTTCCCCCCTCTGTTCGCAGCTCATTCTTTTGTTCCGTCTGTTCTCTCCTTATTATTTTGGTCCGTCTGTTCTTCCTCATTCTTTTGTTCGTCTGCTCTCCCCTCATTCTTTTGTTCCGCATATTCTGCCTCATTCTTTTGCTCAACATAGAAAATGACAAAAAACAAAGAAAATTAAGGGTGAAAAAGAAATAAAGGATAAAAGTTAATGACGGAAAACAAAGGAAATTAATGTTGAAACAAAGAAATAAAATCATAGAGAAAATGACGAAAAATAAAGACAAAAGGATGACAAATTCTGAAAAACAAATAATAAAATAATGAAACGAATAAATTTACGCACAAATAAAAACCTAAAGAAGAAACAAAGAAATTAAGGAATAAACATTTGTTACCAAAGAAACTAACACAAAATTCCCGCCCTCCATCAAAACACCCCCCCCCCCTTCCCCCTCTCCAGGTCGGACTCCGCCCACTGGTAAAGGCTGCCACCCGGATCCAACAGCCCTCCCCCCTTTCGGTTGGACTCCGCCCCCTGGGACATGGCGCTACCAGGATCTAACACCCCCCCTTTTCCCCCGTTCCCAATGTACCATGTGACCTACTCGTGGGTGAGTGGGTCCGCGGACCCGTGATCTCAGTTTGAGGTCGGATTCCCCGTTTGGGACGTCAACATTAAAGTAGGGGAAAACGGGGGGGGGGATAAAAAGCCCATAACTTCTCTCCTTTAACTATCGATTGGGGCATACGAAACATGGCAGAGGGAGGAGGGAATAATGAGTAGAGGTGGAAAGAACGAATGAAGAAGAATGAAATAAGATGACCTTGACTCGAGGGGGTGCTTATCCAAGCTTCCAAGAACGAGTTCGGACATCAGAAAGGGCGGACCCGATTGCTCGTTTAGGTGGCCTATCCCCTCTCCCCCCTCCCGCCTCCCTCCTCCCGTCCCCCGTGAATAGACAGCCCGGGGAAAACAATTCCCACGTTGAAGTTGGGTTCGGCCTCCTCGAAGCGACGGTGTAAATAAGGAGAGAAAAAGAGGAGGAAAATCTAGCAAAAGAAAAGATGAAAATTAAAGAAAGCAGGTAAAGAAGGAAAAAAAAGGAAAATAAAAAGAAGAGAAAATAGAGAAATAAAATGAAAAATAACAGTTAAAAGGGGAAGAAAAGAATAAAGAGGTAAAAACGAAAAGAAAAAGGAAAGAAAATAGAGGCAGAACATTAAAATAATAGTAAGAGGAAAAGAAAAAGTGAAAGAAATTAAAAAATAAAAAGACATGAAAAAAAGAAAAGGGAAAGAAAGGAAAAGGAAACAAAATAGAAATAATAGAACAAGGAAATAGGAAGAAATCGTAAAAATGAAAAGAGAAAGAAAGGAAGGAAAAATAAGAAGGAAAAGAAAATGGAGGTGAAAGAAAATTTAATGAAAGGAAAAAAGGGAAAGAAAAATATAAAATAAAAAAGGAAAAGAAAGGAAGAGAAGAAAACGTGACCAACGAGGGAATTTCAGAAACAACGATTTTCAATTATTCCAAAATAGGGTGCAAACCAACGAGGGTATTTGTCCTTTTTGGACTAGTAGTTATAGAATGGTGAAGTTGGGGAATGTGAAAAATTGTGGAAGCTCTTATCCCCAGTGACGGGAGGGAGCGCAACTCTTCTAACTAATACTAACGAACATTTCGAGTCAGGGACGTCGCACAGGAGCTAGGGGGGGGGGTTCTACCTGTACCCTTTTCGAGGCAACCAACGTGGGCATAACCGAAGCGACACTTGAGATGGGGGTTTCATAAGAGACGGGTGATGAGAGCTGTGGGCGAATTGGGGGGAGGGAGAGGCCTAACGCCCTCTTTCCCCCTTTGTGAGGACTATTCAATCCTCGGAAAGGAAGAAGAGATGAACAGACAGGAGAAGAAAAAGAGAGAGAAAAGATCGATACAACAAACCTCTTTAAATAGGTCAATGGAAAGAACGATATCACTGGGGCTGGTAGGGCACGATGCTTAGAACGAAGAAGTTCGTGCCAGAAGGAGCAGTGGATACAGATAAGCCCCCGTAGGAGGGGGGGCTTGTTAGTTAACCCAAGTGTCTGGAGGCATCGTGCCCTACAGGTCCCAATGATATCTCCTTTAGCTTCTGCCAATCCTCTACCTCGTGCCGATACTCTATCTTCTGCCAATCATCTACCTCGTGCCGATCATCTATCTTCTGCCAATCCTCTTCTTCGTGCCGATCCTCTAGGGTCTGCCAATCCTCTACCTCCTGCCGATCCTCTAGTTTCTGCCAATCCTCTACTTCGTGTACACCCTCTAGTTTTTGTCAATTCTCTACCTCGTGCCGATCATCTATCTTCTGCCAATCCTCTTCTTCGTGCCGATCCTCTAGGGTCTGCCAATCCTCTACCTCCTGCCGATCCTCTAGTTTCTGCCAATCCTCTACTTCGTGTCGATCCTCTAGTTTTTGTCAATTCTCTACCTCGTGCCGATCCTCTAGCTTCTGCCAATCCTCTACCTCGTGCCGATCCTCTAGCTTCTGCCAATCCTCTACCTCGTGCCGATCCTCTAGAGGATTGGCAGAAGCTAAAGGATCGGCACGACGTAGAGGATTGGCAGAAGCTAAGGAATCGGCACGAGGCAGAGGATTGGCACAAGCTAGAGGATCGGCACGAGGTAGAAGATTGACAGAAGCTATAGGATCGGTACGAGCTAGAGGATCGGCACGAGCTAGAAGATTGGATGAGCTAGATGATCGGCAATAGCTAGAAGATCAGTATATTCGCTGTTTAATTATTCCAAAGGTACAATGATAGGTGTAACCTGTAGCTTCTTTCCTGTTGGTTATTTCCATCCAATGAAAGTTATTGGGCTAAACAGAGATGGGCCACAATTATTTTCACGATCGCTCCTCTGCCTCTGTTCACCTTTAAATCAACGCCCGAAATGGGATACGAGAGGACAACTTTGTCTCGATAAAGATTCTTTTTTTTTTTTTAAGCCCATCTTAAAAGGCATCGGAATAACACTTTCGGGAGGCTCACAGCTCCCGGTAATCCTTAGAGATCACCGACACCAAAACTAAACTCTAGAATTCTCCCCGGATTTATATAACTAAACTCTCTCTATTGAAGATCACCCTCAGGAAAATAAAATTAAGATCTCGAGTTATTCAGGCACACTCTCGGATTCTGGTCCTCCTTAATATAGAAGCTGTGATGCGTGGCCATAAATGACCCATCTACCAACAAATCCTTTGTTACGAACGCCATCTACGAGTACTATGGTCCTGGAGGGGTGCCTAGATAAAGTGGGGTTTCAATTTGCATTGGAAATGTTGTTGCTACTGAAAATGACCATCGAGTACATCTTCGTCTGTAAGTTTGTGAGGCGAGAAAATAAAGTAATGAAGTTTGAGTTAGTGAAGATGAGTGGAAGATATATAGCCACGGGCATTGGGGCCACTAGGGCACGCAAACGTTCAAATGGTAGCTGCAGACCCTGTTTGTTTTTATGGGGGTCTTCCCAATTTACAGGGTGATCCAGAGAGAGAGAGAGAGAGAGAGAGGGGGAGGGGATGAGCTAGCTTGTGGCGTCATTTACACTTACGGGTGCTGGGACATGTACGGCATTCAATCCTTTAGATGTAAGCTGCAACATGATTTAATATGTTACATATGACACCTCTTTGCGGGGTTTACAAAAAGAAATGCAAATTTAGTAGCCAGTGTGGGAGGGAGAACCCCGTAACAGATCTATCTCTCACCGATGCGTTTACGCAATCAGATTTGGCATTTGTACATTCAGTTCCCCCTCGCGTTTGTTCTTTATGGGGGGGGCTTTTCGAATGCACCCTACCTTCATATATTTACCACTGTGTGGGTGGGAGAACACCGTAAAATCTCAAGTGACTTCTGCCTCTGTTGACGCTTTTTTCCGCATTCAAGATTTCGTTCGTAACTTTTTAGCCCTTCCTTGTATAGGTTCAAACAGGAATACTTATCCCCCCCCTACCCCGCCTCTTTAGTAATTGAGAATTGGTCCTTGTCATTGAATTTCCTCTACTCACTTTCCGCTTGTCCAGCCCCCATCTACAAGGTGCCCCCCGGTCCCTCTCCCCCCGACCTGCTTCTGAGAATCGCTGACAAGGGCCTCTTTGTTATGATTCTTCCGCCCTTGAGAATGAGAATCAAAAACAGAGAACTCCGTCGCCCGCACTGCACCATCCAGAGAAGTCCCGACTGGGTACAGCTCCACCAGCGGCGAACATAATTGACCGAAGGACGGGCGGGAATTTAATTTTCTCCCTTTGGAGTTGGGGGTAGAAGTAGACTCGGGGTCTCTCGGCATCGTGGTTGCAATCCGTGGGAACCAAGATGCAAATAACGTGCAAGCCACACGCCGTTGCAGGGCATACACACGTATGGCTTATTTGTACCCTTTGTGGGTACAGCAGAGAGAATTTGGGTGTTGTTTGTATTTATTTCTTTATTATATCCGCCTTCGCGCGTGTTCTTCTTCTCTTTTTGTTTGTCGATTATCTCCAACGTGTATCAATAAACAAGATACAAATTATGCAAGCAAATAATATTTAAAAAAAACTACGAACACGTAAATAAATCACATTGTACAAAAACACAAAATAAAGAAAAAACAAACTAACACATTACTAAAAAAGAACAACAAAAGAAAACAAGCAGCATACTTATAAGCACAAAAAAGCCAAAAGCTTGAACGCCTAACAGGCACAAACAATGGAGAAGACAAAACAAACACAATCAACAACTAAATAAAGATGGCGCTTAGCGTCACCTCCAGGCGCCGATTCATCCCTTTTCAAACTTCTACATTCTTCTTTTAGCCCACTTTATCTCTTTTGCATTATGCACTAAATATTTTCCCCCTTTACACACAAACCCCCTTACAAACATGAACACGAATGAAATGGATATAAAACTGGATAATTCATAGAAAAATTAAACATGAGGCTTTATGGAAAGCGAAAAAATTATAGTAAGAACAAGATAGGCTATACAATGCGGAAAGATTTACATTGGTAACAAATTTGGTGATAGAGAATATTTAACGCATTACAAAACAAAGATAAAGGAGGAAAAGGCAAAGGATGGTCGGCAGGCAGTCAAGAAATATATTTGCAAGTTGACTTGAATGTTGATAGCTGACTTGGTTTGGCATATTGTGACTGCTTCAACCATCCACAGTTAGGGTGGATCACTTTCACGGTGGAATATGTTGTCGTCATTGAGCATAATCCTTGTGAGTTCAATCCCATGGAATGAATGGGTGTGGCGCTTGATAGCGCCAATCTGTACCTAAAATGGACCTAAAACTGTGATGCCCACAGCCACAAACTCTGCAATAATATTGGTAAATGACATTAATTTCTTGAAGGGGGTCAGACCGGGAGAAGCAACTATTTTTCATAAGTAGGCTGGATGTTTACCTATTTTTGTTGTAGATGAGAAGATCGAGCTTGGATTAAAGTGATGTATAGGGGATATACATTTAATTATTAACTTTATTTATTTATCATTCATTTTGTAGCTAGTACTCATAATACCTCTATAGTAGAGTCAAGGGTGTCTGGTTTGTCAAGGACTAGGAAAGGAGATAAGAATGTTTATTCTTTTTGAGGGTAAGCATTATTCACCAAAAGGTTGCAGATCCGTAGGAGCTGATCACTCACAACCTGGCCGGATAGAGGAGTGGGAGAGCACCCTGTTGACATATACAGTAACCCCACTGTGCTGGTAGCGGTCGGGACAATCTGAGTCTCCATTAAGGCAAAAACACAAGTTAGTAGCCTTAACATAGCCTTCCGTGGTATATTTTTGCTCTACAGTTCACACGATGACATCGGGAAACGCAAGAGTACCGCTACTTTCGACTTCATCGCTAAAGTTCAGAGTTCTTCTTAAGCTTATGCATGAGGTTACTTATATATATATATATATATATATATATATATATATATATATATATATATATATATATATATATATATATATATATATATTTTGGGGGGGGGCGGGTGAAATCAAAGAGAACGAGATTTCTTCCCCCAAACGTCTCGCAGCAAGATATTGGGACTTGTTCTGGTGTTCTGAGAGAAGAATGGGACAAGTTTCCACTCGTAAATATTACAAGTTTTTATAATCCTTTTCCGAGAGATAAAAGATGTATTAAAAACAAATACAACCGACACCCTTTGTATATTTACTATGGAGGGTTTCTTGCCTCGAGCAACGCGGTTTAGACGTTATTTAGACCATAATTGTATAAATTAAAATAAAAAAAAACACAAATGATAACAATTATCAGGGAAAATTTATACAACCGATCAAAATATTAATGTGTTTACACATAGCATCTTCTCATGGCGGAATCTAAATGAGTTATGACTATTACTTACCACTGCTAATAGTACTTTATTCCTATTCTCGCTATTTATCGGGGGTTTTTCTTTCGTCTGGCTCTCTTTCTGTTGTTTTTCTCCACTAATTCCAATTCCTCCTTCGGCACAATCAGGAGGGGAGGGACTTTTTAGTTAAGGAGAAAAAATAATTTTATTACAAAGAAAAAATCGTAATTTATCGATGAAGGTTAGGTTAGGTTAGTTAGGTTAGTTTCTATTTGCCAGATGTGCTACATTCTTTACCCCACTCGTACCCACTGTCCGCTGCTCCTCTCAGTAGAAACCCACAATTCAATGTGGTTCTTACCTACCTAGGTCGCTGCAACATCTGACTCCACGAAGCAGATCTACATTGAATACCCATCTAGGGACTATACACACCCACTGTGCCTTAATTCTGCCTCGTTGCACTAAACAAAAACAAGACGCAAGTATAATAAATATGGCCGTGCTTTTCTACCTCCTACGTCCTTTGTATAACTCAATTGAGACCTTATAATAGATCCTTATTAGGTGCCCATCCAACGACTAAACACAACATATGTCTTAACTTCAGCTACAATAAATTAAACAACCAACGAAATTTCACGATGGAAATCCTATAATTTGAACTTAAAGCCTTCAAGTCTAAATACCCGACACAGTGGGTTGGCGCTCATCATCGCCACGGAAACCTATACTATCTTGTTTTTTTATTTTCTCGACTATTTAGCTTAAATATGGTTTATAGTTTTAGTTGTTTGTTTAGACTTTTATCACCTTCATTACAATTTTAATTGGCTAAAATAAAAGCTTTGATTAAGGGTTTTTATTTTTTCCTTACTTTTATTGTGAATATTTAGATTGACCTCGCAAAACATTCAGGTAAAATTATTATTAGACAGAAGTGCTTTAAAGTGCTTTTAGACAAAAGTCCATTGGAATAAAGTGCCTTTAGACAAGAGTGATTTAGACGAAACTTCTTCTAGACAAAAGCGCTTTAGACTAAAGTGATTTTAGAAAACATTGCATAATACTATAGTGCTTTTAGACAAAGTTGGTTTCAGACAAAAGTGCCTTGGAATAGATCTATTTTAGACAAAAGTGCTTTTAAACGAAGAGCTTTAGATTAAAGTTCTTTTAAACAAAGGTATTATGAGGAAACAGTGCTTTAGAATATAATGTTTTGGGATAAAAGTACCTTTAGGCTAAAGTTGTTTAGACTAAAGTGATTTTAGACAAAAGTGCTTTAGACTAAAGTGCTTTTAAGGTACAATTTCATTAGAATATAATGCTCTGAGACAAAAGTGCTTTTAGGCCAAAGTGCTTTATGAAAAGAGCTTTAGACAAAAGTGCTTTAGATTAAAGTGCTTTTAGGGCACAATTGCATTAGAATAAAGTGCTTTATGACCAAGGTGCTTTCATACAAAAGTGCTTTAGACTAAAGTGCTCTGAGAAAAAAGTGCTTTTAGGCAAAAGTGCATAATGAAAAAGAGCTTTAGGCAAAAGAGCTCATAGACAAAAGTAATTTAGACTCAAGAGATTTTAGACAAAAGTTCTTTAGACTAAATTTCTTTTAGCTAAAAGTGCCTCAGATAAAATGCTTTTAGATAAAGGATCCTTTATACCAAAGTGTTTTTAGACAAAATTATATACTTTTGGACAAAAGTGCTTTTAGGCACAAGTGCATTACAATAAGGTGATTTTAAACAGAAGTGCTTTAGACTATAATGCTTTCACACAAAAGTACATTAGACTAAAGTGCCTTTATATAAAAGTGCTTTGGACTAAAGTGCTTTGAGACAAAAGTTCTTTAAATTAAAGTTCCTTTAGAAAAAAATGCTTGAGACAAAATTGCTTTAGGCTGAACTGCTTTTAGATAACAGATCTTTTATTCAAAAGTGTTTTCACACAAAAGTGCTTTAGATTAAAGTGCTTTTTAAACAAAAGTCCTTTAGACTAAACTGTTTTGACCAAAAAAAAGTGCTTTTAGCCAAAAGGGGCTTCAGACCACTTGTTTCCAACCGGTTTTGGCTTATGGCCCCTTTAGGAAACTTATTTTTTGATGTGGCCCCCATAAGCATTATTTTTAGTGAGTAATATTCAGATTAACTCCGTTTTATAAAACAAAACAAATATACATAAAGTATTTTAAAACAGCTATTTGTATTCAGGTACAAAATTATAAGTGTCTCAAAAATAAAATCATTTTAATTATTCTTTTCTGTACTGCCTCTAAGCGATTCATATCATGACTAGATGCATTATTTCAAGGGAGCTATTAGTTATTACTGCTAATAGCTATGTTCTGAATCTAACCAGTAAATCTCCATTTTATAATTAAATTCTCCGCTATCTTTTCTTATGTGTCAAACATTTGAATTTTTGAGGTTGAAAGCCATTTGCCCTCTAAAATCGCAAATGGATAAAATATCGAAGCAATTTTTATCCAAAAGTTTCCATTAATCTTTATTACAACTGAAGCTAACATCTTAAACTCAGCACAAATGGAAATTTTGCTTTTAATCCCTTCCCGAAGATCATTGATACATAAAGACTAACAATGACTCTAGAAGGAATTGGTAGAATACAACACTGATATCCTCAATTCCCCAATCCCTTATCCAGTTCTGTTTCACCCAACTCTCGCGTACCCACTTCCACCATATCTCGTAATTTTCTGCTCTTCTCTAGCGACCTTGAACTAATGTACAAGGATCATCTTTCACTACTTTTTTTGCTGGACTCCACCAATCCTACTATCGACCTCCTCAAATCCCATCTCTCTTTTTCACAGATGCCACCCTCTTGCCTTTAGTTTCATGCGTTCATTCTCTTCACCACCTTTTGCTGACGACTCGTCCTTTGCTACTATGATAATATTTGGAGAGAAAACAACATAGGCGAACCTGTGAGAGGCATGTTTGGGCTGATCTCATTCGCACAGTGCTGAGAGAGCAACAGCTTCCTCGCCCACACCCTTGCTGCTGACTCCTATACCACCCTTCTGAAATCTTACCGTGAAGTTTACGCCCACCGTATCATCCCTCATAACAAAAACAATCCACACACTGTCACTTTCTTGCTCAACTTTCTTCTCCTCTGACACCCACGCCGATTTCTCTAGCTCCATTCGCGAGAAGCTAGCTAGTTAACATCTGATCCGAGATTCACTCGTCCCTCCTACTCGCCGCCTGATTATCTATCACCCGCCCACCTCCACCCCAATCTATGCCTTTCGAGAAATTAACCTACCTACAATCCTTGTAAGATGACAGATCTTCTCTTGACCTCACTAAGTATTTATAGTATTATTTTCCTTGTTCCTTGCCCTATATACATCATTAGTATCAGTAACAACACCCTTAAGTCTAGTGTGGTACCATCTGATTGCAAACACGCTGCTCTTCGCCCTGTCTGTATGAAACCTAGCCTGAGACCCAACGAGCTAGCGGGCCCATTTTCAGCTACCCTTTCTTCCTATTATAAAAATACTGGTATAATAATAATAACAAGGATTTTTGTATGGAAGCCTTCAAGACCAAGGAACCCCAGTGTGTCATTCTATTGAGTAAGGGAAGCTAGAGAGAAGAGGTAAGTCTCCAAGGCACGTCTGAAGTGGCTGAGGAAAGGGGAGGAGCTTATCGCTGCAGGTGATCCTTAGAAATCCATAGAAAGCTCGATCCCTTATGCAGCACAGAGAGGAGAACAGGTAGGAGGGAGCAATGGTACATAGGGATTTATATGTAAGCAGAATGAGCTTAAAGGCAATTGTGTAACGAATAGGGAGCCAGTGAGATCAGGGTATTTGCACGTGTGAATCGTATCCGGTGGCTGTAGTTTTGAACATGTAGGAGAGGGGGAAGAGTGGAAACTTGCTATTCAATAAGATCAGAATTGCAGTAGATAAAGCCAGAGGTGACGAATGCATGAATGGTCTCTCCAAATTAAAAACAGATGCTGCAGAGATTAGGGAGAAATCCAAGCAAGGATGTACAAACATTTGCAACATGAGGTTTGAGAGATAGCTGACAGCTATCGAAGGTGACTCCCCTATACCTTGAGAGGTGCCAAGGTATAGGTATGAAAAAATAATGTTGCAATGCACCACGTCACTGGGAGTGCCTACCAGTAGTACGTCTGATTATCCATTGTTGAGTTTCAGAAAGTTATCGGAGAGCCATTCAGCAATTATGTCATAAACAGATAGTATGTTTCTAGAAGACTAAAAAACTCAACGAACTAGTCTGGGAAAAAGAAGAAACTTGAGTGTTATCAGAATAGAAATAAAATGCTAGACCAAGACGACGCATAAGAATATCAAGGGTGAAAAAAACAATGTGAAACAGAAGTGGACCAAGAACCGACCTCTGCCCAACACCAAAACCCCCCTCCACCCGCCGAGATACTGTACATCATTACCAATGAGTATAAGATGAAAGGTACGAGCAGGACTAGTTGAAGGCAGTTCCAAAGACACTCAAGAATTCACTGAGGTGGTAAAGTAGAACAGTGTGGCCAATCGTGTAAAATGCATCAGAGAGGCCCAGAGATACCAAAATAGAAAGCTGACTAGCGTCCGCCGCACGACGATGGCGGTCCTTTACATGTAGGGAAAATGATTCAGTACTGCGTTCTGACTTGAAATCAGAGGAAAGACTTCATCGGCGTTTGATGAGGACATGGGATCTATAATCCGAACATACACCAGATTTTTGAAAACTTTAAAGAGAAAGGAGAGGCGAGAGATTGGGCCGTAGCTTTCAGGGTCATTTGGGTTCGGATCCAGTTTCTTTAGTATCTGGCGAACGTCAGCGTGTCAGCGTGTTTAAAGTCTATTAGTACTATTCCAGATGAGAAAGAGATATTGAACTTATGAGTGAGGTGGGAGAGAAGAAAGGTGAGTACTTGGGGATAAAGACTTGGATAGAACGAGGGGAGAAAAGCTCATTTTCGATGGGAGAGGGAGGGAGCTCAATTCTCCATGGACAATGGGGTAAGAGAAGTAAGTTCGGGTGGAGGAATGGGTAAAGAGGAGGCCAGTGTCGAGAATTAGAATCAGTGGGTATGCTAGAGGGGATATAAACTATCTTGTCAGGGAAAAAAACAGAGAATTAAGAAGGAGGGATAGGGGGAAGGGATTAAGATTTCAGATGTCAGAAAGATTTGCAACCAGCTTGAACAAGGGGTGTGGCTTGGTTTTTGTTTTGTTTGTTTGTTTTTTTCTTCACCACGAACACAGGGTGCTTCAAGCCTTCTCTCGAATGCATGTACTCGTATGTTTCTAGTGTTCAAAATAGAGGGTTAGAAACATGGGGTACGTTCTAAGATAGTGTAGGCGGGGAAGAGAGGGTCAGGGGCGTTAAACCAAGAGGGGAAGATCTGTGAGAAAGAGCGGAGGGATTTGGTGGGGTCAGAGAGGGTCAGGGGCGTTAAACCAAGAGGGGAAGATCTGTGAGAAAGAGCGGAGGGATTTGGTGGGGTCAGAGAGACAAATTCCATGTCACCTGTCCTTGTTTAATTGAAGGGAGGCGACGATTATATGGACTGGTGCACTAATAGATTGGAGCGTTGTGTCTAAGGGGCAGAGAGAAACAAAACTGAATAAAGTGATCATAAATTGATGCCAGTGGGGTCAGTTATGAATTGGTATGGAGAGGGTGACTAGGTCAAGTGTATTTTCATGAATGTGGGTGTGGGATAAGAGAGATTGAAGAGAGTGAGAGACAAAGAGGTTAAGAGAGAGATTAAAGGAGATAGATTAAGAGTGAACAAGTGAGATTAAGAGAGAAAGAGAGAGACATACAGACAGACAGAGAGAAGAAAGTTTAAATGGGTCAAGAAGTCTCAGATATCAAGGTGTATTCAGAGGGAGGTTAAAACCTCAAGCTAGATAAGGTTGTTTGAGGGGTTGGAGTGTGCACTGTTTCAAAAATTCGAATCTGGACATCGGTTGGTTCACCTGGGAACCGATATACGATGGCAATCGTAGGAGTTGGGTCCGAGGCAAGGTTGCTACCAGAGCTTCAAAAGCGTTCTTAGGTTTGTTTGAATGCAGGAGGTTTTGAGGTAAGGGAGTCGATTAAAGAAACTCCACATACATAACTCTCCAAATGTACGTCTAGCAAAGTGTATAAAATAGTAGTTTCGAAAGTGTTTGCAGATTTGATTTGAATGGAAGAGGGACGGAGGCATGAAGCAGTGGTTAAAGAAACTGTATCCCTACGTCCACTTCGTCTAGCAACTTTGATCAAAGAATAGCTCAATGGGGGCCATAGCGGCACAATCAACTGTATTTTCCTTCTTTAACCACTTTTCTGCCAATCTAAACATGGCGAGCTACTTAGAAGAGATGAGAACAGAGCTGAAGCTCCCTATCCCCGATGTCAAGTTTGACAATTCGTAAAGCCGTCATATGGAGGGTGTAGGCTTTGATGGGATGGAATGGGGTTTGTAAGAAGAGGAGTAGCCCAGGTTTACGATTAAATGCCTCTTTCTCTTCAACATTGATAAGTTTGCCTTCTGGCTTTAAGACTGAACATGCCACTGTATCAGTTCTCGTGCACTTAACTGACCAACTTCATCGAGCAGCTGATCTCAGTGTGTTCCATTCTATTACTTCTCGAACCTTTGAAAGCATTCTATAGTGTCGACCATAAACTCTTCAGTATTAATTTGGTGAATCCGTGGGTTTCTGTGGAACCGACATTGACTGGTACCGTTCGTATCTCTCATCGCATACTCTGTCTACTCAAATCGAGACTGATGCATCAAAGTAGAAGGCGCAACGTTTTGATTTTCTGCAAGGCTTAATTAATGGACGGCTCTTCCTGGCATGGCTATGTGTCGTCTTGGTCCATCATTTCAATTCTATGTTGATCTTACACAAATTTATCTATATCCGTATAAGGGAGCATCGATGGTGGCTTTCGAACAACTTTCTTAATCTCAACAAAACTGACCTGATATTGGTTGTCGCTGCATCGGATCTGGCTTGCGGTGAAACGATTGCTTCCTTTCATCACCTTGGTTGATTTCAGGTTCACTTACCGATGCTATTAAAAATCTGAGCGTAACCTTAGATAGTCCCCCAGGTTTGGGTACCACTCGGGCTACGACTCCTGGGTAGCCAGATAGGGTTCTTGTTTCGGCTTGGTGGCTACCGATTCGATTCTTCGCGGAGTGCGTTTAATGTGAAGCACTGACTCCAAAGGTTAGAGATATCTTCTTTCTTGATTGAAGGCTATCTTTTATGATTGCAAGCTGGATAAAAGTTATTAGGGATTTCTTTAAGGGTAATTAAATCTTAGGCGCTGGATTCAGTATTCTTTATTTGGCGAGAACCTTGAAAGTCTTCAGATGTTGCTCTCTCCATCATGGGGCACTTTCCAATTCCCCTTTTATATCAATCGACCGCACACACCGCGATAACAATAAATTATAAATTGAAATAATTTTTTGTACATTAAATATTAGTTTCAAATAAATTAAATTTTGTACATTCTAATTAGATTAATTTTTATCAATATTTTACATTATTATAGAATCTTAAAATTGTTATTTAATTATACACAACTAATCATTAAAGTAGTTTTTCCTCATACTCGTATTTCTTTAATAAAATGAGTTAAATAACTGAAATGGTAAGATGTGTGTAATATCCTTTTAATAGTTTCTAAATGCCGCCATATCTCATTAAGTGCTCAAGGCACAAATTCTTTTTATCAAATCCTTTATCCATTTGATTTAAATTGAATATATAGAGGCCAGTGCCTGGAAATTATTACCTACTCTCGTATACACATATTTTTCAAATTCTTCAACCTAAATTATTATATTTCTGTCTTCTGTTACTTTTAAAATGCTACTAAAGTTCCTCGAGTTAACGGAAAAAAATAATCTAGTTATGGACAAAAAATGAATTTCGTAAGAAAATTAAATTAACTTAAAATAATATAACTGTCAGAGAGAGAAGGTTACCCCGCCTAGAACACAACGTCTACCCGTGGCGCCTGAGAAAGATGTACCTGCATGCCCAGACAGCCGCAAGGGAGCAGCGAGAATTTCGCGCGGTCAGATGATCCCGGCGCTCTTATCAAGAATGGTCAGGTCAGTTGCACCCAAGGAGCCGCCTCGAGAATTTCGCGCGACCGCATGATCCGTGTCGGGTTCCCTTTTTCGCCCCGTCGCAACCCCTGATTGGCGCCAGACCAACGGTGTCGAGGACTTTCGTGCGAGCCTGTGATGCTTGCCGAGAATATCACCCCCCCCCCCTGGCGCGCCAAGTCTAACGAGATACTCGTCCCCGTTTGGGGAGCCTCTGGCGACTCGCTTCCGCCAAGAAGGTATAAATACTTCGGGAAAAGCCTTTGGGAAATTAATACCATACAACCCCGTTAGCAGCCACGTACAGTCTCGTACGCCCTGTTCTGCCTCCAACGGCTTCCAGCTACAAACGCGAAGCGTCACTTCTCTACCCGCCCTCGCTCGTACATATAGCCAGAATTCCCGCCCGACAGACGATAGACACGGACAGGCATTTATCACTCGGGTATCGATTTCGTTTTCGTCTGGAGTACTCTCGTTTATTTCTCAGCGAGGTTAAAGAAGAAGGAATTTTGCAAGTGAAACTTTGCATCGCCCCGTTCATTCGTCGTATCCAAAGCCTTCACTCAATTATGCTTTATGTGAGTTTCCCGCCATTTGCATTCCCCCTCTTTCCCTGGAAGCAATCACCGTACATCCTCTCTCGGATTCTCGTCCCCCTCGAGTCATTTGTATCCCCTCACCCCCCGTTTAGTACTCCGGGTCTCATCTTATTTATTGTCACTTATTTACTTTTGCTAATATTAAAGTTACTTTTCTACAGTCAGTTTATCTAAACCCAGAACCTCTAAGAATTGATTATTTAGGCCAACTGCACTCGATTTTGATTATTTAACCCTCACACTGGGATCTCTATTCCAATTTTTGGCGTGCTTCCTTCCCGCGTTACCGCAGAGTCAATCCTCGGATAGCATCGACGTTCGACTGAGGGTGTTTATTATTTTACGTTAGGGGGCATATCAATGCTGCTCTTATTTAGTCATTATCTTCCCATGGAAGATGAAGATTTTAAAGATTAAAGAGCAAGAGATTCATTTGTACTACATTGAACACAAGTAGATTGCAAATTTAATGCTATAAAAAAGATTAACATATAAATTACCATTTTATATTAATTGTTCTCGTATAACAAGATACTTAGACTAGCTGGAATAAACATAATGCATGTAGAAATGTTGACATAATTATATTAAGATCTTCGAAAAGTATGTTGCGACCTCTATGGATAATATGGCAACTAAATAGGAAATCATAATGTTTAAATCGTATACAACAACGTCTAGCTCTAGTTATCATATATTCTATTGTCAGTATGTCGCTCTTATTTAAAGTCATTATCTCCCCGTAAAAGATAAAGATTTTAAAGAGCAACATATACGGCATTACTTATTATATGCGTTTAGAGGTTTGTACTGATACGCAGGCAATGAAAATGATTTGTGAAGTGTGTCCTCATGTATTCAAGGTTCATAAATGCCACATGCGTTAAAAAAAACACCGTCAGCAGCAATTGTGACCTCTTCGATAGCTTGTAATTCTGAAAGACAAATCATATTGGATGACGATCTTTTGAAAGGAAGTCGTTACTCAGATCCTCCTCAAAACACAGAGATTTGGCTAAAGAACTGAAACTAGCATCTGCAATTGTCCACGCAAAATGCTGCAGAGGTATATTGCCAGCAACTTGATCTTATAAACAAAGCATTACATCGACGACAGCCAACTTTGGGAAACAGAAAAGGTGTTGCTCTCCAACAGGGTATGTAATGAAAGGTATCAATCACTGCATATCAACCCTAGGAAAAGATAAGGTGATAGGGTCAGATATTCTTCCACATCTTTCATACTCACCGGATTTGGCACTTACAAGATATCACCTATTTCGATTACCATAACATTTGATACGTGGTTAGTCAGTTAGAAACAAAGATATCGTTGAAAATGGTCTCTTACGGGTTAT
The DNA here is from genome assembly GCA_963969495.1 of Ceratothoa steindachneri. Taxonomy (NCBI): domain Eukaryota; kingdom Metazoa; phylum Arthropoda; class Malacostraca; order Isopoda; family Cymothoidae; genus Ceratothoa; species Ceratothoa steindachneri. Next base: position 22,890,089 of record OZ018330.1, on the reverse strand, counting down.
TGATAATGATTATGTGGTTCGTGTAACAATGAATGTCCACCTTCAAACTGCATCAGCCACGCTGTGGGACGCTACTCATCCACATTTATACGATTACATTATTGATAAATAGTGTAGGGGAATTCCACGCGGAATTTCTTTTCCAGCACGGAAGTGACGTCCATGCGCTCGAGAAGGTTCTAGAATTGGGCTAGGCTTAAATTGGTAAGCCTTCCCCTCCCACCATCCACAAGCGGTAGCCCCGAACCGCGTCCACCTCGGACCACCTTTTCGCGGGTTAGAATCGCCTCGACGTGAAGATTCGAGGCCATTCGAGAGTAGCACTGTTTTCCCCACCCCTGCATGGGGAGCCTCGGATATATAGGGCTCGTCTTCCATGTGGGAGACACAGAGTTGAGGAGTCCCGCCAGGACCAAGAAGCATTCCCCTAGTTCCAAGTCACGTGCTAGCAACAAAGCAAAGTGACGGCTGAACTTTTCGTGTGTTGGAATTAACCCAGCCAGTGAGGTAGTTCTATTTGACGAAGGCCACCGAGCGATTTTTCCAACTCCACTCATCAACTCCTGTCGAAGCCCTCCTCGTTCTCTCCTCGTTTTCGGGTTGCCGAAATACTCTCCCCTGGACCGGACGTTACCGCCCCCCGCCTCTTTGGAGAACCGTCATCACGTCAACTTCCCGCTCAGAATCTCCGAGCGCCCTCGCCCTCACGTTTATTGCCTGCAGAAGACATCCGTGAAACCTTACCCTGACGTCTCACCCGGAATCTTCCGGAGGCCAACCCCTCTCCCCCTTGAGCAACCCATTTGAATTGATCCTCCCCATTTGAATAGTCTCCTTTTGTAACGCATTAATTTCTAACTTCAGAGTCTGATGCATAACTCTGAAATTCTTCCCTCGTTTACCGCTGTAATTTTTCCCATTAATTCTCTTATTTATGTAAATAAAATTATATTTTCGCACATGCCTCTTTAAATAACCTTGAGCTTTGCCATTGCCCAAATTTATCTTACCTCGTTGCACTCTTTTTTCGCTGTTCCGCGCGTTGAAACTCGTGGCGTTCCCTTCCTTGTCGGTTCGCCCTTAAGTTGTTGGTCCCTCCCCCATAGATATAATATGGTATTAAAATAATGTAATGTCATACCACGACAAATAGGTTAATTAAACTTCACTGGCATTTGTTTTTAGTTGCGTGCTCGTGACTCTATAAGATACTATGTTGGTCATAGGTCGCCGGTCGGTTCGTCATCATTTTATTTTTCAATGAGTTTTTTGGCAATAGCATCATAACTATTCGACTGATTCTAACGAAATTTGAAAGCCTTATGTTGTTTTATATTCTCTTTCAAGTGATATAAATCCCAAGGGCCTCCCAAGGTTAGTCCTGGAATATTTTAGGTTTTTAAGGTCGTAATGTCATATGGTCATAAGTAAGTATAATTGCAAGCACGTGACTTGTGTTTGTTGACCTTGTTTTATAAGAATTTAACTACTAACTTGCGTTCCTTTGAGGTCTTTCTTATTCAGTATGGACTTACTTTTATAGGATTCGAGCCTTAGCTAGAGCATAAGACCACTCCTATAAAGTTGGCCAGAATTAGGACTCCATCCATCCCGTTACAACGGCAGAGAGCATGAGTCAGATTCCGCGATTTCCCCATCTAAATAAATGTCGTTTTGTATACAAATGAGGTTCGTTGGACGGCATATAAAAAAGTAATAACAAAGGAGGTTCGTTGGACGGCATATCAAAAAGTAATGACAAATGAGGTGCGTTGGACGCCATATAAATAAAAATAATTACAAATGAGGGAGTTGCATGCCATATAAAAAAGTAATAACAAATGAGGTGTGTTGGTCGCCATATAAAAAAATAATAACAAATGAGGTGCGTTGGATGCCATATAAAAAAGTAATAACAAATGAGGTGCGTTGGACGCCATATAAAAAAGTAATAACAAATGAGGTTCGTTGGAAGGCATATAAAAAAGTAATAGCAAAGGAGGTGCGTTGGACGCCATATAAAAAAGTAATAACAAATGAGGTGCGTTGGTCGCCATATAAAAAAGTAATAACAAGGGAGGTGCTTGGGACGCCATATAAAAAAGTAATAACAAAGGACGTGCGTTGGATGCCATATACAAAAGTAATAACAAAGGAGGTGCGTTGGACGCCATTTATTAAAAGTAATAACAAATGAGGTGCGTTGGATGCCATATAAAAAAGTAATAACAAATGAGGTGCGTTTGACGCCATATAAAAAAGTAATAACAAATGAGGTTCGTTGGTCGTTATATAAAAAAGTAATAACAAATGAGGGGCATTGGTCGCCATATAAAAAAGTAATAGCAAAGGAGGTGCATTGGACGCCAAATAAAAAAATAATAACAAATGAGGTGCGTTGGATGCCATATAAAAAAGTAATAACAAATGAGATGCGTTCGACGCCATATAAAAAAGTAATAACAAATGAGGTGCGTTGGACGCCATATAAAAAAGTAATAACAAATGAGGTTCGTTGGTCGTTATATAAAAAAGTAATAACAAATGAGGGGCGTTGGACGCCATATAAAAAAGTAATAACAAATGAGGTGCGTTGGACGCCATATAAAAAAGTAATAGCAAAGGAGGTGCGTTGGACGCCATATAAAAAAGTAATAGCAAAGGAGGTGCGTTGGACGCCATATAAAAAAGTAATAACAAATGAGGTGCGTTGGACGCCATATAAATCAAAATAATTACAAATGAGGGAGTTGCATGCCATATAAAAAAGTAATAACAAATGAGGTGTGTTGGTCGCCATATAAAAAAGTAATAACAAATGAGGTACGTTGGATGCCATATAAAAAAGTAATAACAAATGAGGGAGTTGGACGCCATATAAAAAAGTAATAACAAATGGGGTGCGTTGGACGCCATAAAAAAAGTAATAACAAAGGAGGTGCGTTATATGCCATATAAAAAAGTAATAACAAATGAGGTGCGTTGGTCGCCATATAAAAAAGTAATAACAAAGGAGGTGCGTTGGACGCCATATAAAAAAGTAATAACAAATGAGGTGCGTTGGTCGCCATATAAAAAAGTAATAACAAAGGAGGTGCGTTGGACGCTATATAAAAAAGTAATAACAAAGGAGGTGCGTTGGATGCCATATAAAAAAGTAATAACAAATGAGGCGCGTTGGTCGCCATATAAAAAAGTAATAACAAATGAGGGGCGTTGGATGCCATATAAAAAAATAATAACAAATGAGGTGCGTTGGTTCCATATAAAAAAGTAATAACAAATGAGATGCGTTCGACGCCATATAAAAAAGTAATAACAAATGAGGTTCGTTGGACGGCATATAAAAAAGTAATAACAAAGGAGGTGCGTTGGACGCCATATAAAAAAGTAATAACAAAGGAGGTGCGTTGGATGCCATATAAAAAAGTATTAACAAATGAGGTGCGTTGGTCGCCAATTAAAAAAGTAATAAAAAATAAGGGGCGTTGGACGCCATATAAAAAAAATAATAACAAATGAGGTGCGTTGGATGCCATATAAAAAAGTAATAACAAATGAGATGCGTTCGACGCCATATAAAAAAGTAATAACAAATGAGGTGCGTTGGACGCCATATAAAAAAGTAATAACAAATGAGGTGCGTTGGTCGCCATATAAAAAAGTAATAACAAATGAGGGGCGTTGGTCGCCATATAAAAAAATAATAACAAATGAGGTGCGTTGGACGCCATATAAAAAAGTAATAACAAATGAGATGCGTTCGACTCCATATAAAAAAGTAATAACAAATGAGGTGCGTTGGACGCCATATAAAAAAGTAATAACAAATGAGGTGTGTTGGATGCCATATAAAAAAATAATAACAAATGAGATGCGTTCGACGCCATATAAAAAAGTAAAAACAAATGAGGTGCGTTGGACGCCATATAAAAAAGTAATAACAAATGAGGTTCGTTGGTCGTTATATAAAAAAGTAATAACAAATGAGGGGCGTTGGACGCCATATAAAAAAGTAATAACAAATGAGGTGCGTTGGATGCCATATAAAAAAGGAAAACCAAATGAGATGCGTTCGACGCCATATAAAAAAGTAATAACAAATGAGGTGCGTTGGGCGCCATATAAAAAAGTAATAACAAATGAGGTGTGTTGGTCGCCATATCAAAAAATAATAACAAATGAGGGGCGTTGGACGCCATATAAAAAAGTAATAACAAATGAGTTGCGTTGGATGCCATATAAAAAAGTAATAACAAATGAAATGCGTTCGACGCCATATAAAAAAGTAATAACAAATGAGGGGCGTTGCATGCCATATAAAAAAGTAATAACAAATGAGGTGCGTTGGTCGCCATAAAAAAAAGTAATAACAAATGAGGGAGTTGGATGCCATATAAAAAAGTAATAACAAATGAGATGCGTTCGACGCCATATAAAAAAGTAATAACAAATGAGGTGCGTTGGACGCCATATAAAAAAGTAATAACAAATGAGGGCCGTTGGTCGCCATATAAAAAAGTAATAACAAATGAGGGGCGTTGGACGCCATATTAAAATAGTAATAACAAATGAGGTGCGTTGGACGCCATATAAAAAAGTAATAACAAATGAGGTGCGTTGGACGCCATATAAATAAAAATAATTACAAATGAGGGAGTGTCATGCCATATAAAAAAGTAATAACAAATGAGGGGCGTTGGTCGCCATATAAAAAAATAATAACAAATGAGGTGCGTTGGATGCCATAAAAAAAGTAATAACAAATTAGATGCGTTGGACGCCATATAAAAAAGTAATAACAAATGAGATGCGTTGGACGCCATATAAAAAAGTAATAACAAAGGAGGTGCGTTGGATGCCATATAAAAAAGTAATAACAAATGAGGTACGTTGGACGCCATATAAATAAAAATAATTACAAATGAGGGAGTTGCATGCCATATAAAAAAGTAATAACAAATGAGGTGTGTTGGTCGCCATATAAAAAAATAATAACAAATGAGGTGCGTTGGATGCCATATAAAAAAGTAATAACAAATGAGGTGCGTGACGCCATATAAAAAAGTAATAACAAATGAGGTGCGTTGGTCGCCATATAAAAAAGTAATAACAAATGAGGGGCGTTGGTCGCCATATAAAAAAATAATAACAAATGAGGTGCGTTGGATGCCATATAAAAAAGTAATAACAAATGAGATGCGTTCGACGCCATATAAAAAAGTAATAACAAATGAGGTGCGTTGGATGCCATATAAAAAAGTAATAACAAATGAGGTGCGTTGGTCGCCATATAAAAAACAAAAAACAAATGAGGGGCGTTGGACGCCATATAAAAAAGTAATAACAAATGAGGTGCGTTGGACGCCATATAAATAAAAATAATTACAAATGAGGGAGTTGCATGCCATATAAAAAAATAATAACAAATGAGGTGTGTTGGACGCCATATAAAAAATAATAACAAATGAGGTTCGTTGGATGCCATATAAAAAAGTAATAACAAATGAGGTGCGTTGGACTCCATATAAAAAAGTAATAACAAATGAGGTGCGTTGGTCGCCATATAAAAAAGTAATAACAAAGGAGGTGCGTTGGACGCCATATAAAAAAGTAATAACAAAGGAGGTGCGTTGGATGCCATATAAAAAAGTAATAACAAATGAGATGCGTTCGACGCCATATAAAAAAGTAATAACAAATGAGGTGCGTTGGACGCCATATAAAAAAGTAATAACAAATGAGGTGCGTTGGTCGCCATATAAAAAACAAAAAACAAATGAGGGGCGTTGGACGCCATATAAAAAAGTAATAACAAATGAGGTGCGTTGGACGCCATATAAATAAAAATAATTACAAATGAGGGAGTTGCATGCCATATAAAAAAGTAATAACAAATGAGGTGTGTTGGACGCCATATAAAAAATAATAACAAATGAGGTTCGTTGGATGCCATATAAAAAAGTAATAACAAATGAGGTGCGTTGGACTCCATATAAAAAAGTAATAACAAATGAGGTGCGTTGGTCGCCATATAAAAAAGTAATAACAAAGGAGGTGCGTTGGACGCCATATAAAAAAGTAATAACAAAGGAGGTGCGTTGGATGCCATATAAAAAAGTAATAACAAATGAGGTGCGTTGGTCGCTATATAAAAAAGTAATAACAAATGAAGGGCGTTGGACGCCATATAAAAAAATAATAACAAATGAGGGGCGTTGGATGCCATATAAAAAAGTAATAACAAATGAGATGCGTTCGACGCCATATAAAAAAGTAATAACAAATGAGGTGCGTTGGACGCCATATAAAAAAGTAATAACAAATGAGGTGCGTTGGTCGCCATATAAAAAAGTAATAACAAATAAGGGGCGTTGGTCGCTATATAAAAAAATAATAACAAATGAGGTACGTTGGATGCCATATAAAAAAGTAATAACAAATGAGGTGCGTTCGACGCCATATAAAAAAGTAATAACAAATGAGGGGCGTTGGACGCCATATAAAAAAGTAATAACAAATGAGGTGCGTTGGTCGCCATATAAAACAGTAATAACAAATGAGGGGCGTTGGACGCCATATAAAATAGTAATAACAAATGAGGTGCGTTGGTCGCCATATAAAAAAGTAATAACAAATGAGGTGCGTTGGATGCCATATACAAAAGTAATAACAAATGAGATGCGTTCGACGCCATATAAAAAAGTAATAACAAATGAGGTGCGTTGGACGCCATATAAAAAAGTAATAACAAATGAGGTGCGTTGGTCGCCATATAAAAAAGTAATAACAAATGAGGGGCGTTGGACGCCATATAAAAAAGTAATAACAAATGAGGTGCGTTGGATGCCATATAAAAAAGTAATAACAAATGAGATGCGTTCGACGCCATATAAAAAAGTAATAACAAAGGAGGTGCGTTGGACGCCATATAAAAAAGTAATAACAAATGAGGTGCGTTGGTCGCCATATAAAAAAGTAATAACAAATGAGGGGCGTCCGACGCCATATAAAAAAGTAATAACAAATGAGGTGCGTTGGGCGCCATATAAAAAAGTAATAACAAATGAGATGCGTTCGACGCCATATAAAAAAGTAATAACAAATGAGGTGCGTTGCATGCCATATAAAAAAGTAATAACAAATGAGGTGCGTTGGTCGCCATATAAAAAAGTAATTTCAAATGAGGTGCGTTGGATGCCATATAAAAAAGTAATAACAAATGAGATGCGTTCGACGCCATATAAAAAAGTAATAACAAATGAGGTGCGTTGGACGCCATATAAAAAAGTAATAACAAATGAGGTGTGTTGGTCGCCATATAAAAAAGTAATAACAAATGAGGGGCGTTGGACGCCATATAAAATTAGTAATAACAAATGAGGTGCGTTGGACGCCATATAAATAAAAAAAATTACAAATGAGGGAATTGCATGCCATATAAAAAAGTAATAATAAATGAGGGGCGTTGGTCGCCATATAAAAAAATAATAACAAATGAGGGGCGTTGGATGCCATATAAAAAAGTAATAACAAATGAGATGCGTTCGATGCCATATAAAAAAGTAATAACAAATGAGGTGCGTTGGACGCCATATAAAAAAGTAATAACAAATGGTGCGTTGGTCGCCATATAAAAAAGTAATAACAAACGAGGGGCGTTGGACCGATATTAAAATAGTAATAACAAATGAGGTGCGTTGTACGCCATATAAAAAAATAATAACAAATGAGGTGCGTTGGACGCCATATTAATAAAAATAATTACAAATGAGGGAGTTGCATGCCACATAAAAAAGTAATAACAAATGAGGGGCGTTGGTCGCCATATAAAAAAATAATAACAAATGAGGTGCGTTGGATGCCATATAAAAAAGTAATAACAAATGAGATGCGTTCGACGCCATATAAAAAAGTAATAACAAATGAGGTGCGTTGGACGCCATATAAAAAAGTAATAACAAATGAGGTGCGTTGGTCGCCATATAAAAAAGTAATAACAAATGAGGGGCGTTGGACGCCATATTAAAATAGTAATAACAAATGAGGTGCGTTGGACGCCATATAAAAATTGTAATAACAAATGAAGGAGTCAAAATTTGATTTAAAATGAACAGATGTTTTATTAAAAATATAGATAATTTTTACAAATGAGTATTAACAATTGTGAGTTTTGTAAAGAAAATCTTGAATAGGATTATTTCACAATCGAATTTTTGATATATTAAATAACACTTGGAATTTTAGCAATTGCAGGTATTATTATGAAATTAATTATTCAGAATTATTGTACATGTGTATAATATTATGTACGTTATTGCTTCATTCGCCGGTCATCTTACGCTATCAATAATAATATTTCCCTCTCGAATGAATAAACATGCCATCGTTGAATTCTCTCACCTTTTTGCAAACTTGTTCCTAACGATATCGCGCCCTACTGACCCCAGTTTTGAAAGGTTGACGGAATTTTCTAATGCCTCTTTGCCATCTTAAAATCTCTTTTTTTATAAATGTCTACCTCTACTCTTATTTATCTACTTTTTTTGTTTTATTAAAATATAGATTAAAAACCAACGAAAGAATTTGCTGTGAAGTTAGAGAGAAAGGAGGCGACAAGAAAGTAGTGAAGTTAAGTGGAAGTGAAAAGGTGGAGAATGCGAGCCCCGATCATGCTAAAAAGGAGCCCTCGGGGCGCTTGAGATCGAGGTCACTGAATGAAAATGCCCTCAATGGTTATACTCCTTGCCTTTACAAGTCATCTTTTCTGGCCTTGTTTCTGTTCACTTTGCCTGATTGTTTTTCCTTGTTGTTTCTTCCCTTGTTTGTTTTTCCTCTCATTCTCTTCTACACCCATTTGAATATGCCTCTTTTTTATCCTTCTCTTTGTTCTTTCCTTTCTTTCTTTGCCACGCATATTCACAATTTACTCCTCCTTTTTCTGTCTAATCATTCTTTTCCCTGTTTGTTTCCATACGACTTTTTTATTTCTCTAGTTTGTTCTCTCCATTTTTTTAATTTTCCACGTCTGATTTTTCCCAAGTTATTTTTTCCCACGTTTTTTTTTCTTATTTATTCTTTGTCACTTCTGCTCACTTCTTCGGCTCCTGTTTATTGTCTCCTCTCTTGATCATGCCTGTTTTTTCTCCTTTTATTCTTACCCACGCCTGTTTCCGTTCTGTTTTTTTATGTCCTGTTCGTCTCCTGTTTGTTGTCTCCTCTCTTTCTCATGCCTGTTTTTCTCCTTTTATTCTTACCCACGCCTGTTTTCCTTCTGTTTTTTTTATGTCTTGTTCGTCTCCTGTTTGTTGCCTCGTCTCTTTCTCATGCATGTTTTTTTATCCTTTTATGCTTACCCATGCCTGTTTTCCTTCTGTTTTTTTATGTGCTGTTCGTCTCCCTTTTGTTTTCTCCTCTCTTTCTCATGCCTGTTTTTTTCTCCTTTTATTCTTACCCATGCCTGTTTTCCTTTTTTTTCTGATGTCTTGTTCGTCTTCTGTTTGTTATCTCATCTTTTTCCTACGCCTTTTTTATCCTGTTATTCTCTCCTACACGCCTCTTCATTACTCCCCCATCCTCTCCATCTCTTCCCCACGCATGGCTACCCCACCTTAGGATTAATTAGGGCATTAAACCCCCTTAAATTCTGTTTGTTTGGACTGAAAATTCCTTCGTTCTCCTCGCTGAGCTTCTTCTGTGACTCAGTAGGTCGGGAGGCAACACCAAATAAACACCTCATCGCCTCTTACCTTAAATGCGGGTTTGTCAGGACATTCCACATTCTCACGCAACGCTCACGACTTATTGCGTCATCACAATTTTGTCCCCGTTCGAAAGGCGTTCACACTCCTGAGAGGATGTGTTGGTTGGTGCGACTGCGACAAACGCCACGAAAATTCCAAGAATGCCCTGGCATGAATCCGGTGTTGGTGTGAAAGATGCGTCCGTTGTTCATTCACTGCCTTGATACAGGCATATGACGAACGCAAAGGGACACACGGCTCAAATAGGACCCTTTGGAAGGGCAAGGGTGGGGCACACGGCTCAAATAGGACCCTTTGGAAGGGCAAGGGTAGGACACAATGCTCAAATAGGACCCTTTGGAAGGGCAAGGGTGGGACACACGGCTCAAATAGGACCCTTTGGAAGGGCAAGGGTGGGACACACGGCTCAAATAGGACCCTTTGGAAGGGCAAGGGTGGGACCACGGCTCAAATAGGGCCCTTTGGAAGGGCAAGGGTGGGACACACGGCTCAAATAGGACCATTTGGAAGGGCAAAGGGGGGGGCACACGGCTCAAATAGAACCCTTTGGAAGGGCAAGGGTGGGGCACACGACTCAAATAAGACCCTTTGGAAGGGCAAGGGTGGGACACACGGCTCAAATAGAGCCCTTTGGAAGGGCAAGGTTGGGGCACACGGCTCAAATAGGACCCTTTGGAAGGGCAAGGGTGGGACGCACGGCTCAAATAGGACCCTTTGGAAGGGCAAGGGTGGGGCACACGGCTCAAATAGGACCCTTTGGAAGGGCAAGGGTGGGACACACGGCTCAAATAGGACCCTTTGGAAGGGCAAGGGTGGGACACATGGCTCAAATAGGACCCTTTGGAAGGGCAAGGGTGGGCCACGTCGCAACAGAAGAAAATACCATTATCAACACTCATCTTTAGGTGACGTCATCAGGTGATAGCTACAATCGGTCCTTAATCTCGAAATTTGTCGCGTACTCACACCTACTCCTTCTCTCTCTCTCTCTCTCTCTCTCTCTCGCACACACACACACACACACACGTACACACATCCTAACCTCCAATAAAATAAAACCCGAACACGAGACCGTTGCCTAAATAATGCCTAAATTTAGAAACTGATGAAGATAAAGTTTTGTCATCATTACGCAAAGGCGCCTCCAGAAACGTTTATCTTTCGCTTTTTTTCGTGGTTAAACAGATCGGCGCCCACTGGCGAGGCCACAAGTGGCTGAGAAGAGGCAGAATACAACCACAACAATGACCACAAAAAGGCGATTGCTAGTGTAGTTTAAAAAATATTCCTATCTCCCACCCGCAGTCTCGGCCCCAACGCTCGTAGATGCGTGCCCTCACAGCCCCAATTCCTGCAGGTGAGTCTCTGGCCCTATATCTTTCCACATGTCATCATCGCAATCTTTCTGCCGACAGTTTCTTACGGCGATGCCCTCGTTTGTTTTTTTTCATATTTTTTAAGGAATACAAAACAGCCAAGACAACTACTTTATTCCTAACTTCCTCTCTCCTTAGTAAATGAGACTTAACGCCACCTTTCCCTGTCCATTGTGTCAATCTAAGGCGTGGGAAACGAAGAAGATGAATAATGAAAACAAAATAGTCAAAAATAATTAAGGAGGGGAAGGGAGCTGAAAAGAGAGGGAGGGGTACTAAACCTCACCCCCAAATGCCGGGACTGCGAGGAACTTCCAGGAACAGTATTGTATAAACTAGTACGTATGAATAGTAGTACTAGTATAGGTCGTCTTCACTTTTCCCATATTTCTTATTCATTCTATCCCCATTTTTCCCATACATATATCGCCCTCCCCCCGTCGCCCCCCATAGAACGCCCTATATCCGGTGATCAACAGGGTGAGGCACGAGCAGAAATGATTCCTACATAGTTGGCGCTCTGTGGGGAGCCCGCAGGTGCCGAAGCCCCCATCCCAACAACAGGTTTGGGGGGGTATCTGTCCCATGAAATTCCTTTTCTCTCAGCCCCCACTTCCATGTGGGCCATAGTTAGCCCTGCCTTCATGAGGATTCAATGTGGCAAAGTTTAAAGCGACCCCGTCCACACGAGGGATGAGGCTTGAACATTTTTAGCCTGCTTTCCTCTCTCCTTTCCTCCCTTTGCTAAATTCCTTACATTCCTCTTTTTTAGTTCTTTCATATGTATGTTTCCTTCCTTCCTTTCCTTCTCTTTATTTCTATACTTCCTTCTTTTTATTTCTTTCCTTCCTTCCTCCTCTTTATTTCTTTCCCTTATGTCCTTTTTCCTTCTCCCATTCCTCCTTTTCAACCCTTTCCGTTTCTCTCCTTCTTCTCTTTCCTTCCTCCCCTTCCCATCCTTTTTTCCTTACATCATTCTCCTTCCCTTACTTCCTCCACTTCCCTCTTTCTTCGTTCCATCATTCTCATTACCCCTATTTCCTCTCTTTGCTCAATTTCTTTCCTTCCTCCTCTTTATTTCTTTCGTTCCTTCACTTCATTCCTTTCATATCTTTGTTTCCTTCATTTCCTTCCTTCTATTTATTTCTTTACTTCCTTCTCTTTATTTCTTTCCCTTTTCTCCTTTTTTTTCCTTTTCCCATTCATTCTTTCGTCCCTTTCCGTTTCTCTCATTCTTCTCTTTCCTTCCTCCCTTTCCCACCCTTTTTTTCCTTGCATCATTCTCCCTCTCTTACTTCCTCCACTTCCCTCTTTCTTCGTTCCATCCTTCTCATTACCCCTATTCTTTCCTTTCTCTCATCTCTTCCTTCGCTACTTTCCTTCATCCCCTTCCTCCCATTTCTTGATTTTTTTTTATTTCCTTCAGTTCATTCCTCTTCTTGCTTCCCCACTTTCTTCTTTCCGTTCCTTTATTTTCTCCCTTTCTTTTCTCCTCTCTCCTTACGTTCCTTGCTTCTTATCCTCATTCCCATCCGTTCTTCATCTTCCATCCCCCTCTCTCTCCCTCCCTCCCCACCTCCCTTCGTTCCTTCCCAAGAGAGAGACGATTCGACTCATGTCGCGTGACCGAGTGCCACTTGGCACTGGATCTTGGCACTCGAAATGAGGTGGTAACCACGGATCATTGGGTCAAGGCAGTGAGGGAATGCACGTTGTTGAGTCTGGCACTTGACATTAACACTCTTCCGAAAGGGGGCTCTTTCTTTTGAAAGGGGTTAACACCATCCTTAACCCACAATCAGGATTATCTAGGAATGGAAAAGATCAGAAAACGGATCAGAAAACGAGAGGAAACATCTAAATTAAAAGAATCGTTATAGCAAACATCAACTGAAAATGATGGGGCCCGAAGGGAACATTTAATGTTCGAGCGATACCTAAATTTGAAGGATCACCGGCGGACTAGGTAGGTGCTTGTTGTTGGATAATGGAAGAAATGATCGGAATTGAAGTAATTTCGGTTTGAAAAAGGTTTGTTGCCTTTTTCAGAGTGCCCCAACACGTTTTCTATTCTCTAGGTTCCCCCTTTAGTGGAAATTAAATTAAAAAAAGGATTTCAGTAAAGTTTAGATAAGTGATTTTGAATAATGGAGACAGAATGGAGTTTGAACGAGTTGAAGTTGTTATTTTGGCAACAAAAGAGGTATTTAAGCAAAGTTTGAATGTATGCCGATAAAGGGAGTTACTATGACAACTGATAAGTGTAAACACTTACCTTTCCGCCAGATACAAGTTTAATTTTATCATCAATAGCCAGATCAAAAATGCTTAATGTGGTGGAAAGCCAAGGTTAAAAGTACACAGAGGAAGGTGAAAATTGGGATGTTGAATTTGTTTGTACTCCCGGAGGTGTCGTCTACTTACTGGTCCTCTTAATGGAGTTCTCTTTATCATAATCGCTCTTTGGAGGTCTCTGGATTTTTAAACTTAAATGTTTACCCGCTCATTCTTTTGCGGGCCTATAGCGCCCTCCCTCACTCATCCACGCACCCATAGGCTATAATTTCCGAAGTGGGAGAAGGTCCGAGCTCAGTCGAGTATGAGAAGAACGACCTTCTCATGCCAGACCATAGAGTCCGCTAAAAACAGCACAGATGGTCCCCTCAAATGCATTGGGAGCTTTAAGGTCGCAATCATTAAAGGGTCTGTCCCCCGCTGGGTGAGAGGGGCATTTGCCCAAGGCAAATTAAAAGGATTTTTGTGGTTAAGAACGAAATTTTATGGCTAACTAAGCTTTTCATCAAGCCCTCGGAAGGAGCACTTCTCAAAATCCAGAAAATATAATCCAGCTTTTGTAAGCATTCTCGTGATTGTGAGAAGAGCTCCTTCCGAGGGCTTGATGAAGAGCTTAGTATAGCCATAATATTGCCTTCTTAACCGCATAATTACAATTGCGTTATTGCAAATATAATTTTCGAGATATATATATATATATATATATATATATATATATATATATATATATATATATATATATATATATATATTGATCATATACACAGAAGTTGTAACATAAACACGTTCTTTCTTACACTTAGGCATCGCCTAACGACTACTATGTGATCTTCATTCACCTCCACTTAAATCTCCGTCAGCACAAGCCCTATAACCAGTATTTATTCGCCCTTGACCTCTAACACCAACAATTCTGTTTTTCAATTCCCCTCGAGAGTCTGTGTTAGGCTCACAGCCCCCTCCCCCTCCCTCCATGGTCGCGCTCACCTTCTATAAAACAAGAGAGATTATGTTCAGGAACACAGATCAGCCTTAGAAACAATCGAGGACACTTCTTCATCGTTGTGGTCCGTTCCACTTCGGTGGATGGATTGACCAAGCTCCAGCCTTCATTATCAGAACCTTAAATTTCGAAATAAAGAAATATTTTCATCAAGTTGTTTATCGAGAAATCCAAGTACGAATTTATTTGGTGGGACATCCACAAGAAAGCACAGACCCCCCCTCGCTACAAGTGGTGACACCCAGAGTGACATAAAAATTTAAGAATGATCGTCATCGATCCCAGTGACTCGAAAATTAAAAAATCTCATCATACGAAACCATCGCATCAAATTTCTGGAGTCATAATCGAATTCTTTCAACGCAACTAAGTACAACCATTGACTCCACATCCAACCTTTCATCAAGTAACCACATTCATCTAACCGAGGCACCAACTCGACTCAACGGGACGCTCAACGTGCGCGATGCGCAACTCCCCTCCTTCCCCCCAATCGCACCACTCTCTAGTAAGTGACGCAAATTTGACAATTCAACTTAAGCGGCAGATATGGTCGCAAAACCCCTCTCTAGCCGACTTGCTAAATTGTTGAATTATCTGTGCGCTTCACATAATATTACTTCATTAGGATTGATTCATTCGCATCACATAATGTTTTATTGCACTCGCATAGTCATATGGCAACGGGCCATCAATTTATTCATCTCACATAGTGCTATGGCAATTCGCCACCAATTTATTATTAGCATTCGAATAATGCTAAAGCGACATGTTTCTCATCTAAGGAACAGACTAGCTTAGTAAACTTGCAAATGCACAAGCTATGCAACACGTATAGTTTTCAGTTCGACTATTTCGTTCATCATATTATTTACTTAAGTTAACTAAATTATTTTTCAAATTCACTGTATTTACGTTTACTCTCTCATTGTATTATTAAGAGAAAATGTGTACACTCAATCCCCATTTTGTTCCTTCTATGTACGTTCACAACTGTAATGACACACGCGCGTTCATGTGATCTACAGCTGGACAAAAATTCCCTTTTGATCACTGACTTTCAAAGTTTACCGGTTGAGATTTCAGGTTGTATCATTTGTATGGGCTTTATCGTGTAAATGCCGATTTAATTATTATCATTCACCTTGTACAAGTTTGACCTCAATATTCTGTAAAGGTATTTTAATCATCATTCTACTTTAATAATTCTTGATGTGTGGAATTGATATTTAGTTCACAAGAACTAATATAATTTATACTCATGTATGTATTATTTTAACCAACGAATTAGTGTTATCATGTATGTAAATACTGACTTAATTATTATTACGCACTCTGTACCAATTTGACAGAAATATTCTCTACAAATATTTTAATCATCATTTTGCTTTAATGATATTTGATGGATTGAATTAGCATTTTATTCACAAGAATTAATGCCATTTGTACTCGTGTATCATTTTGACCAGCGAATTATTGTACATCTTACATTCTACTTTTATTATTCTATTCCCCATGCTGCTGAATCTTCATTATTGTATTTTTACCTAAGTGATTAATTCCGATTGAATTATATCATTGTTTTGATTCGAATGCTCTTAATTATTGCTATTTTCAACTTATTTCATAATTCTATATTTTGAATGTACTACACAAATGTGGTAATAATAAATACACATTCTTTCTTACACATAGGTATCACCTAACGACTATGTGAGCTTCATTCATCTCCACGTAAATCTCCGTCAGCACAAGCCCTATAATCAGTATTTATTGGCCCTTGACATCTAACACCAATAATTCTGTTTTTTTAATTCCCCTCGAGAGTCTATGTTAGGTTCACATGACCTCGCTTCCTCTCTCTGATTGGTCACGAGTTTTTAGAGAGAGAGAAAGCGCTAAAAATGACAAGCAAAAAAGAACCCGTTCGTCTAAAACACAACTGTGCAACATGCCAGTTAGAAAAGTGGTGCGTTGACTTTCCGGAGGGCGGCTACTCAAAATGCAGCCCCGAAAGTATCTGCACTACCTGTATATTGACGCGAGAGGTGAAGAACCTGAAAGGCCTCTATAGAGCCTCAGAGGAGAGAGCTAAAATCCTTGAAAGAAAGTTGGAGAAACTCGAAGCCCTTAACGCAGCTCAGATTTGATGCCTAGAATTTTTTTTTTTTTAATTTTATAGAGCCCATCTGGCAACTACCCACTTGGGCATAAGTCGCCGAAAAACACGACAGCCTAGAACAAGGCTACTTTAAAATAAAAATATGAAAACTTAACAATCGATATAAATTGGAAAAACTTGACAATCAGGAAGCAATCTCCGGCAGCGGGGGGAGGTCCCCCTCACCCCGGTGCAGGAGAGTGCAACCTACAAACAAAACAATAACAAAAAAAGAACCTTAAATAAAGGGGAGAAGCCTGGCCTCCCCCCAAAAGTCCACAAGTCAATGTGCAAGAATCTGTCCTGAGTACAAGGGACAGGCGGTAGCGACCCCGCCCATCCCAGTAACGGGACAGGTATCGTGCGCGAAGATCACCCAGACTGGGACATTCGACAAACATGTGCTGAACAGTCTGGGGGACGACGCAGTCGTTGCAATAGGGCGCCGGCGAGCGCTCCATCAAATAGCGATGCGTCACACGAGTGTGTCCGATTCGGAGACGACAGAAAGCAACCTGAAGCCGCCGCGGCATTGGGGGATAGTTCCATGGGAACAGTCGCGGCGCAATGGCACGCAACTTTAAGTTCCCTTCGACCGTCTCCCATCTTCTTTGCCAATCAGTCCGAAGAGCTGCCCGAAATTCCTGCTATGTAGTCGGTGGGTGTGAGGAAGAGCGAAACGCTAGGTCCGGTCGCAGAGTCCTCGCGGACTCTTTGGCGCCCTCATCGGCGCGCTCATTCCCAGCAAATCCTACATGTCCAGGAACCCAGCAGAAGATAATCTCGACTTCTGCCCGGCTCGCCAAAACCGTGGCGTCACGGATATCGCGAACTAGGGGATGCGGAGATTCAAATGCCCCGAGAGCACTCAGGGCGCTTTGTGAGTCGCTATAGATCACAATCCGGTCTCCGAACCGGGCACGTCACGTAATCTCCCGTACCAAGTGGTGTATTGCCACCAGCTCGGCCGTGAAGACAGACGCAGCGCCTGGTAAAGCCCCGCTAACTTCAAACAGAGGGGATACGGCGTGGAAGCCAACCCCCTCTTGGGACTTGGAGTCATTCGTATACACTGACACGGTTCCAACGTGACACGATGTGTGCTCCAAAAAAGTCGAACGCAATACTTCCGGTGCAGTACAAGCTTTGGGAGCAGAGGCGTGGCGACGAATAACCAAATGTGGTACCCTCTAGGGTGGCGTCCTGGGCAGAACCAGGGGTGCCACCGGCCCGAGAGCTATATCTACCTCTCGAAGTAGTTTCCTGGCCCTAAATCCAAAGGGCTTAGGGTATCACTGGCCTCTCTCGGCGGCATAAGCACCATCGAGATCAGCTGCGGATGCAGTGAGACCTGTTGGCGACTGAGGAAGGCGCCGGGCTCGCGCGTACAGGCGAGTGATGCACTGCACGCGGCGCAGAGCATGTGGCATATCCCCAGCATCGACCAACAGGCTCTTAATGGGGAAAATGCTGAAGGCACCGGTCGCAAGGCAAAGGCTGGTGTGGTGGATCGAATCCACCTTCCGCAATAAACGCTTGGCTGCGGATGCATAAAACCCGCATCCGTAGTCGAGCTTCGAGCGAACAAACGATCGATAAAAAAGTAAGGCAGTAGCCCAATCAGCGCCCCAAGCGCTGAACGTCACGGAACGGAGAATGTCCATGACGCGGGTACAAGAGACCCTAAGGCTGCGAATATGAGCCTCCCAGATGAGGCGTCGGTCGAATAAGAGACCAAGGAAACGGTGCGATTCAACTACATCCAGGCGCACCCCATTAATAAACAAATCTGGGTCGGGGTGAAGCCGTGGATGACGGCAGAAGTGCACCACCTTAGTCTTGGCCAAAGAAAACCAAAACCTGTGCGCTTCGGCATAGCGAGAGACGCGGTTCAATGCCTGTTGGACTCGATGCTCCAGAGTTGGCATCTGGGTCGCGCCAAAAGAGATCGAAAGGTCGTCCACGTAGAGCGTAGCACGAACATCTTCCGGCAGCACCAAGGTGATGCCGTTGATGCTCAGGGCAAAGAGTGTGACACTGAAGACACTTCCCTGCAAGACACCCTCTTCGTCTCCTTTGGGCCGGAGAGGGCTCCCCCCACCCATACGCGGAATCGACGATCTCTCAAAAATTCAGATATAAAAATTGGGAGGCGTCCCCTTGCCCCCATCGTGTGGAGAGTCTCCATGATACCGTATCACCATGCGGTATCATAGGCCTTCTCCAGATCGAAAAACACCGTGGCGTAGTGCTGTTTCCGAAGGAAAGCATCGCAGACGCCATTTTCCAGTTGGAGCAGAGCATCTGACTTGGAGTGGAACTTACGGAAGCCGCACTGTGCAGAAGACAGATGGCCTCCGTTGTCCAGGAAATAGGCTAATCTAACATTTACCAATTTCATCATCAACTTAAACACGCAAGAGGTTAGAGAGATTGGGCGGAAACCGGTCGGAGTAGAGTGATCTCTCCCCGGCTTGCGAAAGGCGAGCACAGTCGCGATTCGCCAGGAGTCTGGGAGAAGACCTTCCACCCAGATCCTGCTGAACAAATCTAACAGAAAGGCCATGCCTCGCTCACACAGGTGTCGAAGCATGGCGTACGGGACATCGTCCGGACCATGGGTGGTGTCCGCGCACGAAGCGAGAGCGGAACGCAACTCACTCAAAGTAAACTTGTCTTTGAAGGGTTCTCCGCCTCTGGAGGTAAAGTCCAGCTGGCGGCCTTCCGCGACATAACGACGTGCATTGAATGCTGGCAGAGCAGCATCACGGCTAGAGAATGCGGAAAAAGCGGTCGCTAAGGATTATGCCACGGACGCCAGGTCCGAGATTGCGGTCCCATTCTCCTGGAAAACGGGATGGGGGTCCTGCGAGAACTTGCCCCGAATCCTTTTTACTCGCTTCCACACCTCAGCTAAGTTAAGTGAAGATACGTATGCCCGCCAAAAAGAGCGGCGGGAGTGCTTCGAAATATACCGGAACCTAGCCCTAGCCCGACGAAATTCACCGACAGTGAAATCGTTCGGGCGGAGCTTATAGCGCATGTAGGCATAACGATTCTGTTTGAGGGCCGTCTCACACTCGGCCGACCACCATGGGAGTGGTCGGCGTGCAAAACGGCCAGACGTCCTAGGAATAGTAGTCAGGCCCACTGCGATGAGGTTGCCGACGAAGAACTCAACGGCCTCATCTACCGACCTAAACTTGTCAACTGAGATAGAGAATTCAGTCATTTCCTGAAATGCAGGCCACCGCGCCCACGCCAAGCACCACCGAAGTGGGCTCTCAGGCGGCAGTTGCCCTGAAAATGATATTGAATGAGAAAGTGATCACTACCATGGAGGTCATCGACCACCTTCCAATCAAAATCAAGCTGTGCATCCGAAAAGCACAAAGATAGGTCGAGGCAAGAAAAGGAAGCGGTTCTCGAACAGTGATGCGTAAACTCATCCACGTTTAGGACACCCATCTCAAGCTGTTCGATCAGATTGGCAAGGACTTGTCCCCTGGGATTTATGGAGTAATCTCCCCAGAGAGGATGACTGCCGTTCAGATCTCCAAGCAAGAGATAGGGCCTCGGCAACCGTGCCACAACGCGGCGGAAGTCCCCCGCGTCGAAGTCAGCTGACGGTGGAATGTACGCAGTAATCAGAGTATACCTCCTATCCAGGTGCAGCTGCACAGACACTTCCTGAAAGGAGGTATCTAAAGAGAAAGGAAGAACGGAGACATCATGCTGGGTGTAAACCGCGCATCCCCCAGCTCAGCCATCCCGCGGTGGTGGGGTCGCAAGCCCCTTATACCCCGGAAGGGCGGGCAGGGGGCACGCGCCTAGCATGGTCTCCTGCAAAACGATAGCTAACGGAGAACAGGATGAGACGAGCCTCCGCAGCTCCTCCAAGTTGGTCTGGAGTCTACGGCAATTCCATTGAAGGAATATGCCCTCCAGGCCTAGCTCAAAGGAGATGCGGGGGGCCCTCCTCGAATTAAAGACCCTCACGGGAATGGCCGTACGCTTCCGGGGGGCAGAACCCCGGGCGCTGTTGGCCGGACAAAGCGCTAAAGGCACTGTCGACTTCGAGGACTTTTGGGGAGGTGTTGGGCTCGCCATGCCAGTCTTTTCCTCCCTCCGCCTCGAAACCTTAGGCGGGCGTTGCGGCTTCGGAGGCGGGGGGCCCTCCTTTCGAGGAAACACCGTCTTCAAGCCACTCGCTCCACCTCGGGGCGTGGGCGAAGCAGCCGAAGCTCCTTTGTTGCTGTCCTCCTTTCGGGGAACATCTTTAGGAACCCCGGAACATGGCCTAGCGACCATCTTCAGGGGTGTTGCCTCCTGTGAGTCTAACGACTCGTTGGAGGCGCGTGGCCGTTTCGCCTTACGGGAAACGGTCACGCTGGGGGAAGAGGGGGAATCCCTGGTTTTAGCCGAGGCAGGGTATGAACCCTTTTTGCCGCCAGCTATACCAGGGGAGCGCCCGGGTTGGGTAGAGCCCGCGGAAGGGCTCCGAATGGGCGCGGAAACAACCGTGCTCGTTGGCCTGGATGGGCCAGGAGCAGAGGGTGCCTTTCTAACTATTGAGGCATATGACGTCCCAGGCCGAGCCGGGCGCGCCAGGACCAAGTCCTTTGCTTCGCGCAATGAGAGTCGATCCTGGGCCTGAACGGCCAGGATTACTTTCTCAAGGAGATATGCACCACATTGCTTCGAAGAAGCAGGGTGCGGCTCTCCGCAATTGACACACTTGGCCACACGCGATTTCGACTTATCGTGTGCGACCTTGGAGCAATTTACACAGACTTCGGGTGACCTCGAATTTGCACGTCTACATGAGCGATTCGTATGGCCGAAGCGGTGACAGTAATAGCACCGCTGCGGCAGTGGCACGAATTCCTTCACGCGGTAGCGGTACCAACCGGCACGCACTGACTCAGGGAGCTTTTCACAGTCAAACGTGACGAAGAGTGTAGGGGTGGGTCTCGAGGCCCCTCCCTGTTTTCTCATCACACATTTGACCTTGACCGCCCCAAGGTCGGCCAGCTCTAGGGTGATGTCCTCAATGGAGTAGTCAACGAGTTCCCTCGCATAAACTACTCCTTTCACAAAGTTCATGGTAGAGTGCGGCGTCACACTCACCGGGGTGCCATGAAGTGTCCGAAGAGCACTTATCTTGGCCGCCTCGGCGGGATTCGCCACATTCACCAGAAGGCTTCCGTCCGAGAAACGGGTCACCTTCGGCTCTCTACCAATTGCACTAGCTAATCCTCTCCTCTGATGGATCATGTTGCCTTAAAAAACATGGTGCCATCATTGGAGCGAATAACGAGGAAGCGTTTGAAGCCAGCGGGCTCGAAGACGCCAGGTAACCTCTGAACCAGGGGCCCCGATGTCATCGAGGCTCCGCCCTGTGCACTCTTGGTATTAGTTTTAGTCAGGGGCTCCGCAACCGGGGGGGACAGAGGGGGCGGATGTGCCGATCTTGGCTTGCTCGCTTGCCAGAGTGGCAGCAGACCCATCCGTTCCCGCAGCCACCGCGGATGGAGAGGAGCCCAGAGTCTTCTTAGTTTTTTTGGTCTTTTTCTTTTTCTTTTTTGGAGAGGAGGGCGGGGAATGAACCTGCTTCTCACCTCCAGCGGAAGAAGCCCCCAGGCCAGATGGACCGGCCTCAGCCAGGGCATTCTCCGAAATGGAGAAGGTCCTGTTAGTCGTGGGGGCACCGGTCGGAGGAGATTCCTCCCCTCCTTGTACTGCTTCGGAAACCACAGCCGTTTGAGGAGGATCTTGCATCGGGGAGGATTCGGGTTCGGTGCTTGGCGCCGAGCCAGGATTCCCCCCATGGAAGGCCCTACTGTCAGAGGCTGGGTTTCCTCAAGGACCATGTCTATCTCAGGGGGGGTCTCCAGTTGGCCATCCCCCCCCCCCCCAAGACATCGCAGGTCCCGTTGGCAGTATCGTCACTAGTCTTCTTTGGGGAGGCATGGGCCTTGACCCCGGCAAGGTTCAGTATTCTTGCCAGCAGGTCTTTTGAGGGAAGCGACCGAAGGGACCTGGCTTCCCTCTCCCCCCTAAGGGGGTTTGCCCTACCAAGCCGCTTCGATGTGGATCGGCAGTCCCCTTGGAAAGAACAGAGGGGACTGCCGCTGGTAAAAGGGAGGCGCCCGAAAGTACCTCCAGAGAAGGGGGTGAGGGGGAGTCCCCTACACCCGTAAGTGAAGGAGAGGAGTAAGCCTCCTTTCCGGTTAGAGATATATAGAGGGTCCCCTGAGCAAGCACAGGGGGGGGGGACCTCCATTTTTTTGCTGGAGCTGCCCAAGGGCGGCTCCGTCGATGTTATAGGGGAAGTTGGGGGTTGGGTTTTTTTTATACTCATCATTGGGCATGGTGACCCTCTTTTTGACACGGGATGCAATCGCGAATCACCTCTCGCAGTAGCCCTCACTGCGAGAGGTGCTTACAAGCCCGGCAGAGCCAGGCGCTGCCATTTAAGACCACTCCTTCCGCCTAGTGGCCTGGCAGTCCATCGGCATGGCGGCTCCACCTTGAACACGGCGTAAAAAATATATAGATTGTGAAGAGGAGAGGAAAAGGGATGTTAGGAAGGTATGGGTGGGGATAAAGCGGGTTGTTAAAAACCAACCACCCCAGACCGGAGCTGAGGGGTTAGGGAACATTGTCCCCTCCTCCCTCAGCCCCGATCCGGGGCGGTTGAATTAAGAAGAAGGTCAGCATCTACCCTGTGAAATTAGAGGCTGACCATTGAAAGTTGTGAGAGAGGTTGTATGAAAAGCGAGGAAACAAGTGTTTTGAAGGAAGGAGAAGAGGCTAAGCTGGGGTCGGACGGGGTGCTGAGTCCCGTCAGCACAACGGCCAGGATGGCAAATCGCCGCGCCCTCTTACGGGGTCGATGCTTAGAAGAGGCGCCGCCCACAGACGTGTCAGAATCCCCTGGTACCTAAGAGGAGATTCCGGTATCATCTGAGGCTAAGCTAGCTGAGGCGAGAGAAAAAGAGAAAAAGAAGAAAGAAAATTAGGAGAAAAAAAGAAAAAGAATGAAGTTGAAACAAAAGAAGAAGAACCAAAAAAAACAAAAAACATAAACAAGAAGAAAAAGAAAGATAAGAATGTGGAGAGTAAAGAGGAAAAGGGAAGGCCTCTTCCACAAGGGAAGACCCCGTCTTCAGAGACCAAGTGTCCAAAGGTCACCCTCATTGGTGACTCGCAAACACGGGATCTGCAACCGCTGCTAGCGGCCCGCCTTCGCACTAGCGTGAAGGTAAGCTGCCTGTCAGGACGGGGTAACCACAACATCAGAGTAGAGACAGAGAAAGCTCAGATTTTTGAGAATTCAGTTGTTGCTCTGATGGCGAGCGGCAACGACCTCTACCTCAAATGGGGTAAGGTTGGCCTCAGTGGTAAGACCATCCAAACGGTCATGGGAGCCGTGGATGACATAGAGCTTAAAACCTGCAAACGTGTCGTGATTGGGATACTTCCGAGAAGAGGTCCATCCCGAACCGCTCACGAGAGAAACGTCGCAGTGAACAGAAGGTTGGCAGATCTCTGCACGGCAGAAGGAGTCTTCTTCGTGGACCCCTATCATACCTTAATCGGTAGAGACGACCTCTACCAAAGGGACGGGGTAAATCTCTCATTCAAATGGAAGGCCTTTCTCACCAACCTAGTTAAAGGTGTCGTGGAACGCACCCAAGGAGCGTTCGAAACAGAGTGAAAGTGGACGTGCACCAGCACGCCCCTGTTACTCCTGGAACGACCTTCTCGGAGGTCGTCAAAAAAGGTGTGACCACGAAAACAGAGAAGCCGGGAAACGGAAGAGCGTAGGGAGTCCTACACTAGGGGACTCCCTCAAAGTTCTTCTGTTCGAAGCGGGGTCAGTCAGGAATAAGTTTTTTGAGCTCCGTGGCCTCGTAGCAACAGAGGAACCTGAGATGGTGGCCATAACGGAGTCGTGGATAAAAACCTCAAGCCGAGATTTTGAAGGTGAATTCATGATTTCCGGTTACCAGCTCTTCTTGGAAGATAGGCCAGACAGAGAGGGTGGCGGTGTGATGTTGTATATCAAGGATACTCTCAACTCGATGGATTGCAACATCGTATCCGACCATGAACTACTAGGTATTGAACTAGAGATAGGTCCTGCCAAATACAGGACCCTGGTGCTTTATAGACCTCCTGCCCAACTCATTGAAAAGGACAGAGATCTGTACCAGCTACTAGAAGAACTTGTCGAAGACAAAGTGTGTATCGTCATGGGGGATTTCAACTCACAAGTTGACGTGGAAACCAGAGAACCCTGTGGTGAGAACGCACTACTCCTGGAGTTCGCAAACAACGAGTTCCTGACTCAATGGGCGAGAGAGCCAACGAGAGGAGACAATATCCTCGACTTGGTTTTCACCTCTAAGGATGACATCGTTGAGGACCTCTCTCTTGGCGAAGAGCTCGGTGGCAGTGACCACCGACTAAATAGATTTGTATTCAAAGTCCCGAAGGCAGGGCCTGCAACTAGTAAATCGAAAAACTCGATTTGAAAAGAGCAGACTTTGCAGGTCTTCGTGCTGGACTGAGTGACGCGAGGCTAGAAGTGTGCGATGCTGTTGAAGACTCGTGGAACAGTTTCAAAACCACATTCATGAGTCTTCAATCGCATTTCATCCCTCTGAAATGTCCCCGTCGGTCTTCTGTTCAACCAAAGCGGTTTAATCGAGGAATCGGCCAACTGCTTAGAAAGAAGAGAACTGTGTACCGGCAATCGAAGATTCAGGGGACTTTGACGAATACCGGAGGCTAGCCAGGAGAGTGAAGTCCAGCATAAGGGCGGCTAAGCGGTCTGAGGAACTACGAGTGGCGAGACTTTTTAAAGAGAATCCCAAGGAGTTTTTTGGATATGTGAACAGCCGTAAACCAATCCGTCGAACGATTGGCCCTTTGAGAAATGAGGAGGGGGCATTAAAGCACTTAGATGCAGAAAATGCTAACCTCCTCAACGACTACTTCTCTTCAGTGTTTGCTGAAGAGGTGTGGTTCCATCTCCCAGCTAATGGATTCCTACTCGGGGGAAATTCTGGAGGATATGGACTTTACCGAAGGGGAAATAATAAAGAAGATCACTGACCTAATAAATAAATAATAATAATAATAAATAATAAGTCTTTTGTAATGCGCTCTTCAAGGCCTGAGGCCTTTCCAGAGCGCACGTTGTGCTGAGATGAGAATGGAAATTCAATGGAAATTCAAGGGGGAGGGGAGAAGGCAATACTGAAAAGATGCGTTTTCAGGAGACGCTTAAATGTGGTAAGAGAGGGAGAAGACCTGATTTCAGCAGGAAGAGCATTCCACAACTTAGGGGCGCAGATTGAGAAGAAGCAGTCCCCCATTGAGCAGAGGGATGAACGAGGAATATTCAAAAGAGTTGCATGTGATGATCGAAGGGCCCGAGGGACATGGCGTGGCGAGAGGGCAGAAGAGAGGTAAGACGGGGCCTTGTTGTTTAGGGCCTTAAATGTGAAGATAAGTATCTTGAAGTGAGTACAGGATCTGACAGGGAGCCAGTGCAGTTCATGCAGCAAGGGTTTCGAGGGCGACGGAGGAGAAGCCGGGCGGCATAGTTCTGTACAAGTTGAAGGGGGCGGAGAGAAGAATTTGGCAGATTCACAAGTAGTGAGTTACAGTGGTCAAGGCGTGAGGTGATGAAGGCATGAACAGCAGTCTCAAGACTTTGGCGTTTAAAGTGAGAGCGAATGCGAGAGAAGTTACGAAGGGAACATAGAGAGGATTTGCTGACATTGCGGATATGAGGCTTAAAGGAGAAATGCTCATCAAAAACAACACCCAGATTCCTAACGCAGTCAGAGAAAATGATAGTATTAC
The DNA here is from genome assembly GCA_963969495.1 of Ceratothoa steindachneri. NCBI lineage: Eukaryota > Metazoa > Arthropoda > Malacostraca > Isopoda > Cymothoidae > Ceratothoa > Ceratothoa steindachneri. The sequence continues at coordinate 22,863,608 of OZ018330.1, read as the reverse complement.
CGCCCAGAGTAAGCGAGGGAAAGAGAGATTTTGATTTTTTGACAATAGCAGGGGTGCCGACGAGGAGGACCTCAGTTTTGGAGTAATTAAGCCTGAGGAAGTTGGTAGAGAGCCAGTCAGAAATGGAGGAGTAGGCAGCCAGGAGGTCAGTGATAGAGTAGGCAAGAGACGTGGGGGATGAGGAAACGAAAATTTGAGTGTCATCAGCATATAGGTGGAAGGATAGACCAAGATTACGGAGAAGGGAACTAAGAGGTAGAAGGTAGATACGAAATAGTAGAGGACCAAGGACAGATCCTTGTGGCACTCCAAAGCGAATGGATAGAGAGTCGGATGAAACGTCGTCAATCACAACGGATTCGGTACGAGACGAGAGGTATGAGCGGAACCAGTCAAGCACGGTTCCTGATATGCCGAGGAAAGAGTGGAGACGATCAAGTAGGACGGTATGGTCAACAGTATCGAAGGCAGAGGAGAGGTCGAGTAGAACGAGGATGGAGACACAACCCCTGTCCGCGGCTCTTCGTAAGCAATCGGACACATTGAGAAGGGCGGTTTCTGTGGAGTGACCTGACTTGAAACCAGATTGATAGGTTTCATCAATGTTACAGGCCACCATGTGACTGTTAAAGCGTGAAGCAACCACTCTCTCCAGAACCCTAGGGAGGAAAGGAAGTTGCGAAATCGGGCGATAATTGGAAGGGTCAGTGGAGTTCAGTTGAGGCTTTGTAAGAATCGGATGGAAGAGGGAACAATACCAGTTGCAAGTGAAGTGTTGAACAGGTCAGGAAGCGTTGGGAGGATAGCAGGCAGAATTTTACATAACATTTTTGGCGGAAAAATGTCCTTTGGGGAGCCCGATTTCTTAGAACGCGAAGGCAGGGATGTAAGCTCCAACGCGGTCACAGCGGGGAAAACGATAAGCGGCTGAGGCGGCAAGTCAGGGATAATGGCAGGAACCGGGACAGAAGGCTGAGGGAGGGAGGCATGGAGGTTAGTGACCTTATCTGCGAAGGAATTCGAGAGAGTAGCAGGACTAATTGGGGGGGGGGTATACCTGGGCTTGGAAAGTAAGACGGGAGAGCAGACGGAAGACGGTACGGGGATCATTCCTATTATCAGTAAGCAGATTACGTGAGTAGGCTTCACGAGCAGATTTTAATTTCGCCACGTAGGAAGCTGTCGCAAGTCGGAACGCCAGCGAGAGAGGGGTCGTGTCTTGCCCACGGGTGCGAGCCTTTCAAAGGACTCTTTCAAGGGCACGCATGGACTGCCTAGCACGCAGGAGTTCCATAAAGTACCAAGGGGCACGGTGACAACGGGAGTTCGAAGGGGTGACAAGGGGAGAGTGAGCATCAAAACAAGTGAGAAGGGTTTGCTCCAAAGAAGAGAGAATCTGGTCAGGAGAGACAGAAACATCAATGGAAGAAAGTTTGGAGGTCACATCATTAGATAGGGAGGGAATATCAATGGAGGCAAGTCGACGGAAAGGCTTAGGATTATGAGACAGCTGGGGAGGTATATGGAATGGGATAGAGAAGTTGAAGTTGATAAGGAAGTGATCACATATAGCATTGGACAAATTTGCAGTCGTCAGGTTGGAAATAAGACAGTCAGAGATTACAAGGTCTAAAATGTTACCGTGAGAGTGGGTAGGGGAAGAAACATGTTGGGTGAGGAAGAAGAGATCAAGGATTTCAGAAAAGGCTTTAAATTAGGATTGTAGCCAAGAAGGTTGAAATCACCGAGGATTAGCAGCGAACCAGTGGGGGAGAGGCCAGCGAGGAGGTTACTAAATTCATCAAGAAAAAGCTCGAGGGAGGAGCTGGGGGGGGGCGGTAGAGGACTAAGATAGTTAGAGAGGGGGTTTTAATCAGAGACATTGATGAGCGCCTCAAAAGAAAGAAGAGGGGGAGAGGGCAGATTATTCAGAGGGAAGGAGGCACTGTGAATGAGAGCAACTCCACCACCGCGAGAGTTACGGGAGGTATGGGAGTGGACGTAATGATCAGGGGTAGCGAGATTTAAACAGCAAGCAGAGCGGGCAAGCCAAGTTTTCGTGAGTCCAAGGAGAGTGACTCGAGTGTTAACGAGCAGGTCATGAATGTAGTCAGCCTTCTTCGAGAGGCTTCTGACATTGAGGAGAGACGCTGAGAGAACGGGTGAAGGGGCAGGTGAAGAAGAATCAGGGCTAAGTAAGGGGGCTTGATTCAAGTGAAAAAGTTTTCTAAGAACAGGAACTAAACGGAAACCACGTTTAGTGTGGCGGCGGGAACGAGAAATTCCCAATGCATTAATGTGAGTAAGAGTGTTTTGAGAAACACTGGTAGCAGTTCCATTGAGGGCAAGAATCGTGAACCTATCAATCATAGTGGCTAAGCGACACAATAATGGGAGAAAAGCAAATTAACTATATAAGTAAAGTGGCTTAGGCGACACAATAACGGGAGAAGCAACAATCGAGACAAAATAAAGAGTAATCGAATAGTGTGAACAAATAAAATTACGATAGAAACAAGAAACGAGGGAAAAAAATAGTGACGAATCAAAATTAGCGGTCGGTGAGGGGGGAGGAGGCGTGGGCGAGAAGACAGAGCGGAGGTAACAACGAGGCAGCTTGAAAAAACAAACAAACAAAAAAACACGTGGGTGCGGGAAGACAGAGCGGAGGTAACAACGGGCGGCTTGAAAAAACACAAAAAAGCAACACAGCAAATAGTGAAAGCACAGGCAATAACACTGCAAAAAAAACAAAATTCAAAACACAGCACAAAAGATAACTTGAACCGTAGAAAGAGCAACAGATAAGCGCATCGATCCACTTGCCAAGAAGGTTCTGGCCCGGATGGGTTTCTACCTAAATTGCTAAAAGAAGTGCGTGATCAAGTGTCACGACACCTGAGCGTAATCTTCAACATGTCAATCCGGACCGAATGCGTTCCTAGAGACTGGCGTGAAGTGGAGGTGACTCCTATCTTCAAGAAAGGAGACCGAAGCCAACCGTCAAACTACCGACCTATCAGTCTGACTTCGATAGTCGGTAAACTCATGGAAAGCATCATGGTAGACAAAATGACGTCGTATTTAGAGTCAAACCTGCTACTGAGGAGTTCCCAGCACGGCTTCCGAAGGCAACGGTCATGGTCATGCCTGACGAACCTCGTGGAATTCTTCCACTTCGTCTTCAGTGAGCACGATCGGGACAAGGCGGTGGATGTGGTGTACTTAGACTTTCAGAAAGCCTTTGATAAGGTACCACACAGCCGCCTTCTCCGGAAAGTGCGAGCGCTGGGCATAGACGGGAATGTAGCAAGTTGGATAGAGAACTGGCTAAGTGGCAGACGGCAACAGGTGGTGTTGAATGGACAGGCTTCTGAGTGGGTACCCGTTACTAGTGGTGTTCCTCAAGGTTCTGCCCTGGGACCACTAATGTTCATCATCTACGTCAACGACATGGACGGTGACATGGTTGCGAAGATTTCTAAATTTGCCGATGATACCAAGCTTGGTATGAACGTGGTAAAGGAAGGAAATACTGCCCGCCTTCAAGATGATCTTGGGAAGATTGAGGAGTGGTCGGACACGTGTCAAATGCCTTTTAACCTGAAAAAATGCAAAGTGATTCATCTCGGCCACCGAAACCCCCAATCTCAGTATATCCTTAAGGGCACTGCTCTTGAATCCACCGACACTGAGAAGCACTTGGTTGTAACTATCACTAGTGATCTCAAGTTCTCGATGCAGTGTATTGAGGCTGAGAAGAAAGCCCAAAGGATGTTAGGTTATATAAAGCGATAGTTGGATATCGGAACAAGAAGATAGTACTGTGTTTGTATAACTCTCTTGTCAGACCGCACCTGGAGTATGCCATACAATTTTGGAGTCCTTCGTTTAGAAAGGACATCGCGAGATTGGAAAGCGTGCAAGGACAACCAAACTAGTTCCCTCTATCAACACAAGAGTTACAAAGATAGATTACGGGAATTAGACTTGTTCTCGCTGGAGAACCGGAGACTGCGTGGTCAGCTTATCGAAGTGTTCAAAATACTTCGAGGCTTCGACATTGTAGACTACAAGGATATTTTCCAGCTTAGCCAGAACAGAACAAGAAATCACGGCTACAAACTTGAACTGAAGCGCTACCAGCGTAATCTGTGTGGGAAATCTTTCACATGTAGCATTTGCGGCACTTGGAACGCACTTCCAGTGGAAGTTGTCAACAGCAACTCCGTTGAACAGTTTAAGTGGAGACTAGA
>OZ018330.1:22574352-22856852 GCA_963969495.1 Ceratothoa steindachneri | reverse complement strand
AGTTTCCTTCCGTGGTACATATATATATATATATATATATATATATATATATATATATATATATATATATATATATATATATATTCGACAAGGATGCTTCTAAGAAGGCGTAATTTTAATTGCAGTAGGAAGGATACGAACATCAGTGACATTCTTATTTATTCCAAGCGAAGTTTCGGATTCCATCATCAGGCTAAATGGATTTACGAGGAATTGGGGTCCCTACTTTTTTTGTCGGATAATTATTCTTCAACTCTTGGCCGTTTAACAATTACTTCAATACTATACCTCTTTTTGTCAAAGTATTTATATATTTTATGGCTTTAGCGAGTCAGTCTGACACTACTACTTAGGAAGGGAAACAATTCCTCTATTGGTTGAGTGGACTCTTTAATTACTGTATTATGAGAGTACCACAGCGTTTAATCAGTTTTAAGGAAAGAGCCGGTCAACATGTAAGGATCCAGTAAAACACCAAGAATGAACCAAAAATTTATATCTTTATAATTTATCAATTAACTAAAATATTTACACTAAATTCTATAAGTTTAACATGGTTCGCAATAATTGAATATTAGCCTACTCCTGACGCGAGCCCCGATCAAAACAAAGTAGGCTTCATGTCAAAAAAACAATAGCCAGATAGCTAATTTGTGGAAACCTTTTAGTACAGCCTTTAACCATAATTTACGTTCCACTAATCTAACTAAAAATATAACAGGAGTCACTAAATATTATCACTCCTTTAGTTAGCTTGGGTACAGCATTGTCGGATGTCGCTATATTGGATTTTTCACGAGTCTTCGCGTTGCAGAGGTCGGAGGGTGGTTGTCCCGGTGAAGGTAGAAAACAATGTCTAATTCTTCTTATAACTTTATCTAGAAGTCGAGTTCGGAACTGGGTGAGGGACTGCTCACAATAATCTAGTCCTCTATCGCCTCTGCCAGAATGATAAGCCCTTTTCCTTCCTAACAGGGCTTATTTATAGACCATAGACCGGCCCATCTAAGGGAGATGGGGTAATGCCACTGAGGGGAGGCGAGGGGTGACGGGGAAGAGGGGGGGGGAATACACCCCGGAGCCCAGGTCTGCTTCTTAATGAGAGGCACCGACAACCGTCACATTATTTCTTCTTGGTGGTCGTTTTGATCTGACACCGCTCTTTGGCGCTTTAACCGCGGGCCTCCTGGCCTCGTAGGTAATCAGATCTTTTGAGAGCTGCGTAATGGCCTTTTGCGGCTACCTTGGTTCGGCAGCCCGACTCGACTACGCACTCGACCGGTAAATCAGAGCCCTTCGGCAGTTTGACTTTAGTCAGACGACCAGCGTTCTCACGCCCCTCAACTTCTGGTATTTTTTCTCTCGCTCTCTCTGAAGAGGGATTTTAACATATATGTCCGCTTGGCCCTCTGGGTGGCGTTATGTTTTAATTCCTCTACAGGGATAAACATAATTTGTGAGGCGAACAAATGTTAACTTAAACCTAAATACAAATACAAAAGCAAATAATTAAGATAGTGAACCTATAAAATTAGAAGTATTAATAATTACAAGTACATATACAAATAAGCTCAAAGCAAAGGAGAGGAAAAAATTCATACCTTTTGTCAGCGCTTCAGGGGAATGACTAAGGAATTTACCAAAATCGGACCCGATTATGGGTAGTTTGTTGTCGGTAGAATATTAACAGGTCTGAAGCTGGTTGGTTGTTGCTATTACCGATAATGGGTAGCAAGTCAAGTCTGAATTTAACGTGGGCGAATGTGTTTTTATGAAGAGAGATTCTCGAATTCTGAGCTGGGTGATGTTAGGATTAGAGCCCAGAATCACAAAATATTGATGTTGGCATCAACCTTACACTTTATAATGTGATCTCTGATTGGCGAGACTTCTTTACTAGAGAGAGACTTTCCTGTTCGGATACTAATGCCAAGGTGTGCGCGAACCTTCGAGTGTAACAATATATGTTCCCTGCGAACATCCAGGGCGATAGAAGGATCGGTAGATAGATAAACAAGAGTCAACGAAGGAGGGAACGGGACAAGATCTACAGGTTGATAATATAATTCTCGCATTGAAGCTACCCTTTCTTCGGAGAAAATTAATCGAAAGAGCCTTTATTTGAAACCCTTTTCAGCCTGAAGGTTTGAACCCTACACACAAGAATTTAATTTGGTATCCGCCAGTGGCACCCAGCAGTTAAACGACACTAGCGCAAGCCGTGAAGGATGTACGTACGTGCTTACACATGTTGCAAACAAGTATTATTTTATTATTTTTGAAGGCGGTGCGTACTTCTTTATTTTCTTGTATTTTTTTCATATTTAGGGCAGGAAGAAGATTTTCCACACGAAAAAGAAAAGTGGAAGTCCGAAGGCTTTAACTTTCTCCGTTTTTTTATGTCAGCAAACATACAGAAATAAAAAGTCCAATGGCCAACGAATTATGTGTATACGGTTTGCAGACTTCCCATAACTGATAATAACTCGTTTCACTCTTTTTCAGATCTACGACAGGTATGTGGTCACGGAAACTGCTTTGTTGTGCTATGTTTCGTTAAAAACTGCGCCTGAAGTTGCCATACCACAACCAGCCAAACCTCACTGGTCGGGATAGCGTAATATTAAATCGCATTGTGACATAAAGCTAAAAGCACTGTTGCAAGAGTGACTGCCGGGATAAACCAAAACTTTTCAACTTAGTTTTCACCGAAACAGTTCATCTAGAGCTTCATGTATTTGAATACTATGGAAGAGCCGCAATTGTAAAATCTATACTCTCGTACTTTACTATTGAAAAGAAAGAAAAAATTGGGCATCGATCGTCAAACTGGACAGTGGGCCAATGGAAGAACGCTGAATTCATCCATTGCCTGGCAAGTTTTCGACTCGCGTTTCTCGTATTTCTTCACCGAGTTTAAAGACCATTTAATTCACTTGCGCCTTCCCAACTTTAACATACGACGAAAAACATAATTATGAACTCATATATAATGACACTGATTTTACAATGCCCAAAGTGAAGCGAATAGATTCATTGCATTAAAAGCGATTTAATCCTCAGTAGTGATTCTCATCGAAGTAACAAATTCCATCTTTTATGCAGAACTTGGCATATTTAATTTTTCCTGAAACCTTCCAGAGTAGAGAGTATAGATTCAACAACCTCTAAATTCACTCCGATCAGTCAATGTCCTCGTTGGATTCTGAAATAAATCAATGCAAAAGTACTAGTGACCACATAATTAATGTCGCAGTAGGATCAACACTTACGAGTACTTGTCAATTATGAGTGAACAAATCCATCCTATTGTACATTGTTTCTCAATGGTAGTACGGTATCCCAAGACAATACTAAACTTAGCCACGCCACTAGAATTTTTAAATACTGGCCCAGCTTAATAGTGAAATGAAACACCTGTGGTTAGTGGAGCAACAGATGAGGAACCTCTTTTCTCCACTAGCGTTGCTGAACGAAATTGAGCAATTAAATTATAAGATTTTATTAAATAATATGTTTACATTATTTCCGTCAGCTCTTGAATGTATGGCAATATAGGAATATGAGGAAAGAGAAATTTGGATGTGAATGAGCGCCTGAGACTGGAAATCGGAGTTTAAAGGTAAGAAAATGGGGTATTTGAATATAGAAAGAATAGCAAGAAAGCTCAATAAAGCCAATCCATACTAGAGAACACAGAAATATCGCTTTTGAGGAAAAATGAAATATCCTGGCCAGGAGATGAACCCGAACCTCCAAATTGTCGGTTAGGTGTTTGTCGTATAATTGTTGTTGTTGCTTTATTTTTTCTTTTCTGTCAGAGAATTTATATGTTCAATGACTTTAGAACGCCAGTCTGACCCTATTACTTATGAAAGACAACAATACTTCTATATTGGCTGAGTGGACTTTTTAATTACCTTATTATTGAGAGAGTGCCACAGCGTTTAATCCGTTTTAAGGAGAGAGCCCGTTAAACACGTAAAGAATCCATTGAAACACTAGAATTATCCAAAAATAAATATATATTTTAAATTTATCAATTAACTACAAAAAATAAATATTTACAATCACCTAATAAGTTTAACGGAGATAATCATACTTAAAACTGGGCCTATTTCAAAAGCTATTCATGTCCAAATCGAAATAGGCTCCAAGTAAACAAACCAATTGCCAATTTGCTATTTTATAGTGACCCTTTTAGATTAGCATTAAACTCCAATTTAAGTTTCACTCTTCTAACTGTATATATGACGGGGTTCACTAACAATTGTCTCTACTTCAGTTAATTTGAGTACCGCAATAAACTCCTACTAAATCAATACAAATATAAATGGTCATTCTGACTTGCATGAACGAAAGGATTAGGGGTTGCCGGATGTCACTAGATGGTTTTTATCCCGTTTCGTTGGGTTGCAGCGGCCGATTGTAGATTTTCCACGAGATGGGAGGGGGGTAGGGAACCCGATGGTAAATTCTTCGGTTTTACGTTAAAAAGCGGAGAGAGGCGTTGTACTCTCTGGCTCAAGGAGTGTTCTTTCGGGTGCTCTTGAAGCCTTTTTGTATCCTGGTCTTATTCGAGGGGTTGCCCAACTGGATTTTGGGGTATACGAGTAGATTTTGAATGTACTTGAAAAATTGGATCTTTCTCTGGTATTGATTCTTCTTCTCTCTCCGGTATTAAGATCGCAATTTGAGAGTCACTCGAGGGTGACCGGTTCTTCTCTTCTCTTACTTTCGAAATTCCTGTTTAGCACTAGGAATGTTGGTCCAGCCAGACTTCTTACTAAGCCTGTGAAGGATACTTCGGCATGGCACCGATACAAAACGTAACGTTTCTAAGTTATTTCGAAACTGGGGGAAGGACCGATCTTCTCGAACTGGTCCTCTATCGTCTCTTACCGAATAATCTTTTCTCTTTCCTTAAGGGGCTTATTTATAGCCTGGTGACCGCCCCATCTAAGGGGGTAGGGGCGAGGCCGCAGAGGGGAGAGCGAGGGGTGAGGGGAGGGTGTCACCGCGCTGCCCAAGTCGGCTTCTTAATTAGAGGCACTGCCAACCGTCACCATCCTTGGTGTTCTTTTTCACTGGTACCGCTTTTAGTGGCGATTTAACCACGGGCCTCCAGACCTCGTAGGTAATTCGATCCTTTGAGCGCTGCGTAATGGCCTTTGGTGGTCACATTGGCACATCGGCTTGCTCCCGACTACCTATGCGGCGGGCAGATCAAAAGGGTAAGCCGTTTGGCTGTTATTCATCTGGCTAAAGTTCCCACGCCTCTCCTCATGTGGATCGATTCTCTCGCTTTCTGCGCACCGGGACTTTAACGTATATGACTGCCTGGCTCCCCGTGTTACTTTATGTTGTAATTCCTCTACAGTGCTCTACCACAGCATTTCAAGCCTTCCCAAATCATCATATATATTTAAGCGATCTCAGTATCTCTCTAAGCGAGAAGATACTTACAAGAGGTTTTTATACTAAATTTCTAACCCAATCACAATTCAAAAGCTCAGTTATATGTACATAAACTCAAAAAAGAACAACCAACGACTTGTATGCAGGTTTTGAATGAGTAACATAAAGCTTTTCCATTTTTCATCTCTGCCTTTTAAGAGCCATTCGAAGACAGAAGTAAAATGCAGAGACCCCGTAGTTCCAGACTATCCGAGTATATCAATAGAGTACAAAAGGAGATAAATTTTTAAGCGAATGAACGCATGAGATTAGAAACCGGAGTTTAAAGGCAAGAAGAGATAATACATACGAGCCTTACATTCAGAACAAGAGAGATGAAATAAGAAGTTTATCTTAGGGGCACACATGGAGACACGTCGTATCCAAATTAAATCCATGCGACCCATTAACCAGAGATCACTCCAGCAAGATATTTACCAACCTGAATGGGTTCTCAATAACGAAATATGGCCTGAAATCATTATCTTGGCTCCTGGTAGCCACGTTTTCCTAATCGCAATGGGTTATAATTCGCTTATTGAAATAAACGGGTACAGCTCCCTAGGGAAACTGCCTAAAATAATCATCTTAACTTTCTGATCAAAGCAGAGTTGTGAAGTAACGAAGTAAAATTACTTAAATACTCTACTCAAGTAACTTTGTTATCCTTTTACTTCCTAAACAATGTTTGATACATTGAGTGCTTTCACTTCTACTTCCGTTTTTTTCGTAGGTTACTTTTATTTCGTTACATTTGCAAAGCATAGAAGTATTCGTTACTTCTCAGTTAATTTTTGGCCAATCACAGACGTAGAAGAAAAATTCAACGATGACCAATCACAAGCGTGTACTCTGGTTTGAACCAATCATAAGCGCTTGTTCATGTTTGGACCAATCACATGAATCCTTTCATACCAGATAGGCAATTCGTTTGTTTCTCCCGCTTCCCCGCCGGTTAGATAGCCAGAACTTTGAAAATCAGTTGCTTGTGAAGTTGAATAAAAAATATGCCAGTAATTAATTCCCTTGCATATTTTTAGTCGCGTGTGAGTCTAGTCACGGGCGACTCTACATCTCACTATGTCGGTCGGTCGGTCCCCGTTTTCCTTCATTTTGTTTTTTGTAATAACATTCTAACTACCAGTCCGATTCTAACAAAATTGGAAACCCTTATGTTGTTTTATATTCTCTTTCGAATGAAATAATTACCAAAGTCCTCCCAAGGTTAGCTTTGGAATTATTGAAAGTTTTTGAGGTCGTAAGGTCATAGATCAGAATAAGTGAGAGCAGGTGACTTTGGTCAGTAGACCTTGTTTAAATAAATCCGTTCTTTTGAGGCTTCTTTCTCGATCAGTCGTGATTGTACCTCCTCTTTAATAACAATTTTACAAAAGGGGGTTATTGAACTAATCTACATTAGATATCACAATAGTTTTATTGAATGTAATAAAATGAGAATGAAAGAAAATAACCTTCTATAAAAAATACACGTTCGGAACGAGGATGAGAAGTACAAGGCAATGAAACAAGATGAGAATAGAAAAGAATTAACTAATTATTTGTAAATAAGAGAAATAATTGATATATAAATGAAGTTAATCTTTGAATATTTGTTGAGTGATACTAGAATATAGTTTGTTAATGAATTACAATATACTATAAATTGGTAAATGAAATAATTTAAATTACAAAAATTCTCGGTTACGTGACTGAAAATTAGCTCACGGATAATTATAATGGTGGTTACAATGATGGAAAAATAATGAATATATATAGTTAAGATCGATTTGTTAAAATAAGATATAATGGAAATAAAATAAAATATAATAGAGGATGGTATTATGATATGGTAAAATAATTTGTGTAGCAACCGCTAAATACGATGGTTAAATATTAGGATAGGATATGTATTAAGAAATATGCGGTTGCCGCTGAATTTTAAAAGCGTCTGTTTGCTGTGCTCTGATTGTCCGGTTTAAGTCACGTGATGTGAGTTATTAAATAGGAGGTACAATCACGACTGATCGAGAAAGAAGCGCCAAAAAACAGAGTAATATAAACAATAAAATATGTAAGGTTTAAAAAAGATATAGTTCTATTGGTTAACATATATATATATATATATATATATATATATATATATATATGTATATATATATATATATATATATATATATATATATATATATATATATATATATATATATATATATATATAATAGATCTTTTATTGGAAACGAAATTAAACCCTTTCCGTGAGGGAACTATGAATGGTATTCCTTCAAAAACTTGGAGCAAGTCAACAAAATGTCTATATCGTTGGTTAGTTGACGACAGCAACTATGTGAGATTTTCCCTTCAGAAGGCTTTCTGGTGATCTCTCCAACAAAAGTTGTATTATATTTTCTGATAGCAGCAACCTGGTGTTTTTAATGAGCTTATTTAGTTCTGTTAATTCAATATTTGATTAGTGTTTGTTGATTTAAAGTGTTGGCGCTTTTTCATTAAATTTAGGGTTTCTTCTGACAGTTTGTTGTTGTTCTTATTTTGTGTTTTATTGTATTTTTCAGTATTGCTCATCACGTGTTTCATCGAATTATTGTTTATGGTTTATATATTGGTGGTATCGCTGGATCAAGGATATTTTTACGTTATGCTCTATGAAGATAGTTCTGTAATTATGGAACGAGTTTTTCCTGGATCGTACTGGCCTTTTTATTTTAATGGAATTGCTTTTTTTCTCTCTTTCCGAATGTTATTTTTTATCATACATCTGATCATCTTGTGGTCACTGATTTTGAATTTTTTGATGACAGGAATTATGACAATGATTTTTTTTGTCTGGTCGACCAAAATTTAATAATTTTCTTTGTATATTTCATAGTTTGGGTAGATCTTGTTCCTTTTCATTTTATTACCCCATCTCCCATGCATGACTCATTATCTTTCCCATCTTTTGCTTTAAAGTTTCCCATAACGATGTTGAAATGGGATTTATTTTTGTTTAGGTTTGTCCTGATGTCATCATAGAATCCCTCTAATTTTTCCTCCCTACTAGCAGGTACTAGCAGATGTCTGTGCGTACACATGGACTATTTTGAGGTGGTACTTCTTAGAGACTCTTAGGTTTACGTAAGCTACTCTTCACGATATACCGTAAAACTCTCCTACCATTTCTTTGATCTCTCTATGTATCAGGAGTCCAACTCCATGCTCCCTCTGGTATTTTTTTCCTTTGTGGTAAAGTAATTGTCCCTTATTTCAGTGATGGCTTCCCCGTATCATCTGTACTTTTGGCATAGGATAGAATAAATGCATCTGGTGTTCCTCTCTGGGGTCGTCTGCTTATATTTGACTAATGCGAAAATTGTGTACATAGGTATAGGATGTCACAATTTGAATATCAGCGGGACCATGTTTAAATCCGGAAAAAAGAACAGGTTTTTTTTTTTAGGAAAGACCTATTTTTAACTTCTAACCTTTGTTTCTCGTGGCAAATGTTTGCGTAAAACCATGATTTTTGCTTGACTGTTTGGAAGAGAGACATGGGCGCAGATGTAATAAACCTATTCAGATGATTCTTACACGTACGATCCATGGTAACGGATACTCATCACTAGATGTGACAAAACAGAAGTAATAAATGGTTGGATGATAGCGCTATTTTGGAATATAGATTCTAATTTAAATCGAGCATATCTTAGAAGCCAGACCTGACCAAAGAAAACTAATTATATTCTAAAATTAATTACGTAAAAATGATTCTAAGTCAGTTAAAAAACATATGACCTTTGAAAAAAGGCTTTGAAACGCAGGCCACTGTAATAAATAATGATATCTCACACAAGAGTGAGCACTAACTCACTCAGATCTGAATTATTTTTCACACATTAGAAAATTGTGAATTCTAGGTTTTGGACGTCATCTAAGGTATAAGATACATTCGATCACAACGGATTAAAAACAATTTTTAAAATATTCTATATTATTGCGTAACTATTTCGGAATAGCAGAATACAAGGATAACTTAAGAAAGAAATATAAACATAAACGGGTTTGAAAGGGTTAATAACACCATCTAACACAATTTAATAGGACACAGCATTGGTCGCGTTATTTCACATGAGCATCAACCTCTTGTTCCTTTGGGCAAATATAGTGATTATATTGTCTATTCTAACATCAATTTCGCTGTGCATATTGATAAGTACCATGCCGTTGAGGCGTTCTTGAACCATGGTATTCCTTATGTACGTTTTCAGTCGCCTCAGGTCTTAAAATGAAAGCTTGGCCTTTGCATTCGAGACTGGTCTGGGCGTGGGCGAGAGCATCCCCAACGGAGTAAAACTTGATTGTTGACGAAAATCAGCGCTCTGCTTCTGCTTTAACGAGGCTCAAAGCCTCAATGTCAGCTTCGTAGACTTTTGCCACCTCCAGTAAAGCAGCAACATCTTTATGAACGCCGCTGAGCAGATGTTTGATGTTGAATGGGACATATACAGATAGGTGGTAATATTCCTCAGTTGTCTGCAAGGGTACATTCGCTTGCTGCGTTTGCCGCCTCCAAACTCGAGGCACAGATTGTTGAAAATTTGCCTGAGAGAATAATAACCTAATGATAACTCAAAATTTGTGAATAAAATTTCGCATTAAAACTAAACAAGTTTTTTGTATAAATAGGTCAATCAATTTAATAAATGAATAAGATCAACTTATAATATGCTCTCTTAGTCAGTTAAAATGTACAAAGAAAAATTAAAAGTTCCTTAACCGAGACATTACTAAAAAGGGAAGTAACATGGAAGATGACTAAACGTTTTGGTGGAAATTACAAAAATTGTGTGTAATTTTTGTGAAATTTATTACCATTTGCCCCGAAGATGAGCCAACATTTTTTCTCACCTTTTGCTTTCTGAAAAGTCTTTGAAAAGGGTACAAAGCTGCAGCCAAACTTAACCAAGCAGCCGTCGCTGTCAACTTCAACAAATCATGTATACAACATGTCCTCATACCACGATATATATATATATATATATATGTATATATATATATATATATATATATATATATATATATATATATATATATATATATATATATATATATATATAAAAATATATATATATATATATATATATATATATATATATATATATATATATATATATATATATATATATTTATACATATATATATATATATATATATATATATATATATATATATAGATATATATATATATATATATATATATATATATATATATATATATATATATATATATATATATATATAGATATATATAAATGCAATGTCCCGCAAGAGAAAATGAAATAGTGTTTCCAAGTACTTTCGAACTTAATAACCAGGCTGCGAAGATGCCTCGTAACATTTATTTCAAACGTTTCAGGATTATAACAAATCCCATCATCAAAATACACAATACAAAATACAGATTTAAATATATACATAAAAAGTTAACACATGCAATAAAATTGTGAAATATTAAATTTGAAACGAATTGATTACATTGGAAATACGCAGAAAAAAAACAACGAAGGAATTTATATAAAATAGGAAGGAAAATAGTTGACAGGGATTTAATTCTTGCAAAAAACAATGTAAAATTTGACAAATTAGCATGTTTTTTAATGAGTGAATATGTTTAATAGGACAGATAATGAGTTATTATTTAGACTGGGTTGAAGTTTTGTAATATAAATTAACTCTAGCAGGTAAAGGTCCGAGATGTTTCTTACCGCATTAAGTATCGTGAAGTTCTCAAGTGTAGCCCTAGAGCCACATTGTGACAGATGGTTTCGAATTGGGGATGGATCAGGCTTTTGAAAGGTGTAGTCCAGTTCTTTCAGCTCTACCCTTATGCTGCATGAAGCGGGAGTAAAGCGTACGCCTTGTTGCCCCCACATATGATACAGTGCTACTGCACGTACAACGAAAAACGTATATAATTATAGATTGCATACTGGTTTAACTAAGGTTTAACTAAGACCCTGTTCAAAACTCTCCTTGAACTTGCTGTTTGTAATTCATTCTTTTTGTCAAATGGGATTTTGTATGAACAACTCGATGGGGTTGGAATGGCACTTCCTCGTTGGCAAATGTTTTTATGTTATTATGAAACACTTTGGCTTGATGATTGCCCCATTAATTTTCGTCCGGTTTTATATAGGTGATATGTAGACGACACATTTTTATTATTTAGACATAAGTCACATTGTACACTTTTCCTCAATTGTTTAAATTCGAAACACGCAAATATTAAATTTTTCTTCAGCTCGAGAAAAATAATAGCATATCGTTTCTTGACGTGAAGATTACCCGAAAAGACAATCAATTCACGTCAAATGTTTACCGAAATCCCACTTTTTCAAACTTTGTTTACGTTTTTTTAGCTTCTGTGATTTTATATTCAAAATTAATGCCATCCATACTCTCCTCCATAGAACATATAACTTGTATTCAGCTTTTTCAGCCCTACATTTAGAATTCGAATTCTTAACAAAATTCTTTGCCTACAATGGCTACCCCAAATCTCTATTTCAGAGACAAATTAGTCTGTTTCTCAATAAAATATACTCGATTCTGCATCCACTACAAACTGTCAATAAATTAAAGGTTTTCTTTTCCTTACCATACTTTGGTTACCAATTCTAAAAGCTTAAAAAAGAGTTGTTAAAACTGTTAAATTCAGCCTATCATCAATTATTACCATCTATTGTTCTCATTAATGACTTCAGACTGGGATCATTATTTAAGTTCAAAGATCAACCACCCACCAATATGCAATCTAAAATTATATACGTTTTTCATTGTACGTGCAGTAGCACTGTATCATATGTGGGGGAAACAATGCGTACGCTTTACTCCCGCTTCATGCAGCATATGGGTAGATCTGAAAGAACTGGACTACACCTCTCAAAACCCCAATTCGAAACCATCTGTCACAATGTGGCTCTAAGGCTACACTCGAGAACTTCACGATACTTAATGCGGTAAGAAACATCTCGGACCTTTACCTGCTAGAGTTAATTTATATTACAAAACTCCAACCCAGTCTAAAAACTAACTCATTATCTGTCCTATTAAACATATTCACTCATTAAAAAACATGCAAATTTGTTAAATTTTACATTGTTTTTTGCAAGAATTAAATCCCTGTCAACTATTTTCCTTCCTATTTTATATAAATTCCTTCGTTGTTTTTTTTTTCTGCGTATTTCCAATGTAATCAATTTGTCTCAATTTTCATATTTCAAAATTTTATTGCATGTGTTAACTTTTTATGTATATATTTAAATCTGTATTTTGATGATGGATTCCGAAATTCTCCTTTCGATATAATTGTTTGATTTATAAATGATTTTTGCTTGGTTAAAATCAGAAGGTGTAGGAATTCGTCAAGTCTCTCTACGCACATGCAAACGCACGACCATAGAATTGATTTTAACCATTCAAGTATCATTTATAAATCAAACAATTATATCGAAAGGAGAATTGCGGAATCCATCATCATTAACAAAGTTGATAATTTCAATTTATCTGAAGGACAATACAAATTTAACAAATATATAATGAATAGAGTGGCCAATTATATCTATAAGCCCCCGGATGGAATGAGTCTTGGGGATTAGCAACTCTGCAGATTGTTTCCGGTTCCATTTCATTTTGTTTAGCTTGTCATTCACGCCAGATTTACTCGAGTATATTTTTTTCCAGATTGTTTCCTGCTGTCTCATTTTGTTTAGGATGTGTCTTACCTTATATATTCTGTGCTCTTTGTCTAGCGTCTTCATTATTAGTTGAAAATGGCATCTTGCCGAAACTAGTCTGATAGTTATAAATAAAATCTTCCTTCAAATATTGTGGTTTACCATTATCTTCTACATATATATATATATATATATATATATATATATATATATATATATATATATATATATATATATATATATATATATATATATATATATATATATATATATATATATACGATTATGATAGCAATCTTTTGGACACATTGATTTTGCATCGGGCACACTTGGGGGACGCTCCACAAAAAGCAAGTGACTGTATTTAATAGATCAATTCAACATCCCCCAATCCCCTAAGCACTGTTTCAATTGGTTTAGTTTAATTTTCACTTTTGCTGTCCCACGAATTTTTATCCATGTTCTCGACCGCGGCCAATCTGCCGCAGCACCTCGCATTTTCTCTTGATGCACAGGTAAAAGTTAAAACAAAGTTGATTATTGCAATGTAATTTAATCTCACCAATAGGCTACAATTCCCCTTCCCACCAAAAAAGGTGCTTTAAGACAGCTTATAAACAGAACGGTGTAGGTAAGTCCCTATAGGTTAAAGAAGAAGCATATTTTTTAGGAGGAGAGAAACACGGGCTTCGCAATGAACGGGAAATCACAATGAACTCGTGACACGGTAGCTGACTATATATACCTGTGAGGGAACGAAACCTAACGTCTACCTTGAGCCCACCCCCCACCCCATTCAAGCAGAGACTACGTGGACCTAAGCTAGATATCTAAGCGCAAAGAGAGAACTATTCTAACGTGGGAAAACTTCAAAGCGGCTGGTAACACCCGTCTTTGATCAGTGGGCCTATTCCCCGCTGAGACGACCCGAAAAGAAGCTTCCTCGGTCGTCTTATCTCGTCTGGGCCTTAAGAGACTGGCGCTAATAGTTACTCCCAAGGGACTGCCGTACGTGGATGCTTTCTAGCGAGGAAGCCAGCAGGGTATTTAACCTAAGGTCAACCGTTACTCGTCAGAGAGTACCGCCCGCCCTTTCGCCTTGCTACAGCCCCTCGTCTCTTGTCTAACCTTGGAGTTAGGTCTCGTCGGCTAGACAAATTTTCGTGAGTTTGGCCACAGTCAATCGGAAAATTCGTGAAACTACTTTTTCTTAGGAGAATTGCACGAACCACTCTTCTCATCCTGTCAAGGAAACCTTGACCCTCGGCTCAGATTACTCATCCCAACTCGAGAGTGTCTCACCCAGCCTGGAAATTACCTTATTCGTGCCCCAGGTAATTCCGACCCCTCCGTCAAGTGTACAACGCCCCTCGAGTAGCAAGACTAGCTCGCCTCGTAAGAATCGCTCCTCTCACCAAGAGTCAAGCCGTCAAGGTAAACCCTTTTCGAGGATAATCTCCCTTTGTCCTCGCCAACTGATATCCTTCTCCCGACCCTCTAATTAGACCTCCTAGTGTTTATCAACATTTTTCCTGTCTGACCAAGTCCCATATTTTTATCTCCGTTAAACTGATTACTATTTGATTTATTATTTCTTTGTGAGCGACATTATTCTCCAATTTATTTGCCTTTGTAGAAATTTCCATAATTAGCATTATCAATGTAATTAAAGTTTATTTTATTTTTAATCTTTCAATAACCTTGAATGAAACCTGGTATATAAATCTTCCCTTTTGCCAACCATTAATCTCCTCACGCACTTATTAGCTCTGTGCAGCTGGTCTATCCACCTGGCCGCCTGCAACGTAAGTAGACTCTGCACTCTCTGCAGCGAAAGTATCTGCCCACGAATACCACGACAATAGCGTTGCAAAAGGTTTTCGAACACCTCGGAAATTTTAGGAAATTAGATAAATACAGGATCGTAAAATTTTTATTTGCATATCAATCTAAATATAACAGCGAAATCAGGAGGAAGAAATAACAATAAGTCATATATATATATATACCAAACAACCATAAAATTAAAAAAATACAACCTTTGCAAAAACATGTACCATCAGCAACATATATTAGATACGCAGATGAAGATCTACTAAAATTATAGAAACACCAAATGTAACAGGAAGCTCAGTAGTATGTCGAGCTCCCTAGTAGCGCGCCATGCTCTCCTAAGGATGCGACCCTTATCGGTGTTATGCTGTCCCACTCCTTATTAATGACTGTCTTTAGCTGCTCATTGGAAGCTGGCTAACCACGTCTTACTGCATTGCTCAGGTGCTGCCAGAGGTTTACCTAGTTGATTCCTATTCCGGGACTAAGGTAGCTAGTCCATCATCGTGATATTGTTGTCCTGGAATCACTGTCTGGTGTACGCAGACTTATGACATAGGACATTGCTGCCCTGCTGCAAAATCACGTTTAAAGAGAGGTCTCAGGCTATGAGGGCAACATGTAATCTCTCAGGACAGCTTGGGATTTGCCTTAATTCATGGTGTTATTACTAACGGCGAGACAACCCCAAACTGAAATTGACATGCAGCAGCATACCATTACAGAGTAGCTACCATGCTTTACTGATGGCACTATAGACTCTCAATTCCACTGATCTAGTGGCTTTCTGCCGACTCTGAGGTTGCCTTGGGTCGAGAACAACTGGAAAGTGGACTTGTCAGGCCAACAGACGCGTCCCTACTGAAGCATAGTTCAGTAGCGTTGAATACGTGCCTAAGCTACTTGACTTCGCTTCTGCTCCGCTGAGAACTTTCCCATGCATGACACATTACCTTGACCGAATATATATATATATATATATATATATATATATATATATATATATATATATATATATATATATATATATATATATATATATATATATATATATATATTAGGTATATGAAGACCCATACACTTTGTTGAAAACTATATTTTTCGGACGTTGCGACCATGCATTTAATAAGAATACAAAAGAAATCTCACATAATACAAGTGTATTTCATTAAAAATAATGAAGTGAATAGGTAAAAGGTAAGGAAATATATGAATATTAAAACTAATATGTAAAAAGTCTTTAAATCACAAATGGCAAAGTATTCAAAGGGTGTGTGTATATATATATATATATATATATATATATATATATATATATATATATATATATATATATATATATATATATATATATATATATATATTAGACTGACCAAAACAACAAAAGAAAAAAATCAAGTAAAACACAAAGAGGAAAAAGTATTCAAGTTGATAAATATGATGGTGTACAAAGTAAAACATATTTAAAATGCAGTAGTTGCAAGATACAAATAACGACAAACAAAATAATGCAAATAACGACGATGTATGTATATATGGGGTGTATAAAAGAAAGAGATTATTATCATCTATATAATAAAAACTGCAAAAACTGGTGAAGTTAGGTAAAGTGAAAATGCGGATATGGTGTAGAATGTGGAAATTGGAGACGACTACTTAGAGCCCCCCCATTTTTTTTAAGAGCTCATCTGGCTACTGCCTACTTGGGCATTAGTCGCCGCATTCAACATTGCCTAAAATTAGGTATCTTTAAGAGAGGATGCTAGAAAAACAAAAACAAAAATCAATAAAATAAAACAAAGAAAAGGTAAAAGAAAAAAAACAACTATTTAAATAAAGGGGACAAGGCCGGCCTCCTCCAAAAAGTCTAAAAGTCCACAGGTCGGTGTGCACGAACTCGTTCCGAGTACAAGGGACAGGCGGTAGCGACCCCGCCCATCCCGGTATTGGGACAGGTAACGTGCGCGAAGATCGCCCAGACTGGGACATTCAACAAGAATGTGCCGAACAGTCTGGGGGACAACGCAGTCTTCACAGTAGGGCTTAGGCGAGCGCTCCATCAAATGGTGGTGCATTCCGCTAGTGTGTACAATTCAGAGACGACAGAAAGCAACCTGAAGCCTTCGCGGCATTGGAGGGTAGGTCCATGGGAACGGTGGCGGTGCAATGGAACGCAACTTTACGTCCCCTTCGACCGTCTCCCATCTCCTTTGCCAAGCAGCCCGAAGAGCTTCCCGTATTCCCGCCATGTAGTCGGTGTGAGAAAGAGCGAAACGCTGGTCCGGTCGCAGAGTCCTCGCGGACTCTTTGGCGCACTCATCGGCGCGCTAATCCCCGCGATTCCTACAAGTCCAGGAACCCAGCAGAAGATAATCTCGACATCAGCCCCGCTTGCCAAAACCGTGGCGTCACGGATTTCGCGAACCAGGGGATGCGGAGATTCCAATGCCCCGAGAGCACTCAGGGCGCTTTGTGAGTCGCTATAGATCACAATCCGGTCTCCGAACCGGGCACGTCGCGTAATCTCCCGTACCGAATGGTGTATTGCCACCAGCTCGGCCGTGAAGACAGACGCAGCGCCTGGTAGAGCCCCGCTGACTTCAAACAGAGGGGATACGGCGTGGAAGCCGACCCCCTCTTGGGACTTGGAGCCATCTGTATACACTGGCACGGTTCCAGCGTGACACGGGGTGTGCTCTAAAAAGGTCGAACGCAATACTCTCGGCGCTGTAGAAGCTTTGGGAGCGGAGGCGTGGCAACAAGTAGCCAAATGTGATACCCTCCAGGGTAGCGTCCTGGGTAGAAACAGGTGCGCCACCGGCCCGAGAGCTATACCTAGCTCTCGAAGGAGTTTCCTGGCCCTAAACTCAAAGATCTTAGGGTATGACTGGCCTCTCTCGGCGGCATAGGCCCCGTCGAAATCAGCTGCGGATGCAGTGAGGGCTGTTGGCGATTGAAGGAGGCGTCGGGCTTGTGCGTACAGGCGAATAATGCACTGTACACGTCGTAGAGCGAGTGGAATCTCCCCAGCATCGACTAGTAGGCTCTCAATGGGAGAAGTGCGTAAGGCACCGGTTGCCAGGCGAAGGCTGGTGTGGTGGATCGAGTCCACCTTCCGCAATACACGCTCGGCTGCGGATGCATAAAACTCGCATCCGCAGTCGAGCTTCAAACGAACAAAGAATCGATAAAAAAGTACCGTGGTAGCCCTATCAGCGTCTCAAGCACTAAACGTCACGAAACGGACAATATCCATGGCGCAGGTACAAGACACCCTAAGGCTGCGAATATGAGCCTCCCAGGTAAGGCGTCGGTCAAATACAAGACCAAGGAAAAGGTGCGATTCAACCACTTCCAGGCGTACACCATTAAGAAACAAATCTGGGTCGGAGTGGAGCCGTGGATGGTGGCAGAAGTGCACCAACTTAGTTCTGGCCAAGGAAAACCGAAACCTGTGCGCTTCGGCATAGTTAAAGACGCGGTTTAATGCCTGTTGGAGTCGTTGCTTTAGAGTTGGCATCTGGGCCGTGCCAAAAGAAATCGAAAGGTCGTCCATGTAGAGCATAGTGAGAACATCTTCTGGCAGCACCAAGGTGATACCGTTTATGCTGAGGACAAAGAGTGTGACACTGAGGACACTTCGCTGTGCGACACCCTCTTCCTGCTCCATTGGGCCGGAGAGGGCTCCCCCAACCCATACGTAGAATCGACGATCTCGCAAAAATTCAGATAAAAAGATTGGGAGGCTTTCCCTCGCCCTCATCGTGTGGAGATTCTCCATGATACCTTATCGCCATGCGGTATCATAGGCCATCTTCAGATCGAAAAACACCATGGCGTAGTGCTGTCTACGAAGGAAGGCCCCGCAGACGCCATTTTCCAGTCGGAGCAGAGCATCCAACGTGGAGTGTAACTTGCGGAAGCCGCACTGGGCAGAAGACAGATGGCCTCGCTGTCCAGAAAAAAAGGCTAATCTAACATTTACCAATTTCTCCATCAACTTGCACACGCAAAAGGTTAGAGAGATTGGGCGGAAACCGGGCGGGGTAGAGTGATCTCTCCCCGGTTTGCGAGAGGCGAGCACAGAAGCGATTCGCCAGGAATCTGGGAGGAGACCCTCCACCTAGATCCTGTTGAACAAATCTAACAGAAAGGCCATGCCTTGCTCACCCAGGTGTCGAAGCATGGCGTACGGGACATCGTCCGGACCATAGGTGGTGTCAGCGCACGATGCAAGAGTGGAGCGCAACTCACTCAGCGTAAATCTGTCGTTGAAAGGTTCTCTGCCTCCGGAGGTAAATCCAGTCGGAGGGCTTCCGCGACATCACGACGTGCATTGAATGCTGGTTGAGCAGCATCACGACTAGAGAATGCGGAGAAAGCGGTTGCGGAGGATTCCGCCACGGACGCAGGCTCCGAGATTGCGGTCCCATTCTCTTGGAGAACGGGAGGGGGGGGGGTCCTGCGAGAACTTTCTTCGAATCCTTTTGACTCGCTTCCACACCTCTGCCAGAGGGGTCTTCTCGTTAAGTGAAGACACGTATGCCCGCCAAGAAGAGCGGCGAGCGTGCTTCGAAATATACTGGAACCTAGCCATAGGCCGACGAAATTCACCGACAGTGAAATCGTTCGGGTTGCAAATATAGCGCATGTAGGCATAACACTTCTGTTTGAGAGCTGTCTCACATTCAGCCGACCACCACGGGAGTTGTTGCCGTGCAAAACCGACAGACTTTCTAGTAATAGTAGTTAGGCCCGCGGCGATGAGGTTTCCGGAGAAGAACTCAACGGCATCATCTACCGACCTAAAACCTCGACTGAGATAGAGAATTCAGTCATTTCCTGAAATGCAGGCCCCCGTGGCCGCGCCAAGCACCACCAAGGTGGGCTCTCAGGCGGCAGCCGCCCAGAAAATGATATTTGAGTGGGAAGGTGATCACTACCATGGAGGTCATCGACCACCCCACAATCAAAATCAGTCTAGGCATAGGGAGAGCACAGAGATAGATCAAGGCAAGAAAATGAAGCGGTTTTCGGGCAGTGATGCGTAAACTCATCCACATTTAGGACACCTATCTCAAGCTCTTCGATCAGATCGGCAAGGACTTGTTCCCTGCGATTTATTGAGTAGTCTCCCCAGAGAGGATGTCTGCCGTTCAGATCTCCAAGCAAGAGAAAGGGCTTCGGCAACCATGCCACGACGCGGCGGAAGTCCCCCACGTCGAAGTCAGCTGACTGTGTAATGTACGCAGAAATAGCAGTATACCTCCTATCCAGGTGAAGCTGCACAGCCACTGCCTGAAAGGAGGTATCTAAAGTGAAAACAAGAACTGAGACATCATGCTAGGTACCACTACTACTAGAGACGAAGGAAGGGGTTAAAGGGTGCATTCGCCACGTGAACCTGCGTCGGAATTCTCTTGCGATTTTACCGTGCTCTGTCACCCGCAGTGGGGTCGAGGCAGGCGCGCGACCGTGTGAAGTCGGACAGCTGCTTCATTAATGTACTGAAAGCGAAGCTTATGTGTAAATGATGAAATAATACATTTAAATCTTTAGAATTTCTTCTCTTGTTTTCTCTTCATTTCTTCCTTTTTTAATTTGACCTCTGTTCGTCCGAAGTGTTACCTAAGAACAAACTTTTAGGAAACAAAAAGAAGTGCCGCGGGAGTTAAAGTGTAACGGTTGTTAAACTGTAAACTGGCGTTAAAGTGTAGCTCAGGTATAACTTTTTTTTTCCTCGTTTCTTTTCCACTCTTGTGTGATGAAAAATGAATAATTCCCATCATTATAAATAACACTCATGTACATAAAACATGCACATATGCCAGTAAATAGATTCGTGTACTAACAAATGCCATATATCCACAAACAGATTTACAAGCGCATACGTACCCAAAGTAATACACACGTGTATACCTACAAATGCAAGCAGTAACGTACATACACAAATGCGCATATGCCCGTAAACAGATAATGTACACACAGATGTCTCAAATACACAAATAGATTCACACGCACATAAACATGCTCATATGTGGACACATGCACATGCACATGTTGATTATGCTCCCTTCTGGCCTTGTAACTAGGCTATGCCGGCAATGACTCTTATTCGGTAGATGGGACACAAAGTCAAGGGGATCAGGCAGTCGGCGCAACGGAATCCTTCTTGGTGAGAAAAGACTGCCTGGTAGTTTGGTACACGGTGCAATCTGAGGCTGAAAGATGATTATTTTAGGGGTTTCGATCGTAGTAGAAGGGCGTGTGACCCTAATTGGTCACAGCAATTCGACGTAATTCTTTGTATGGCCCTGACTGAGTGGCGACAGCACTTGGAGTGTTTTGCTTGCCCGTCTTTAAAGACCCGGTACGACGCTGTGGCAGAGAGCAAATGGAGCGGAATGGCTTTAGCTTTGACCAAAATACAAGATTTCCTCAGACTGTCTCCTGATCTAAAGTTTCCAAGGGTTTTATATGAGAGCAGGTAGGGCTCATCTCCAAACGGGTTCACCAGTAGGATACTACTTAGAAGGAGCTATTGGATAATTTAATGGAAGTCTCCCATTCCTATATTACGTGGGAGGAGTTTTCACAGGTTTTTTTTAAGTGGGTCTACCACTACTAACCTAAGAAGGGCAGGTCGCTTTCCAATACTGCCTCTTTATTTGCTACTTTTACGACCAGTGGCTGGGCATTTACATTTTCCTAACCTATCCTTGAAGTGGGTGGCACCGGTAAAAATATTTTTGTTATCGTATTAAAGATTCCAAAGCAATTTATTTTCAGCAGTGTTTTGGTATGGACTGCTTATGTTCACAATTTCTTGCTCTGGTATCATTTAGGGTCGAAAAATCAATTACAAAGTTTGGTTATATATGAGAGAGTTGTATACCAAAAAAAAACAGCTGAGATTTGAAAATAAAATGTAAACTTTGTGAACTGCTAAACGTTTTAATTCGTATCCGTCTATTATCTATCGATCTATCTGTCTATCTAATTATACGCAAATGCATGCATTTTCCCTAAGTATGAAAGTGAGAGGCGGGCTTCCCGTTTTATCTAACTCTGCTATAGTTACTTTCTTTGTTAAGGCCTTAACACACACAAACAACTACGCACACGTTTACAAATAAATACGCAAACACAAGTAGATGTTATTCACACGCACGCACGTAGACAAACAAGCACATGCCAGCACACGTACACAAAGGTGCATACTCCCACAAAAAGATTCATGGGACGAACGTGCACAAACAAAATGTCCACACGCCACTACACGTACAAAACATTATGCGCGCAGAGTCACGAGCAACAGCACACATCAAAATGCGCACACGGCGATGAACATTTGCGGGCACAGAGGGATTCGACTAAGACCGGCGTACATTAAATCGGTGGCTCCTTTTGTGCTACATCAACGATTTCGTCGCCGCAATAAATCATGTTAATTTCCCGCACGACTCGGGGAACGCCAGAACGCTGACCTGGCAGTTTCAAGACATTCAAAGACTCTCTTAAAGGTCCCCACCCCCTCATGGTGCGTTCAAACACCCTCCCCATAAAAGTCCATGATGCGTCCAAGCAAGCCTTCCCCCCAAGCTCTATGATTTTTTTCCAAGCACCTCCCCATTAAACTCCATGATGCTCCCAAACACCCCCTCCTTAAGCTCCATGATACACCCAATCACCTCCCCCTTAAGCTCCATGAAGCTCCGAAGCACCTTCTCCTTAAGCTCCATGATACACCCAATCACCTCCCCCTTAAGCTCCATGAAGCTCCGAAGCACCTCCTCCTTAAGCTCCATGATACACCCAATCACCTCCCCCTTAAGCTCCATGAAGCTCCGAAGCACCTTAGGAACATAGTGAACCCTCTAAGAAGCTCCGGGATGCTATAAGGATAATTGGAGAGACCTCGACGGGTTCCTTGTTTTCAAATCCTTGAGGGTGATTCCGCAACACGCGTTAGCTATGAAGGGCCAATTATGGCCTGGACATAATGATAGGTGGCCTTGTTCTTAATAGGTCCTTAAGGGTGGGGGGGGAGTGTTTTTTATTGGTTGATGCGCCCCCCCCCCCCATTTTGTGTGAAAGAGGTAGATACGGACATTTTTAATTAGAGGAGAAATAAGAAAAAATAATGAAAATTTCAAATAAAAGGAAAAAGAAGAGAAGGAAGAAATAGTGAATGAAAAAGAAGAAAAAATAAAATAAAAAGAAGACAAGTAAGGTAAAGGAAGAAAAATGAAAAAGAAGATAGAAAACAGAAGAGAACAGACGAGAAGAAAAAAAAGAAGAAAGGAGGAAGAAGAAAATATATAAAGAAGAAAAAATAATAAAGAGAAAAAATGAAGAAAAGAGAAGAAAAAGAAAAAGTGAAAAAGAAAGAAAAGGGAAGAATAAAAGAAAAGTGGAATAAAAGAAGAAAAATAGAAGAAAACAAGAAAAAATAAAGAAGACGTTGCAGTGGTCATTGTCATCTGCCTCATCACGGAACCTTTTTTTTTTTAATTTAAAGGAAAACTAACGAGAGCATCTGCTCCCATGTTGCTACCCCGGTCCGCCCTCTCAAAGAGAGTGTCAAGTACAACATGAACTACCATGCTGCAGCTACCATCTGGAGGATTGCGTGCCCTCCTCACCTCACAATTAGGGGGGATTTGGTTTCATTGATGCGGGGGAAGTTCTGGAGAGTTCCGTGTCAACCCATTTCTTCAGATTAATCGGGTTATAGAGCTTCTACACATTTTCACTTCCATTAACGTCACCACTTCGAACTTCCTCGGAATGCCCTCGTTAGTGTTTGCTTTTTAGTAATGGTTAAACCATCTTTGGCGGGGCGGAGTTTAAAAAACCCGCTGGAGCATTGCGGATTACCCCTCCCCCCACCACACACAACTACCACCAACCGGCATCGGGGAATATGAGAGGAAAGGGGGGGGGGGGGAAACAGACTCCTTGACAATTTAATTTAGTCTCACATTTTTTCGCGATGATGCCCTCGTTAGTTCTCGGTATTTCGATCACCCTTAGAGGGTCCTATCTAGGCCCCCCCTCCCCATTCAACGGCAGATGGGTCATTAAAGTTTATAAACAGCTTCCACCCATGCCCCCCCCATATGTAGCCTCATGTTTATCATGTAACCCCATACCCTCCCCCAAATATGTACCCTCATGCCTATGATGTACAAGCATAATCCCTCTCATGACCCCTATCGCCCACAAGTAACCCATCCCTCTGTGTAAAGGTCATTAGGTCATTACGAGAGGATACAGGTACTCTTATCCCCCGGTGTACCCTATATACCCCTTGCCCATGTGATCTTATGCTGCCCATTATACCCTAGAAACTATCTGCCCCATGTACCCTATATACCCTTTGCCCCATGTAGCCCTATGTGGTGATTGTGAGGAAATTGGGTGACTGAATTATATAAACATCTACTCTTCAGGCCTATATGTACCTCTATGCCCTCCTATATACCCCAATACTCACCACGTATCTCCATGTACCTCCATATACCCCCTCCCCCAATCCAAAGGGAGCTATGGCCATTACGAGGAAGTTGGGTGACTAAAGTTCCAAAACAGAAAATCGAGGCTTATCAATCCGTTATCGTGGTGAGAAAGTGCTTAACCCGCGTCTTGTGATTATCTGGCAGACTGATATTCGGGGTTTCTAAGCGCCCCCCCCCCCTCCCTTTCATAAAGTGCGCAACTGCTAATTCTCTTCATCACCCCACTTTTTCCGAGGTCCTCGGTTCGATTCGCTGAAGGACGCAAGGCCGTCATACACTGGGTTAGAGATGCCTAATAGTCCATAGGAAATAAAGAAAGAATGATTCCCAAGCGATTTCGTCTTTCTTTTTTAAGACCAACAAGGATCAAACATAGATTAAGAACGAAGGAAGAGAGAAATAGAAAGGTGAATAAAATAATACCTGTTAAAAAGGGGGGAGAATGGGTGGGGTTCGAACTTATGGCCACTGCGCTAATCAATAAGGTGCAGTCCAAATCATTGTGATTTCCCGTTCAATGGGCAAGAGATGTATGAAGAGGTAGAAGCAATAGCTCGCTCTAATCAATGTTCACTACAACCTTTGGTTCAAGCTCCTCACCCTTACATTTCCGTACTCATTGTGCAAACCATGTATTCTGGTAGACAAGGGACAAGCCCATTAATTTTAGGTTTAACCTTCTGAAATTGTCATCCGACGAGGTTATTCCACCAACACTTCCTATTATTTCTCCCTTCGCCCAACTTCACCCTTTTTATATATTAACACAACGAGTCCCTCAATCCGCCTGTTAAAAGGTCCTAGTATAAGAGGAACCAGGTGTGTGGCTGGTCGTTCTAACCCAAACACCGATACCATCAGTAACCGGATTTTAGCCGGTAACCTCGGGCTGATAACCCGTAGATTATCATCTCGAATGTCTGCCCCCGGA
Source organism: Ceratothoa steindachneri (assembly GCA_963969495.1). NCBI lineage: Eukaryota > Metazoa > Arthropoda > Malacostraca > Isopoda > Cymothoidae > Ceratothoa > Ceratothoa steindachneri. The sequence continues at coordinate 22,831,380 of OZ018330.1, read as the reverse complement.
TGTATCACTGAAGGCCGAGCCAAATATTCACCTTTCTCCGGCACATCACCTTAATTCCGGGTGAATGCATTATTGAGGTGGGGAGGGAAGGGGAGGGGTGTGTTCTGAGTAACAAAAGAGGGTGACTCACCACTATTCTATTTCCTGGAGAAGCTATTAGGTGGTAATTGGTAAACGGAGATTGTCCTGTTGTTTCTCTCAGGATGTCTTATGTAAGGGACGAGTGTCAAGTCCTTTTATTTGAGTCCGTTTATTCTTGCGTTCCCATTCCGGAAGATGGGCAAGGAGAGGAATTGGACCGAGAGAGAGCGTCTCTTTGCGTAGTGGTCGGAAGCCCTTTAGCGAGATGTGAATTCGGTCCAACCACAATCGTTAGAATGACAAAAAAGAAGTCGAATAACGAAATTTCATCGACATCTTTGATGATTTAAAACAGCAAAGCATGAGTTAAATTAATGCAGAAATTGAGTTCCCCCTCTCAAATAAAAGACCTCAAACGTCAAATTTGTCCAGAGCCAGTCCCTTTTCAGCCATTAGGTCCTCCAATCCGATAATGAAATTCGCATAAAGATTAGGATGACAATCACTGGCAAGCCCCTGGGCACAAGGGGGATATACTCGTTAATTAAGGAAGGGAGAGCTTCCGAAGCGGAAGAGTGATACGTTATGTGTGTGAAGTGAATGTGACGGTGCTAGTGTCTATATGTGCGATGACATGTGTGGATAGAGGTGCCTGCGATCACCCGTCAGACCCAGCCCATCCCGGATCATAACCGGCTAGCTCCCGGCGAACGCTGACTTTTGTGCCACTTCTTGCCGGGAATCGAACACGTTGCCCAGACGTGGGAAATCCAACGCCGTATCACTTTGTTGAGCTCCGACGATTCATTTTTTTGTTCTCATCCTTCTTTTTCTCCTCATTCTTTTTTCTTTCCCTTCTTCGTTTTCTCTTTCTTTTTCTTTTTTTCTTCCTCTTCTACGTCTTCCTCTTCTTCTCCCTACCTAACACTCTCTGTCCACCCTAATTCTTCACCTCTTTTTCCCCCTTGTTTCGTCTTCTCCTTCTGTCTCTTTCCCTTCTTTGTCTTCCCCTTGCGCTTGCCCTCCTCACAATCTTATTATCTTCTTCCCTTCTTATTCACCTCTCCTTCTCATTTTTCTCATTTCTTTTTATTCGTCTTCCTCTTCTTCCCCCTCTCCTTATCCAATCCTCTTCTTACCTGCCTCCTTTTTCTTCATTTCCTTTTCCTTACGAGACGAAGACAAGGTAGGAGAGTTACACTCCCACCTAGTCCCTACCACCTCAAGCATCCTGGTCTCCAAATTTTCACTTCTCTCAATCTCACCACTAACTTGCCCATTTGTCTCCTGCCCTCGTCGGTTTTCTCTTCCCGGAAGAGGGCGGCCGGAGGGAAGATAATGAAGGGGTGGTAAAGCTGGAGATAGCGGCCTCTAGGGGCGTGGCCCTCGCAGATGGGGGCCTTAAACGATTAAAAACGCAAAGTGGCGCATCAGACCAACGGGGGCATCGCTTTGTTAATAGAGACGGGAGGTCTCGGAATCCTCATTCCTTTTCTGTGGTGGGAAGCTGCCTCTTAAACACCTGAGTCATCCCAGGTGAGAGGATTCAAAAGCACTAGGGCCTAACCAGGGAGAAACATCGATTCCCATATGGGCGCAAGATAAGGTACATTGGTCATGGTTTGGGGGCGGATGGAGGGTCAAATGGGGCTCAGTTTGGTTGGGCGGCACTCGCGCATCGAACTGGGATTCGGATTCCACGTTTAACTACACGAAACCACTGAGATATATGCTATACGGTCCGGATTGGTAGTAAAAACCTACATTACCCACTCATATAGGCGTCGTAGGGTACAAATCAATGGTAAAAACGTAATTGCTCACTGATATATGCATTGTACGGTGCATATCAATGGTAAAAACGTGGCTACCCACTGAGATAGGCGTCGTAAGGTGCAAATCAATTGTATAAACGCTTATTACTTACTGATATAGGCGTCGTACGGTGCATAACAATGGTAAAAAAAGTTGTTACCCACTGAGATAGGCGTCGTACAGTGCAAATCAATGGTAAAAACGTAATTACTTACTGATATAGGTGTCGCACGGTACATAACAATGGTAAATATGTGGTTACTCACTGAGATAGGCGTCGTACGGTGCAAATCAATGGTATAAACGTAATTGCTCACTGATATAAGCGTTGTATGGTGTATATCAATGGTAAAAACGTGGCTACCCACGGAGATAGGCGTCGTACGGTGGAAATCAATGGTATAAACGTAATTATTTACTGATATAGGCGTCGTACGGTGCATAACAATAGTAAAAATGCGGTTACCAACTAAAATAGGCGTCGTACGGTGTAAATCGGTTGCGAAATTAAAGAAAACAACAACAAAATTCGTTTTTTCCGTTGGCGATAAGGTAAGGAGAGGGGAGGGGGACACCTGTGCTGGCAGCATTAATGGCGTGTTTTTCAACTCCCGGGAGGAAAGACCGACGGAGGAAAAAACAAAAACAAACCGGATAAAAATAGGGAAAGAAATTGTGACATTGTTAAGACACTAATTTCCCTCCTATGGGCGGGGAGGGGGGGAGGAGAGACAAAGGTTTACCCCTCTCTCCGAAGGCCAGGTCGGCAATGAAATAAGTACCACTTTGGTTTGGCAAGCTCGGTCGTTAGGTAAGGAAAGAAATGTAAAGATTTTGTATGAACAATCTCTCTCACTCGTTAACACACTCTCTCTCTATCTTCTATGTCTGCTTGTCTGTTTCTCTATTCTTAGTCTCCTTTGTCTCTTTTTCTCTATTTTTTTTCTCTTTTCTCTGTGTGGTCGATTTTCCAATCAAATATTAATACGCTTGTTGGAGCAATCTTAGGCGAAAACACCGGCACCAAGCGAGGAAATATTAATACGCTTGTTGGAGCAATCTTAGGCAAAAAGACCTACACCAGGAGAGGAAATATTAATACGCTTGTTGGAGCAATCTTAGGCGAAACACCAGCACCAAGCAAGAAAATGTTAATACGTTTGTTAGAGCAATCAGGCGAAAACACGCGTACTGAGCGAGGAAAATTAATACGCTTGTTGGAGCAATCTTAGGCGAAAACAACGGCACCAGACGAGGAAATAGTATGACGCTTGTTGGAGCAATCTTAGGCGAAAACACCGGCACCAAGCGAGGAAATATTAATATGCTTATTGGACCAATCTTAGGTGAAAACGCCGGCACCAAGCTAAGAAATATTAATAGGCTTGTTGAAGAAATCTTAAGCGAAAACATCGGTACCAGTCGAGGAAATATGAATACGCTTGTTGGAGCAGTCTTAGGCGAAAACACGGGTACAAGCAGGAAATATTAATACACTTGTTGGAGAAATCAATCGAAAACACCGACAACAGGCAAGGAAATATTAATAACCTTGTTGGGGCAATCAGGCGAAAACACCGGCACTGAGCGAGCAATTATTAACACGCTTGTTGGAGCAATCTTAAGCAAAAACGCCGGCACCAAGCGAGGAAATATTAATACGCTTGTTGCAGCAATCTTAGGCGAAAACAAAGGCATCAGACGAGAAAATATTAATACGCTTGTTGGAGCAATCTTAGGCGAAAACATCGCCACCAGGCGATGAATTATTAAAACGCTTGTTAGAGAAATCTTAGGCGAAAACACCGTCACCAGACGAGGAAATATTAATACGCATGTTGGAGCAATCTTAGGCGAAAACACCGGCATCAGGCGAGGAAATATTAATACGCTTGTTGGATCAATCCTAGGTGAAAACACCGGCACCAGACGAGGAAATATTAATACGCTTGTTGGAGGAATCTTAAGCGAAAACACCGGCAAAAGGCGAGGAATTATTAATACGCTTGTTGGAGAAATCTTAGGCGAAAACAACGGCACCAGGCAAGGAAATATTAATATGCTTGTTAGAGCAATCTTAGGAGTAAACACTGGCACCAAGCGAGGAAATATTAATACGCTTGTTGAAACAATCAAGAGAAAAACACCGGCAACAGTCAAGGAAATATTAATACCCTTGTTGGAACAATCGGGCGAAAACACCGGTACTAAGCAAGGAAATATTAATACGCTTGTGGGAGCAATCTTAGGTAAAAACGCCAGCAACAACAAGGAAATAATAAAACGCTTGTTGGAGCAATCTTAGGCGAAAACACCAGCACAAAAAGAGAAAATATTAATAAGCTTGTTGGAGCAATCTTAGGCGAAAACGCCGGCACCAAGCGAGGAAATATTAATACGCTTGTTGGAACAATCTTAGGCGAAAACATTGGCACAAGACGATGAAATATTAATACGCTTGTTAGAGCAATCTTAAGCGAAAACACCGGCACCAGGCAAGGAATTATTAATACGCTTTTTGGAGAAATCTTAGGCGAAAACAACGGCACCAGGCGAGGAAATATTAATACGCTTGTTATAGCAATCTTAGGTGTAAACACCAGCACCAAGCGAGGAAATATTAATACGCTTGTTGAAGGAATCAAGCGAAAACACCGGAAACAGTCAAGAAAATATTAATAACCTTGTTGGAACAATCAGGCGAAAACACCGGTACTAATCAAGGGAATATTAATACGCTTGTTGGAGCAATCTTACATGAAAACGCGGGCACCAGGGGAGGAAAAATTCAAAAACGCTTGTTGGAGCAATCTTAGAAGAAAACTCTAGCACAAGGCTAGAAAATATTAAAACGCTTGTTGGAGCAATCTTAGGCGAAAACACCGGTACCAAGCAGGAAATATTAATAGGTTTGTTGAAACAATCAATCGAAAACACCGACAATCAGGCGAAAACACCGGCACTAAGTAAGGAAATATTAATACGCTTGTTGGAGAAATCTTAGCCGAAAACAGCGGCACCAAGCAAGGAAATATTAATACGCTTTTTGAGGCAATCCTAGGTGAAAACACGGGCAACAGACGAGGAAATATTAATACGCCTGTTAAAGTAATCTTATGCAAAAACACCAGCACCAAGCGAGACAATATTAATACATTGTTGGAGCAATCTTAGGCGAAGACTCCGGCACAAGCCGAGGAAATATTAATAAGCTTGTTGGAGTAATCTTAGGCAAAAACGCAAGCACCAAGCGAGGAAATATGAATACGCTTGTTGGGGCAATCTAAGGCGAAAACACTGGCACCAGACGAGCAAATATTAATACGCTTGTTGGCACAATCTTAGGCGAAAACTCCGGCACCGGGCCAAAAAATATTAATACGCTTTTTAGAGCAATCTTTGGCGATAACACCGGCACCAAGCAGGAAATGTTAATACGCTTGCTGGAGCAATCGTATGCGAAAACACCTACACCAGGCAAGAAATTATTAATACAGTTCTTGGAGAAATCTTAGGCGAAAACTCCTGCATCAGACGAGGAAATATAAATACGCTTGTTGGAGCAATCCTAGGCGAAAACACCGGCACCAGGCGAGGAAATATTAATACGCTTGTTGGAGCACTTTTAGGCGCAAACACCGGCAAACAGCAAGAAAATATTTATACGCTTGTTAAAACAATCAAGCGAAAACACCGGCAACAGTCAAGGAAATATTAATACCCTTGTTAGAACAATCAGGCGAAAACACCGGCACTAAGCAAGGAAATATTAATACGCTTGTTAGAGCAATCTTAAGCAAAAACGCCGGCACCAAGCGAGGAAATATTAATACGCTTGATGTAGCAATCTTAGGCGAAAACACCGGCACGAGAAGAAGAAATATTAATACGCTTGTTTTGAGCAATCTTAGGTGAAAACGCCGGCATAAAGCGAGGAAATATTAATACGCTTGTTGGAGCAATCTTAGACGAAAACTCGGGCACAAGGCCAGGAAATATTAAAACGCTCGTTGTAGCAATCTTAGGCAAAAACACCGGTGCAAAGCAGAAAATATCAATACGTTTTGTTGAAACAATCAAGCAAAAACACCGACAACAGGCAAGCAAATATTAATACACTTGTTGAAGCAATCAGGCGAAAATACCGGCACTAAGCAAGAAAATATAAATACGCACGTTGGAGTAATATAAGCCGAAAACGCTGGCACCAAGAGAGGAAATATTAATACGCTTTTGAGGGCAATCCTAGGCGAAAACACCGGCACCAGAAGGGAAAAATATTAATACGCTTGTTGGAGCAATCTTAGGCGAAAACACCAGCACCAAGCGAGAAAATATTCATACGTTTGTTGGAGCAATCCTAGGCAAAAACGCCAGCACCAAGCGAGGAAATATTAATACTCTTGTTGGAGAAATCTTAGCCGAAGTCGACGGCATCAAGCAAGGAAATATTAATACGCTTGTTGGAGCAATATTTTGCGAAAACACCGGCACCAGACGACGAAATATTAATACGCTTGTTGGTGCAATCTTAGGTGAAAACACCGGTATTAAGCAGGAAATATTAATACGCTTGTTGAAAATATCAAGCGAAAACACCAGCAACAGGCAAGGAAATATTAATACCCTTGTGGGAGCAATCAGGCGAAAACTCTGGCCCAGGCGAGGAAATATTAATACGCTTGTTTGAGTAATCTCAGGACAAAACGCCAGGATTAAGCGAGGAATAATTAATACGCTTGTTGGAGCAATCTTAGGCGAAAACACCGGCACCAGACGAGGAAATATTAATACGCTTGTTGGCGCAATCTTAGGCAAAAACCCTGGCACCGGGCCTAGGAAATATTAATACGCTTTTTGGAGCAATCTTTGGCGAAAACACCGACACTAAGCGAGGAAATATTAATACACTTGTTGTTCCAATCTTAGGCGAAAACGCCGGCACTAAGCAAGAAAATATTAATACGCTTGTTGGAACAATCTTAGGCGAAAACTCCGGTACCAGGCGAGGAAATATTAATACGCTTGTTGGAGGAAACCTAGGCAAAAACGCCGGCAACAAGCGGGGAAATATTAATACGCTAGTTAGAGCAATCTTAGGCGAAAACACCGGCACTAGAGGAGGAAATATTTATACACTTGTTTGAGCAATCTTTAGCAAAAACATTGATACTAAGCAGGAAATATTAATAAGCTGTTTGAAATAATCAAGCGAAAACACTGATAACAGACAAGGAGATATTGATACCCTTTTAGTAGAAATCAGGCGAAAACACCGGCACTAAGCGAGGAAATATTAAAACGCTTGTTGGAGCAATCTTAGGCGAAAACGCCTGCAAGGAGGAAATTCTAAAACGCTTATTGGAGCAATCTTAGGCAAAAACACCGGCACCAGACAAGAAAAAATTAATACGCTTGTTGGAGCAATCTTAGGCGAAAACGCCAGCATGAAGCGAGGAAATACTAATAGGCTCTTTGGAGCAATCTTACGCCAAAACACCGGCACCGGAAGAGGAAATATTAATTCGCTTGTTGAAGCTAACTTATACGAAAACATCGGGACCAAGCGATAAAATATTAATACGCTGGTTGGAGCAATCTTATGCGAAAACACCTACACCACGCAAGGAAATATTAATACGCTTGTTGGCGAGATCTTAGGCGAAAACACCGGTATTAGGCAGGAAATATTAATAAGCTTGTTCAAAATATCAAGCGAAAACACCGACAACAGGCAAGGAAATATTAATACCCTTGTTGGAGCAATCAGGCGAAAACACCGGCACTAAGCGAGGAAATATTAATACGCTTGTTGGAGCACTTTTAGGCGCAAACACCGGCAAACAGCGAGAAAATATTTATACGCTTGTTAAAACAATCAAGCGAAAACACCGGCAACAGTCAAGGAAATAATAATACCCTTGTTAGAACAATCAGGCGAAAACACCGGCACTAAGCAAGGAAATATTAATACGCTTGTTGGAGCAATCTTAAACAAAAACGCCGGCACCAAGCGAGGAAATATTAATACGCTTGATGTAGCAATCTTAGGCGAAAACACCGGCACGAGAAGAAGAAATATTAATACGCTTGTTTTGAGCAATCTTAGGTGAAAACGCCGGCATAGAGCGAGGAAATATTAATACGCTTGTTGGAGCAATCTTAGACGAAAACTCGGGCACAAGGCCAGGAAATATTAAAACGCTCGTTGTAGCAATCTTAGGCGAAAACACCGGTGCAAAGCAGAAAATATCAATACGTTTTGTTGAAACAATCAAGCAAAAACACCGACAACAGGCAAGCAAATATTAATACACTTGTTGAAGCAATCAGGCGAAAATACCGGCACTAAGCAAGGAAATATAAATACGCACGTTGGAGCAATATAAGCCGAAAACGCTGGCACCAAGAAAGGAAATATTAATACGCTTTTGAGGGCAATCCTAGGCGAAAACACCGGCACCAGAAGGGAAAAATATTAATACGCTTGTTGGAGCAATCTTAGGCGAAAACACCAGCACCAAGCGAGAAAATATTCATACGTTTGTTGGAGCAATCCTAGGCAAAAACGCCAGCACCAAGCGAGGAAATATTAATACTCTTGTTGGAGAAATCTTAGCCGAAGTCGACGGCATCAAGCAAGGAAATATTAATACGCTTGTTGGAGCAATATTTTGCGAAAACACCGGCACCAGACGACGAAATATTAATACGCTTGTTGGTGCAATCTTAGGTGAAAACACCGGTATTAAGCAGGAAATATTAATACGCTTGTTGAAAATATCAAGCGAAAACACCAGCAACAGGCAAGGAAATATTAATACCCTTGTGGGAGCAATCAGGCGAAAACTCTAGCCCAGGCGAGGAAATATTAATACGCTTGTTTGAGTAATCTCAGGACAAAACGCCAGGATTAAGCGAGGAATAATTAATACGCTTGTTGGAGCAATCTTAGGCGAAAACACCGGCACCAGACGAGGAAATATTAATACGCTTGTTGGCGCAATCTTAGGCAAAAACCCTGGCACCGGGCCTAGGAAATATTAATACGCTTTTTGGAGCAATCTTTGGCGAAAACACCGACACTAAGCGAGGAAATATTAATACACTTGTTGTTCCAATCTTAGGCGAAAACGCCGGCACTAAGCAAGGAAATATTAATACGCTTGTTGGAGCAATCTTAGGCGAAAACTCCGGTACCAGGCGAGGAAATATTAATACGCTTGTTGGAGGAAACCTAGGCAAAAACGCCGGCAACAAGCGGGGAAATATTAATACGCTAGTTAGAGCAATCTTAGGCGAAAACACCGGCACTAGAGGAGGAAATATTAATACACTTGTTTGAGCAATCTTTAGCAAAAACATTGATACTAAGCAGGAAATATTAATAAGCTGTTTGAAATAATCAAGCGAAAACACTGATAACAGACAAGGAGATATTGATACCCTTTTAGTAGAAATCAGGCGAAAACACCGGCACTAAGCGAGGAAATATTAAAACGCTTGTTGGAGCAATCTTAGGCGAAAACGCCTGCAAGGAGGAAATTCTAAAACGCTTATTGGAGCAATCTTAGGCAAAAACACCGGCACCAGACAAGGAAAAATTAATACGCTTGTTGGAGCAATCTTAGGCGAAAACGCCGGCATGAAGCGAGGAAATATTAATACGCTTTTTGGAGCAATCTTACGCCAAAACACCGGCACCGGAAGAGGAAATATTAATTCGCTTGTTGAAGCTAACTTATACGAAAACATCGGGACCAAGCGATAAAATATTAATACGCTGGTTGGAGCAATCTTATGCGAAAACACCTACACCACGCAAGGAAATATTAATACGCTTGTTGGCGAGATCTTAGGCGAAAACACCGGTATTAGGCAGGAAATATTAATAAGCTTGTTCAAAATATCAAGCGAAAACACCGACAACAGGCAAGGAAATATTAATACCCTTGTTGGAGCAATCAGGCGAAAACACCGGCACTAAGCGAGGAAATATTAATACGCTTGTTGGACCAATTTTAGGCGAAAATGCCGGCACTAAGCGAGGAATTATTAATACGCTTGTTGGAGCAATCTTAGACAAAAACTACGGCACCAGAGGAGGAAATATTAATACGCTTGTTGGAGCAATCTTTAGCGAAAACATTGATACTAACCAGGAAATATTAACAAGCTTGTTGGAATAATCAAGCAAAAACACCGATAACAGGCAAGGAAATATTGAACCTTAGGTGGAGAAATCAGGCGAAATCTCCGGTACTCAGCGAGGAAATATTAATACGCTTGTTTGAACAATCTTAGGCGAAAATACTGGCATCAAGCGAGGAAATATTAATACGTTTGTTGGAGAAATCTTAGGCGAAGACGACGGCATCAAGCGAGGAAATATTAATACGCTGGTTGGAGCAATATTATGCGAAAACACCGGCAACAGACGAAGAAATATCAACACGATTGTTAAGGCAATCTTAGACGAAAACACCAGGACTAAGCGATGAAATATTAATACGCTTGTTGGAGCAATTCTATGCGAAAACACCTACACAGTCGAGGAAATATTAATGCGCTTGTTGCAGCAATCTTAGGCAAAAATAGAGGCACCAGGCGAGGAAATATTAATACGCTTGTTGGATCAATCTTAGGCGAAAACAACGGCACCAATCGAGGAAATATTAATACGTTTGTTCGAGCAATCTTAAATGAAAACGCCGGTTCCAAGCGAGGAAATATTAATACGATTGTTGGAGCAATCTTAGGCGAAAACTCCGGCACCAGACGAGGAAATATTAATACGCTTGTTAGAGCAATCTTTGGTGAAAACACCAGGACCAAGCAGGAAATATTAATATGCTGGTTAAAACAATCAAGCGACATCACCGACAACAGGCAAGAAAATATTAATTCCTTTGTTGGATCAATCAGGCGAAAACGCAGCCACCAAGCGAGGAAATATTAATAAGCTTGTTTGAGCAATCTTAGGCAAAAACCCTAACACCAGACAAGGAAATATTAATACGCTTTTTAGAGCAAGCTTAGGCGCAAACGCCGACACAAAGCGAGGAAATATTAATACGCTGGTTGCAGCAATCTTAGGCGAGAATTCCAGAAACAGGCAAGGAAATATTAATACGCTTGTTGGAGGAATCTTAGGCAAAAACATATGCACCAGGCGAGGAAATATTAATACGCTTGTTGGAGCAATCCTAGGCAAAAAACACCGCCACCAAGCAAGGAAATATTAATACGCTTGTTGATGCAATCTTAAGGTGAAAATGCCGGCACCAAGCGAGAAAATATTGATACGATTGTTAGAGCAATCTTAGGCGAAAACTCAGGCACCAGGCAAGGAAATATTAATTAGCTTGTTGTGGCAATCAGGCGAAAACACCGGTACCAAGCAGGGATTATTAATACGCTTGTTGGAACAATCGTATGCGAAAACACCTACACCAGGCGAAGAAATATTAATACGCTTGTTGGCGCAATCTTAGACGAAAACACCGGTACCAAGCATGAAATATTAATACGCATGTTGAAAATATCAAGAGAAAACACTGACAACAGGCAAGGAAATATTAATACGCTTGTTGGACCAATCTTAGGCGAAAACACCGGCACCAAGCGAGGAAATATTAATACGTTTATTGGATCAATCTTAGGCGAAAACACCAGCTCCAGACGAGCAAATATTAATACGCTTGTTGGAGCAATCTTAGGCGAAAACACCGGCACTAGGAGAGTAATTATTTTTACGCTTGTTGAAGCAATCTCAGGTGAAATCACAGGCACCGGACAAGGAAATACTAATAGGCTCTTTGGAGCAATCTTAGGCCAAAATACCGGCCCCAGGCGAGGAAATATTAATGCGCTTGTTGGAGTATTCTTTGGCGAAAACACTGGCACCAAGCGAGGAAATATTAATACGCTTGTTCGAGCAATCTTAGGTGAAAACGCCAGGACCAAACGAGGAAATATTAATACGCTTGTTGGAGCAATCTTAGGTGAAAACACCGGCACCAGAAGAGGAAATACTAATACGCTTGTTGGAGCAATCTTAGGTGAAAACTCCGGCACCAAGCGATGAAATAATTATACGCTTGTTGGAGCAATCTTAGGCGAAAACATTGGCACCAGAAAAGGAAATATTAATACGCTTGTTGGAGCAATCTTAGGCGAAAACACCTGCACCCTGCGAGGAAATATTAATACGCTTGTTGGAGCAATCTTAGGCGAAAACACAGGCACCAGAAGAGGAAATATTAATACGCTTGTTGTATCAATTTTAGCCGAAAACACCAGCCCTATATAGGGAAATATTAATACGGCCTTTTGGAGCAATCTTAGGCGAAAACTCCTGCACCAGGCGAGGAAATATTAATACGCTTGTTGGAGCAATCTTAGACGAAAACACTGGGACCAAGCGATGAAATATTAAAACGATTGTTGGAGCAATCTTAGGTGAAAACGTTGGCACCAGGCGAGGAAATCTTAATACGCTTGTTGGAGCAATCTTAGGCTTAAACACTGGTACCAAGCAGGAAATATTAATACGCTTGTTATAGCAATCTTATGCAAAAACACCTACAACAGGCGAGGAAATATTAATACGGGTATTGGAGCAATCTTAGGCGAAAACACAGGCACCAGGCGATGAAATATTAATACGCTTGTTAGAGCAATCTTAGGCAAAAACACGGGCACCAAGTGAAGAAATATTAATACGCTTGTTTGACCAATCTTAGGCGAAAACACCGGCCCTAAGCGAGACAATATTATTACGCTTGTTGGAGCAATCTTTGGTGAAAACTCCGGCACCAGGCGACGAAATATTATACGTTTGTTGGAGCAATCTTAAGCGAAAACACCAGCACCAACGAGGAAATATTATAACGCTTGTTGGAGCAATCTTAGGCAAAAACACAGGCACCAGGCGAGGAAATATTAATACGCTTGTTAGAGCAATATTAGGCAAAAACACGGGCACCAAGTGAAGAAATATTAATACGCTTGTTGGACCAATCTTAGGCGAACACGCCGGCCCTAAGCGAGACAATATTAATACGCTTGTTGGAGCAATCTTAGGCGAAAACTCCGGCACCAGGCGACGAAATATTATACGTTTGTTGGAGCAATCTTAAGCGAAAACACCAGCACCAACGAGGAAATATTATTACGCTTGTTGGAGCAATATTAGGCGAAAACCTTGGCACCAAGCGAGGAAATATTAATACGCTTGTTGGAGCAATCTTAGGCGAAAACATTGGTACCAGGCGAGGAAATATTAATACGCTTGTTGGAGCAATCTACGGCGAAAACACCGCTACCAAGCAAGGAAATATTAATACGCTTGTTGGAGAAATCAAGCGAAAACACCGGCAACAGGCAATGAAATATTAATACGCTTGTTGAAGCAATCTTAGGCGAAAACACCTGCACCAGCCAAGGCTGTGTCGGTTCCTTTCTTAAATACTCTCTCCAGAAGTTAATCGCCATGAAATCAGATGTTGCCGAAACCCTCTTTTGGGTTTTTTCTTGTCTAATCCAGATTATTTGGAGAGTGCGAATACATCTTGTTAGGTGAGTATTTTTTTTAACAATCTTATATCAAGTTAATTATGGAAATATTTTCCATTTAAATATATTTATTCATTTTTTTCTATCTGCGACTAGTTTTCTTGGCATCTATTTTTATTATTCTCTACAACTTTAGGAAAAAAAAAAATTGCAAATTTCAAAGGATCAAGTAGAGGAATGTGGAGTAAGACGGAACTTAACAAAATAACTAGTTTAGAAACCATATTTATATAATTTTGGGATGTTTTATGGGTTGTGGTGGTGCTTTGGTGTGTTATGATCATAATACGCACCCTGGTCATGGTTTTTGGAGGAAAAGATTAAAACACGGAATGTTCATAAAAACTCTTTTAATGCCACCAAAATAAAATATGCCAAGGAAGATGAACCCCAGTGGTTTATCTTACCTCTCTAAATGTTTGCCATAATCTTCAACTTTAAAACAAAGAAACATACATATCTTTACTGGCATAAATGACGTAGAAAACCATTTTCCTCATCATTCTGTACCCACCCAGGTACATTGCCCATTTTACTCCTGTATGGGTCCTTCATAGCGCTATACCATAACATAAAGAATCTGATCATTACCTGCATAGTTCACACATAAAAACCTCTTCATCATCTTGCCTTCCTGGACATTGCCCATGTGCCCACCATCCTTTGCAAATGGTAAAACAAACCCACCTTTCACCTCTCAGAAAATTACCAAATGTGTCATTGCAATACAAACAGACAGTTGAATCTCCTTCAATCTCACTGTCACTTTCATGAGCCCAGGATGGTTCAGCTTTTGCTTGCTGTGTTGTTTTTTGTTTTATCATGTTCTTGTTAGGTCGGTTTTTGGAAGCTAGAGTTTCTGCTTTCTTCTTTGTTTCTCTCTCTTTCTTTGCGCTTCTATGCTAGAGTGAGTCTTTTCATTTTGATTCTGAATTTCTGACTCTAGCTCTTTCTCATATTGGGATGCTGTCATAATAAGAGGTCGCCCTTGAAACCTGGGTCTCTTCTTCCATGTAGTTGTGGCCACCTTTGGCAAGGGAATTATTTCCTGGGGTGAACTACCTGTCCTGAACAGGTTCCGAGTCACGTTTGGTGCTACAGGTTCAGGCACAGCACTTGAGTATTCTCGTTCATCAGCTACTTTCAATTTAGGTTCTTTCTCAGCAGTGATGATTGGAGGGGTAACTGGGGCGTCCGGATTTTCCGATTCCTGTTTACCATTTAATGGAATATCTGTGGAGGTGGGCATGTAAAAAGTCAGCTTCGCCGAAAACATGTGTATTCAATGGGAAAATTCCTATTTTCCTAAACCCATTGATGGCTGTGTTTGGAAGAGCAGCCTGTAGATAGGCCTCTCCAAACAATGCACTTAGTTTGTAGATGGTCACCTGCCTACCAGGATTGTTTCTGAGGAATGTTTCAATAGCCTTCACCTATTGGCCGTCCATAATCAACAATGCTGGATCATCCACTAATGGCTTGGTGTGAGCTAGCAAGTGAAGAAACCATTCAGTAAAAATAGAGAGCTGCATCCACTCAGATGGATGGCATGCAAATCCAGTTGTTGGAGGAGCACCATCCTTCAATTCTTTCTTCATTCGAACTCGTGGAAAGATTAGGAAAGGTGGCCCCCAGCAGACATGCAGCAAACTGCTGCATGTCATTGACTCCCTTTTCAGCAGAAGTCAATGTGACAACCTGTTTTTAACCCCTCAGAACGAGGATTTTTGTAGGCTTGGTCTGCACGGTTGTAACACCTGTCTCATCGATATTAAAAATTGTGTGTGGAGGAAAGGAATAATCTGTTTGTACTGATAATAAGAGGTCAAAAACTTTTTAATATTTGTCTGATTGAAGCATCCTGCTCGATTAACAGAAGTTGGTTCTGAGTGGCGCCATTGGAAGCATAGTAACCAGTCTTTACCAGCAAGTCCAACCTGGTTAAAAGACAGAAACAGGTGCTGTAATTGGAATAAAGGCAAACTCCTATGTGTATCATATTAGGATGTAAACTAAGCATGAAATGAAGAAACCTGTTTCGTAGTAAGATCTCACCATTTTGTTAAATTTGTGTTCCACGTTATGCCTTTTCGCTGCATGAAATGCAATGTAGCAAACATCCCTTGAAGTCAGTCCAAAAAATCGTTCCTCCATCGATAAAATGTGAGTAACCAACTCTGCTTCTTGCGCAGCACTGAATACCGTCCTGATAGGGCCAAGCATCTGGAAAATAATACAGATGCAATTTGTTAGAAGTTTGAATTAAAAAAAATATGACAAAACATAAAATATTGCAGCAAAACAAACAGCAAGCATTAAAGACAAAGGTTAACAGGAATCAATGCCTAAGTCATTCAAAAAGGTTAAACTTTCAGGAAGTGCTAGACAAGATAATTAACTTTGGCATATGCTAGAGAGTTTCCTACCTTTGTTAAACCAGTTGCTATCTTATTTTTATCTCTGACACGGCCACTGAGAGTAATCTTGGGCACATTGAATTCTTTTGAGGCTTTTTCAAGCCCATCCTTTTTTCTCTAACTGCAGCTATTGCACTGTTCATAGCTGCCTCCTTCCATTCCCCTTTACTAGTGACTTACATATTTCTGGAGCATCTATAAAGAAAAAGGAAAGAAAATGTTAAGGGTTTGTGAAATATTTAGGTTGAGGAGTAAGATGGTATCCCATGGGTTCCATCTTACCCCAAAAGTAAATATTCAATCTCAGAAATTTTCAACAGAACATCCATTTTGTATAGCAATTTATGGCACACACCTACAATGTACACACAAATGGGCATATGCAGCATAAATAGCAAGTCATTAGAGCTAATATGTCAATGCAAACAATCCAGTATCTTACCTTGTGCAAATAACATCAGCACCATGAAAAAACGTAACTCTCCTCCTGAGCGCAAATGAACTACTGAGCGTAACTTCTGCCAGCAAATACATCAGAGAGATGACGTGAAGGACGTCTAGCAGCCACAAGCTGAACCTTTTCCTTTCTGGTTGATATTAGATGGGGAGGTCCATCTCACCCCATGGGTCCATCTTACCCCACCTTCCCTTACATATGGCAAAAACTTTTACTAACATGATCAAGTACAAAAATGCCCGGGCAACCATAGTCCATCCACTGCACATTTATTTAAGGACGATCCCCCACAAACTGTAGAATCTATGGGGTGTCAAAATGAATGGAAGATACATGATGATGCGTGCCCAGGTACGCACAAATAACCCCAACTTTGATATACGAACAGGGAATCACGCTTCAGACTACGGACTTGAATGGTAAAGAACCCTCTTACTTCCAAATACTAATTCAGCAAGAACTTAGCTGAGTCGAGCCTCTTAACAATGAAAAGTCCCGATGTGTGTAAAAATAAATCGATCGGAAGTGGCCGGCATTTAATCACATAAATTTCGGCCATAAATCAAGAGGCGAAAATTAGACGTCTGACGCTAAATTGGGCGTCGGCGCCCGATACCAATGGAGCCCATTTGTGTTTGTTTATATGAATATGAAATCGACACTGAACTGATAAATGACTTGCGACTCGAAGTGTCTAAAAAGATACAGCGAAAAATGAACTACGTTCTTTTATTACGTAGGAGACTGCTGATAAAAGACAACGATCCAAGGTCAACGGTCAAAATTGCCGTGGAAGGTTACCAGCCAAAACAAGAGACGAAGGCAGGTTTAAAAAACACGTTTGACTTAAAGTAGCACAGAATGCATTCCTAGAATCGAGTTTTAAATAACTTGTATATATATATATATATATATATATATATATATATATATATATATATATATATATATATATATATATATATATATATATATATATATATGATAAATAACACCCACAAGAAAAATGGAAAAACGATTCCTTGTGGGTGTTATTTATCATAATTTTGACTCGCGTGCAAGTTGTGAGTTTCTTTTCATATATATATATAAGACAATATTTCATCATCATTTCAGGCATTTGCCAAACACTGTTGAGAGAAATACTTTATCATCTTTCTGAATCTTTGTCTATCTTTTGCAATATTTGTAATTTTTGGCATATTTTTGAAGATCTTTCCGGTACTCTTTTATCAAGTGGAGTCCAATCGCTATTATTGTGGTCAATCTATCATCCTCAGAGAATCTGGCCCCATGGCCTACCAAGCTCTATTTGATGTTTCCTGTAACAATATCCTTACGTTTGGTTTGTTCACATATCCAAATGGCTGATTTTCTGTCACGTCAAGTTATCTCCATCATGGGCTCTTTGTGTAGGTTTAAGTTTTCATGTAAGTTATTTGGCCAGGTCCCATTTTCTGCTTCAGAGGTCATATTTGGTATTAGGCATTGATAGTATACTTTTCTTTTCAGGCACAAAGGTATATTGCTTTTAAAGACGATACTTGCCTTTCCAAATGCTTTCCTGCCTCGAGAGACTGCGTTGTATTTCTTTATCTTCCTCCGGTGACATTGTAATCTGTTGACCAAGATAAGATATATTTGTCTACAATTCTAGTTTCATCGTTTCAATTGTGATGTCTATCATGTAGACTTCTGGTTGCTCTGTCATGCCTCTTGTTTGTCCAAAGATTTATTTTTAGGTCGATTCTTTTGCTTTCAAGGTTAAGGTCCTGAACCATTGTTTTAATCTCTTCTAGTTTATGAGCCGTGAATACAATATTATCTTCAAATCTCAAGTGATTGAGGTAATCCCAATCGATCTTTGTTTTGCCAGTTGAGCCTCTTGAAGATGTCTTATATATAGGGCGTGAATAATGTCGGAAAGATAGAATCTCCTCCTTGTCTTTCACCTTTCTGTAATGTAAAGATGTCTGAATCGTTATACAATCTAATTAAGGATCTGCAAATTGGGTTTAGGTGTGTTATGATATTTATATAGACTGGATATAATGTATACTTTGATTCTCCATGGTTGTTATAATCGCTGGTGGTTCTATTGAGTGAAATGTTTTCTAGGAGTCTACAAATACTAGGTATAAAGGGGGTATTGTACTCTAGTGTTTTCACTGAGCTCGTTGAGATAGATAAGGTAGTCATTCGTTGAGAATCATTTTCTGAAACCCGCTTCTTCTCGTGGTTGTTGTGGTGGTGATCTAACTGGTTTTGCAGTTTATTAGTGATGACTCTTGTGAAGAAGTTTATAGAGAGACACACACACACACACACACACACACACATATATATATATATATATATATATATATATATATATATATATATATATATATATATATATATATATATATATATGTGAAGATAATAGTAAACCACAATATTTGAATCAAGATTTATTTATAACCACAAAATGCCGAAACTAGTTCTGTGGTTATAAATAAATCTTAATTTAAATATTGTGGTGTACTAATCTTCTCACTGATATATATTACGCTAATGTGATATCTTCTAATATATATATATATATATATATATATATATATATATATATATATATATATTTCTAGAGCTTAATATGTATTTATAGAAGGACAAAATGAAGAATGCGGGTCCCATCTTTAATTTCAACGTTTCTGGTTATTACAAAACCCATCTTCAGGAGCTATAAACAAATTCAAAATTAATTTCTGGAATAATCCAATACTAAAACTTATACTACAGCACTATTTCAATAGTTTAATTCTATAAATCTGAGAATATGACACATTAACTAAGAGAAATAGTAAAATAAACTTTATATAAATGAAAATATTTCTAGGGCTAACCTTGGAAGGATTTTGACAATTCTATCATTCCAAGAGATTGTAAAACAACATAAGGGTTTCAAATATCGTTAGAATCGGCCGAGTAGTTATGTTTCTATTTCCAAAACAAAATAATCTCCGGGCCAACTTTGGGAGGACTTTGGCAATTTTATTATTCAAAAGACAATGTAAAAAAATATTGGTTTCAAATTTCGTTAGAATCAGCCGAATACTTATGATGTTATTGCCAAAACAAAATAATTCCTGGGCTAAGCTTGGGAAGATTTGGACAATTGTATTATTCGAAAGAGAATGTAAAACAATATAAGGGTTTCAAATTTCATTAGAATCGACCTAATAGTTATGATGTTATTGCCAAAACAAAATATTTCCTGGGCTAACCTTGCTAGGGCTTTGGGAATTATATCATTCAAAAGAGAATGTCAAACAATATAAGGCTTTCAAATTTCGTTAGAATCGGCAAAATAATTACAATGTTATTACAAAAACAATAAAAAGGCAAAACGGTGACCGACCGACCGTCTAGACTCGCACGCGACTAAAAAACGATAAAAAAATAGTGGGATAAAGTACACTAGAAAATATTTCAAAATAAATTATATTAATCAAACGCAAACACTAATGAAATTGATAAAAAAATAAGAGATAATTGGATACATATACAAGATAGTAAAAACCTAATAAAGAAACTGAACATTACCTTACATGGTCGGACCACAATAACATGTGAAAATAACAAGAAGGAATTGTTAGATTAAATACAGCTTGGTTTTGTCGTTGAGTTATAATCAATGAAAAGGATGACATGCCATCATCTAAATTCGGATTTTTGTATTTAATACAGAGAGTTTCTTTAAATCCGAGAGTAGAGAGAGATTTAGCAAATTTCAGACAGAAAAAATTATTTAAGGACACGTCTGTTTTGCAATCAATCACTTGCTTCCTGATGGAAGAATACTCTTTATTGTTTTATGTTTCGTCGGTTCTTTAACTAATACCTACGTGAGAATAGAATCGCGACTGAAGTGAACGTACTCTGCTTCCTATATATGACCCCTTCTTACAACTGGCGAAAGTAAATCTCTATACAATGTACGAACTCATCGGCGTGGGAATACTCTATTTCACAGAAAAAAAATCCACTATATTTGTTATTGATGAATAGAAGTTTAAAAATGATTTGACAATAAAATTTCATTAAAATAGCAGAGAAACGATTCCGGAGCAAGTCATTAAAAGGGCTGATGCCTGGCAACATGACGAACCTAATTTCCTTGGGAACATTAAAAGAAAGGGAAGTTATTCAACATAAAAAGAAATTTCGCAGAAACTAAAGAAGTTTAAACCCTGACCCATGAAAGTTGGTTTCCTAAGGACACTAGTTTGAATGCCGGAACGGGTACGAAAGACATTAATATATAAAAATCTCAAGGTACTATTAACTTCATGTTCCTTGGTGAAAGTAATATTAGGTTGTAAATTGTTGATAAAACGAAAAAAGAACACCTTTTTTAGAACAAGAACTAGAAGAAAAAACAGCAAAGGTATCATCAAAATATCTTTTGTAGAGTAGGAGACATATTTGAGCAGAGCAATCACGGAACAGTCTATCTTCGAAATTGCACTTGCAAATATTTGACCTAATGGACTTCCCATCTCGACACTTTCAACTTGGTGATATATCAGGAAAACCCATGTGCAGGAATACAATCGTAACCAAGATCGTGTTCGTGCAAAGGAAAACAGATTCCAGAAATTTGGTCGTAACCAAGATCGTGTTAGTGTCAACGAAAACACTTTTGCAGGAATTTGTTCGTAACCAGAAAGACGTTTCTACCCAGGAATGCTTAGTTTAACTGAAAACGAATTCGTGACCAGAAAAAAATCTGCACAAAGACGCATTCGCTTCCAGGAATTGTTTCTAACCAAGAATAAATTCGTGACCAAAAATTTGTTCGTTCCCAGGATTGCGTTTGTGACCAGAAAGACGTTTATGACCAGGATCTGGATCGTAACAAGGAATGCGTTCGTATAAGAAAGTTTTCGTGACCATATATACGTTCAATCATAAAATGTGTTCTTGTAAAGGAATGCGTTCCTGACTGAGAATACTTTTGTTACCAAGAAAACTCTCGTGCCCACGATCTCATTTGTGGGCACGAAAGACACTCATACCCAGGTTTGCCTTCGTACCAGAAAATGAGTTCATGTCCAGAAAATTGCTGTATTCAGAAAACCTTTTATGCCCAGGAACATGTCCGTGCCCAAGAAAACGTTCGTGCCCACGATCTGATTCGTGCCGAGAAAGACGTTTATACCCAGGTTTGCCTTCGTGATAGGAAATGTGTTCGTGGCCAGTAACGCCTTCGTGCCCAGAGAGACGTTCATACCCAGGAACGGGTCCATGTCTATGAAAGCGTTCCCGCCCTTGAAACGCATTCGTACGCGGAAAACTAGGAAGGGTACATGGCTGGGACACAATGGATGTCTCAGGCTAACCAAAAGAGAGGTAAAAGAAATACCAGGATAGTCAAGGAGATGAGAGGGGGGTAGGGGCGGGGGAAGCCGAGTGGGAGGTAAAGGATAATCATGGAGATGAGGGATGGGGGGGAGCCGGGGGAGAGGTTCGTTCAGGCGGGTGGTTGAAGAAGGCTAATCGATGTGTGTCGAGGAGCGGCGATAAGGATGGGGAATTTGGTGTTGGGAAAACATTCCGCCGAGTTCCAGGAAGCGATAAGATAACGCATCTCTATCGCTCTTTGTGCCCCCCCCCCCTCCCCACGCCTGACCTCCCCACTCCCCGCTCCGATTCCCAGCTCCTTACGTGCGTAGCCATTCGGCAACATCCTCCTCCCTCGCAACACGCGATATCTACTTATCTCGGTTTCCTAATAATAATTATAAATATAATAATAATGATCATCATAATGATTATAATAATTATAATAATATTTATAAGAAGAAGAAGAAGAACTACAGAACTACAGAATCTAGGACCAGCAAAGACCCTAAGGTCCGCTCGAGGCTAGTCCGCTACACTAAATCAAAAACTACGATACACCCTTATCTACGAGTGTATCTCTAACATGCTATTTTTTTTATTTTTTTTTTAATACTATCTACTGTACACACTTATCTACATGTGTACATTATCGTGCAATTTTAACTAATCAAACTAGGGGTCGGGGGAGATAGAAAGTTTTTCTTCTCATCTTCCGCAGCCACTCGACTGCTAGTGGTGAAAAGCTAATTTAGGGATAGAGACTACTTATAGGATAGGCGGAAAAGAAATGGGACATCTAAGCTACACATGCAGAGAATCGCCGGCATCATTTTTAGTCATCATAATTTCATATCCTTAAACCTCCGCTCCAAACTCTCTCTCTGCAAGGACGTTTTAAATTCACAGTGCTCAACTACGTTATATTTAAACTATTCAAATGCACGTCGAGACGATTTTTGAACATATTAACCGAAGTGCTATCTACTACGTGGGTGGGCAGCCGATTCCAATTTTGAGTAACTTTAAATGTAAAATAGTTTTGGGCTATACTAGTGTTAAAACGCTTGTTCACTAATTTTAACCCGTGCTGACGAGTATTTTCCCTATGATCCAGTTCGAACAGATTGCGAAAGTCAACGTTTGAGAAACCCTTTAGTATTTTAAATACTTCTATTAGCTGGCCACGTAATCTTCTGCTTTCTAGCGATGGCAAATCTAAAGCCCTGAGCCTTTCCTCGTATGATCTATTCCTCAGCTCTGGAATTAATTTCGTAGCCCTACGCTGCACTCTTTCTAATTGCGCAATATCTTTCATTAAATATGGAGCCCAAAATTGAACAGCGTATTCGAGAAGTGGCCGCACAAGGGATTTATATAAAGGTAAAATTACATCCTTAGATTTGAAGATGAAATTACGCGCGATATAACCCAAAACGCGATTTGCTTTTTTACACGCATCCGCGCATTGCTTCGAGAATTTAAAATCGTCTGAGACTAATACTCCCAAGTCTTTTTCTAATTTAACCGCGTCGAGGACTTGGCCTTTCATGGTATAATCTACTCTTAAATTATGGCAACCCAAGTGCATTACCTTGCATTTGCTTAAATTAAATTCCATTTGCCACTTGTCCGCCCAATTGGCAATCGAGTTTAGGTCCCCCTGCAATTTATCGACATCCGATCTTACATAGGCACGATTACCCAGCTTCGTGTCGTCCGCAAATTTCGAAATCCGACTAAGTATGCCTTTATCTAAATCGTTAATATAAATTAAAAACAATAAAGGGCCTAAAACAGAGCCCTGCGGTACCCCACTACTAACGCTGGCCCAATCTGAACATTCCCCATTTATTACTACCCGCTGCGAGCGATCTTTCAGCCAATTTCTAATCCAGTTTAAAATCTTACCAGTCACCCCAATCGCTTTAACTTTCATTAATAACCTTTGGTGGGGGACGGTGTCGAACGCCTTTTTAAAGTCTAAATATATTACGTCTACAGCTTTGCTTTCATCGTACACGCAAATCATTTTGTGGAAGAATTCGAGCAAGTTAGTCAAGCACGATCTCGCACGCCTAAATCCATGCTGGGTATCGTTAATCAGCTTATTTGCCTCGAGGTGGCTCACTATTCTATCTTTAATTACAGATTCTAAAAGCTTCCCAACTACCGAAGTTAGACTAATAGGCCGAGAATTCGTTGCTTCAAATCTATTCCCCTTCTTAAATATAGGTGTAACGTTTGCTCGCTTGAAATCCAACGGAACTACGCCATCCTCTAATGAGCGATTGAAAATTTCACGCAATGGCTTAACGAGTTCATTTTGAAGCTCCTTTAAATGAATTGGATATACCCCATCGGGGCCCGGAGATTTCGACTTTTTCATTAGCTTAATAAATTTAAGAATTTCCTCGTCCTTTATACTTACATCGGATATGCATTTATCAGCACTACGAACTTCCCCAATTAACGATTCCAATTCGGAAGAATCTTCCACAGTAAACATGCTCGTAAAATGCTCATTTAAAATTTTAGACATTTCTGTCGGAAGTTCAGTCAAACGACCATCCTTATCTTTGATCGGCCCTATCGATCCTTTTACGGGTTTCCTATTATTTACGTACCCATAAAACCGTTTCGGTTCATTCTTTGAATCCTTAGCGAGGTTTATTTCATACTTCCTCTTCGCATCTCTGACCGCACGTTTAACTTCCCTACGAGAATCTATGTAATTTTGCCGACTTATAACTGACCCATTGTTTTTATGAATTTTAAATTTTCTATTTCGGTCCCGGATTAAGCGTAGTATTAACGGACTAAGCCACGGAGCTCTCACCGACTTCCCGCTCTTACGCACATACTTAACCAAATCAGAATTCACACGAAGCAGCGTACATCGAAGTTCTGCGTACATCTCTCCTACCGACCTGTTCTCGAATCGTATTCCCCAGTCTATATCCTTAATCCTTTCGCGAAAAATATCGAAATCACAGCTACCAAAACGAGGGATGAGCTGCGAGCTCATTCTAACTTCTACGCAGGTGTTTAGATCGAATCTAATCGCATTATGGTCGCTGGAAGCTAAATGTTCACCCACACGTACGTTTTCTAACAATGACTCATCGGTTGCCATGATTAAATCAAGAATATTGCTATCACGAGTAGGCTCTTCCACTTTTTGTACGAGAAAATTCTCCAACATAAAGTTTAATAGCCTCTCACCCGGTTTATCAGAAGTAAGGTTGCTAAAGTTAACATTAGGTAAATTAAAATCGCCGCAGACTAATGTGGTCCCTTTTCTAATCCAAGACGTAAGCGTATCGAAGAGTGCAGCATCTTCTCTTTCCAATTGGCAAGGCGGACGATAAACCACGACTAAGTTAATTTTATTTATAGCATCTAAACTTAGCTGGACTAATAAAGCATCACTTCGCATATCATCCTTAGACGAGTCCATCGTTATGGCGTTTAGATCCTCTTTTATATACATTAATACGCCCCCTCCTCTACCGGTTTGTCTATTTCTGTAATGAATTTTGTACCCCGCTATATCGAACTCGCAAACACTGATCCCCGTATGAGTGTCTAACCATGTTTCACTTAGGAATACGAGGTCGAAATTACCCTCTAGAATAACGGCTTTTATTTCGGCAATTTTATTTTTTAAGCTACGAACATTCGCATATATGCATCTCAGTTTGCGCTTTACGTTAACTCTTCTATAACACTCAGATCCGTTCCGTTTCCCTGCACCCCGTCGATAGTGCCCTCTTCACGCGTGGGCCGGCCCGGCGCATCGGCATCACGTGGCCGCGCAACTCTCCTACCTAAAATGCTACGTACGGACTCGTCTAAGATCCTACCCAGCCGACTATTACCCACATCGCTTAGGTGAATTCCGTCCTTTTGGAAAAGTGACGGATGGTCCTGGAATGAATCCCATAAGTTAAAAAAGCTAACACCAGTTTCTCGACACAACCGCTTAAGACATTCGTTAGTATAGATCGCTCTAGATTGGAGGCGCAACGTGGATTTAAGTCGGGGGAGAACACCAATAATTCTCACGTTGGTTGCTTTGGATTTCGCCGTATCTATCATGGTTCTGGCACGATAAACTATATCTTCCGGGGTGCTGTCATACCTATGGACGTCGTTGCCCCCTACCATCGTGATGATCGTTCGTTCACCACGCGTATCTTCCAATTTCTCGATCTCGGCGGCCACGTTGTTAATGCGGCCACCGGGATAGCAAAAGCGCTTACGCTTAGAAGGGTTACGCGCAGCAAACTCCTGATCCTGCCTTCTAATTAAGGAGTCCCCCATTAAAACGGTTTCCTCTTCCCCCTCGATAGGAGTTAGCAACGCGAAAGGGTTCGAACAGGGTAAAACGAAGTTCTGATCCCTCGTTGGTCTAGCCCCATTTCTAACACGTAGAAATTGCGATTCCTGAGGCCTAAACGAGTTTAAAATTCGTTGTTGCTCGTCAACAATTACCTGATGATTCGAATTTGCAGGCCGCCTATCTCTATTACTATCTTCCCTCCCGCGCATGTCGTGAATAGCAGAGTCTAGTTTGGAATTTAAGTCATCGACTTTACGGTTAGTCGAGATCACATCCCTCGCAACGGTATTTAATTCCAGTTTGATCTCGCTGATCGCACTTGACAACTTGCGTTCAAACGCTTCGTTCAACATACAAAATCGACATATTCTAATTTGCTCAAGGTTCGAGGGAACGTAAATTTCCTTATTAAATGAAGCAGCGCACCTTGAGCATTCGATCTTTATAACGGGCATTGTCGGTTTTTTGTTTTTTTTAATTCGGAACTAATTTAGAAAACAAGCTGCACAAGCTAATATACTGTAATTGAAAGATCGAACTTTATAATACGGCGACGAATATTGAATAGGCGATATATATAAAAGTATTCAGTAGCAGAGGCACGATAAATTCTGAGCACAGTGAAATTAGCGGGAGCACAGAGCGAGCACGTCTTTTCAGTAGAGAGTCGGTGGGACGAAAAAAAGAAGAAGAAGAAGAAGAAGAAGAAGAAGAAGAAGAAGAAGAAAAAGAAGAAGGATAAAAGGAAAAAAAGAAGCCGAAGAAAAGAAGAAAAAGAAGAAAATATGAATAAAAATAAGAAGAAAAGGAAAAGGAAGAAGAAAAAGTTAAAGAAGAAGAAGAAGAAGAAGAAGAAGAAGAAGAAGAAGAGGAATTATCATCATAATGATTATAATAATTATAATAATATTTATAAAAATAATAATAATAATAAGAAGAAGAAGAAGAAGAAAAAAAAAGAAGCCGAAGAAAAGAAGAAGAAGAAAAGATGAAGAAGAGATGAAGAAAAATACGAAGAAAAAGTTAAAGAAGAAAAAGTTAAAGAAGAAGAAGAAGAAGAAGAGGAAGAAAACAACAACAACAACAACAACAACTCCTCGAAAGGCCGTTCCCTCGAGATGAATTTTGTCTCATTCTCTAAAGCGAAAACCAACGAGGGCAGCTCGTGCCTAAAGTGTGGAAGGAGATGAAGGTGAATAAAGGAATGAAAATAGAGAAAGTGAAAATTGGTGCAAGATTTATGGCCGTTGAACCTCTTCCAGGCATTGGGCCGGAGGCACCGTATCTGCAGAAGCGTGTGTTACAAGTATTGGCGCGCGCTTGCGTGTTCATATCTGCATGTGTTGTGTGCGTATGTGTGCGTGTTGATGGTGAAACCAATAAGGCCAAATCCGCTAGAGTACAAATTTGTTCTTAATGCGAGTACGATATTTTAAATAATAAATGTACTAAGAAGTACAATTTTGTACACTACAGGTATTTATGAGTACAAATTTGTACATTGTACAGTCATGGCCCAAAGTTTTGAGATTACTC
The DNA here is from genome assembly GCA_963969495.1 of Ceratothoa steindachneri. Classification (NCBI taxonomy): domain Eukaryota; kingdom Metazoa; phylum Arthropoda; class Malacostraca; order Isopoda; family Cymothoidae; genus Ceratothoa; species Ceratothoa steindachneri. Next base: position 22,803,770 of record OZ018330.1, on the reverse strand, counting down.
TATTTTCTCGTAAAATAGAACGAAACAAACTTTGCTTCTTGTGTTAGTACGTTTGTATCAGATTAGAACGAAAGCAATGTCTGATTTGAGAGTAAATATTAAAAATGAAAAAACTTATGATTATGGAAATATTTAATCATAAATATAACCTCCATTGCTTTGTAGAACCTAATTCCATCTGTTAACAACCTTATAAATGCCACGATTGTAAAATTCTTTAGGTTTTGATGCAAAATATGAATCCAACTCGTTTGCGACCTCTTCTCTTGATGTCAACTAAAGACCATCAAAATGGTTTTGTAATCCTATAAACAAGTCATAATCGGAAGAAAAAAGGTCAGGGGAATGTGGAGGATGAAGCAATAGTTCACAACTGAGGTCCTTCAGGAGATATTTGGTCATCCGAGCGTGTGAGAACGGGCATTAGCCTGATGGAGGATGACATCCCTTCTGTTGATTAAGGAGGTCACCTTTGGGCCTAAGAGGGTTTTAAACGACGAAGTTGATTGCAGTAGTGATTTTTTTTAATTGTTTGGTGGTTGTTTAACAGTTGGTAATGGAGAACTCCTTTAATATCCCAACGTACACAACATAATCTTTTGGGGATGAAGTCCTCCTCTCGATTACTAGGAAATTCTGCTCCTTCGATCCACGAAAGGCGTCATTTAACGTTATGATAAAGGATCCACTTCTCATCACCAGTAACGAGCCTGCCCCCCAAATGGTGCCTGGAGGTGTCGTAAAAGCAATGGCTCACAGCAGATGCGCGGGACCCATTTTCTAATCCCTGGAACCTTCCCAATCCTTTTCAGTTGGCGTAGTACAGTCGCATGGGAAACGTTAAATTGTTCAGCAAGTTCCCTAGAAATTGTAACAGAATTTACTGTGACAACAGCTTCTAACTCTTCGGAATAAAGTTTTTGGGGAGAGACGACCTTCTTTTGGTCTGTCCTTTAGACTGAAATTCCCACTTCGGAAACGGGAAAATCACCTCCGGCGACTTCTTTCATTTACTGCATCATCGCCAGAAGTGCTCTGAATGCATTTTGTCGCTGTTCTTGCATTGACACCTTTATGAAACATAGAGTAAAACATTTCTAATGTGATCTTTAGATGGGAGGACATTGGGATGAATACCCAAGAAGATGATCAACAATATTTTTATAATCTAAAATAAAATGTATAATTTAACTCATTGTAGCATTCCTAAACGATAACGAGAGGTACTACTTTAATAAATACTATCTAAGACTTTATTTCTAGAAAATCGGACATTACTTTCTTTCCAACCTGATATCATAATTTGAAGGTGAAATATAGAAAAAATAATCCAATTTTATTCATTAATACAGTCAATTAATACCCGCACTCAGTATTTACAATGATCTCCCTTCTTCTTCAGGACTGCTTCAATTCGTTTTGTTATTCTGGATTTGAAATTTGTGATGATTTCTTGATAGATATTCAACCTTTTTTTGTTTAATTATCCCCCGAAAATGCTCACAATTGGATGGCCTCCGTTTATCAATCGCCAGTTTGATTATTATAGCTCACAAATTCCCTATTGGGTTCAAATCTGGCGAATTTCCGGGCCAAGGTCCCAAAGGCTCGATGTTATTTTCAGTCAAGAACTTTGTTATTGCTTTTGCTTTGTGTCAAGGAGCGGCATCATGCTGAAAAATACAGTCATCATCCTCAAATTGGTCCTGAACTATTGGGAAAATGTGCTGATGAAGCCCTTTTCGGTACCATTTTGAATCCGTGACTATGTTCTTGAACAAAATTGTTAGTGCTCCAGTTCCATTAGCTGCAGACATGGATAGTATAGTGATGCTTCACCGCTGGCACGACCCAGTACTCGGGAAAGTTCTCCCCTTCTCTCATCCTAACGAGGGATTTTCCAGAAACTCCGAACAAACGGAAGGGAGCTTCATCAGTAAATATAATTTTGTCTCAGTCTTTAACAGTCCATTCTTTATATTTTCTAAAAAAAATGGAGCCTATTTTTAAGGTTCTCCTTGATGAGATGAAGCTTCTTCGCAACTCTTCTCTACTTGAGACTTTTGTCGAAAAGTCTCCGCTTCACTGTGCGCGCTGAAACGTTCACATCTGCTTATTTCCAATCGTGAGCAAGCTTGGCATTGGAAGCAACCCGATCCTTACCAAGAGGCGATCTTGGCGTTCATTCGAAGCTCTGGGGTCCAGAAGAATTCTTCATAAGAGTGTAATGTCTATTTAATTTCACTAATGCTCCTAAAGATTGTGATCCTTGATGCAATACTCTTAACAACTATCGCCTTGTTTTTCAGACCATTTAGGTGCCTAAATATCTTTTGGGGGAAAAATACATTTCTGGATTTGAAACAGATTCAAGCATTTATTTTTAACAAACAAAATATTAAGAAACAAATTATAATTACACAACATCATTCACTTAACCCTTAATGGTCATTATTTTACCCTTTTGATCGAATAGCAAAGCTACTGGGAATAAAACTCACATCCGGCAGGAACAGGACCAGAGCATGATTTTGGATTCACTAAGCAATGCACAGTCTTTTCATATTATTTTTTAAATGTTGACTTTTTAATAAATCTGAAATAGATTAAATAACAGAATAATTATTCCTATCGCTTAAATTTTAAAACGAATATACAACCTTGGCAAAAAAGTATTAGGCCACCCCAGTGTTTCTGGGTTCTGCTATCTCAAGGTCAATGGTCCTTTATAGTATATTACACAATATACATTAGTTTAATATCTTGTTAACCCTCCTTTAGCTTCAATTACCGCTTTTATACTGTACTGTACGTATGTAACCAATTATGTGTCAAACCAACGTCTAAAATGAACTTATTTTTCCTTGATTATTCCATTGTTTTATGCTAAAATACGTTGTGATACTGTCGTGGTCTACGGCCGAGTACGTATGTACGTTTGCTTCGTGCATGAGTTTATCCGTTCCACTTTTCTCTAAGAGTCCTCTAATTTAATTCTTTAACCAGGGAGGCTTCGTATTATGATATATCTATTGCCATTTGCTGCGCTTGAGGATCTAATTAAACAACTCCGACAAAATGTACTTTTAATCACCTAAAAGAACGAAATATTAAATCTTTAAATACACTAATTCTATAGTAAGAGGGTCTAATAAAAATTAACACTACAAATATGTAATACAAGATGGTTGACGCAAAAATCACTTCTAATACACGAGGTTTAAGCTCAATTAATGAGAGTTCTTAAGTCATTTGAAATTGAAATAGTTTGGTTACGACTACCGGATTGAAATGGTTTTGTTTCGAATACACTTTCGCTTGGAATGGGAAATAACAAATTAATATATATTTTTTTTGTATTCCTTTTACCTTTAACTCGGAGTGTGTTGACAGTTGGGTGGCCTTGAAAGTGGGCCGCTTCAATGAGTTGATCTGGGCGAGTTTAACTGCGGACGTCCTCGCTGAGGAGAGTAACAAGCGTGGTGGGATGAGTCGGGAAAACAGCTGATGCTTCGCCCGGGGTGGTGGAAGCGAGTGACGTTGCTGTTCTCAACTTAAAGATATAAGTGAGGGGATCTTGGATGAATGGAAGTTATCCCGATCTCTGTGTTACCAATTCTGGCTTCTCGACGATGAGACTTCACCAAGATGGGAGTCTCTTCTTGAATGGGAATTCACTTTGGTCTTCCTCAATGGTGAGGGGTATCTCTATGCTTTTTCAGAAAACTTATATACGTGATTTTCTATTAACGAGAATGGTAGGAGAGTTGGTCTTAATACCACTGGTCTGCTCTTCTAAGCGACCGAAGGAACAGCCTCGGGAGGGTAAGTCCCGCTTGGTTTCAACTATCTTGTTTATTCCCTGTTTGACTCAGGGACTCGTTTTCTTCTCTCGATGGCTACACGAATTCTGCTCTAAATTTCTCAAGGTCGAAATATATACGTTGATTATCCACTAGGGAGAGGGGACCAGGGAGTTTAGGAGGGGCGAACCCTCAATAGCCAATAGTTATGCCCCTCTCCTAGGGCATAAATTTTCAAAGCTGTGACACTTCGCCCCTTCTAGTTTACGCACGGGGAAGGTGAGATTTCCTCTATTTGGTGAACATAGACAGAAACAATCGGAAGGGACAGTGAGCCTGTTCATAGATTTTCTGCCGACGAAGCCTTAGGCAGCAAGATTATCATTATAAAGGCTCTCACACCCTCCTAAGTTTATATTAACGGACGAAAGGAGCAGGTCTTGGTTACTTGACTCCGGGATGAAAGTTTACACCACCAGTCTCGTAAATTACGAAATCTGCTGACTCAAATCCGTCTTTGCGTGCGACTTCGAAGGGTCTTGGGGCAGCGGGGAAGGGGGAGGAGTCTTGGCCCATGTGGAGCGTAACGGTTGACGATGTATATAAAAAAACTAGCGTCTGCTTATCCTCGTTATATTCATTCCTCCACAGATACAGTTAATAAACAGTAAAAGGCCTAAAACAAGGGAGTTGAGTGAGTGTGATGAAGTCAAAGTGTAGCTCATCATAAAGATGGAATGTCTTAAAGGCAAATTGTTCAGGAGGTGAAATCTTCTCGATGTGCGGTGCAAACGACTCTTAAGCGCTTCAGAGAGACAAAAGATGTGAATACAATGCAAAGAACAGGTAGACAAAAGGTTACAACGCCTTGTGATGACATATCCATCATCCGTCAGTCGCCCAGAACCAGGAGAAAAACATTGTCAGAGCTCTGTGCGGACTTCAACGAGGCAGGTACATCACAAATATCAGCTTGTAAAGTACGGTCTGAAAGGCTGTAAAGCCAGGAAGAAGCCATGGATTTCTGAAGCGAAGATGAATAAACGTCTTCAGTGGGCCCAAAACCACTCAAATTGGATCAGTGAGCAATGGTCGAAAGTCATATGGTCTGAGGAAAGTAACTATGAGGTAAGATAGTACAATTAATCAATCATCAAATAAACTCAAAATATATGTGTTTTTTGCCCAAAATATATAAGAAATATCCAACATAAGGATAATATTATAATTCATCTTTTTTACTCAGGTTTTCGGCACATCTGGTGCAACTTTCGTGTGTCGAAGTGTTGGGAAAGCATTTAAGGCTGAATGTCTGGTACCAACCCTAAAACATGGAGGTGATTCTATCATGGCGTGGGCCTGCATGTCTGCCACAGGATCCGGAGAAATGTTTTTTTTATGGTAGGGAAGGATGAATTCAGCTACCTATGTTTCCATGTTATAGGATGTTTTAGAGCCATCACTTGCTAAATTGCATCCAGAAGTGTCGAAAAACAGTGTTATCTTCCAACAGGACAACGCTCCATGTCATACATCAAAGAATATTTGTCCATGGTTTGAGACACAGGGTATTGTTCCCATGGACTGGCCAGCTCAAAGCCCCGATCGAACACCTATGGGGACCTCTTGGTAAAGCTATCAAGAACACAACAATTCAAAATAAAGAGCATTTGTACCAAAAACTTAGAGGAGAATGAAGTAAGATTGCGCCTAGCACCTGCAAGAAACTAGTTGATTCTATGCCTAACTGTATAAAGCTGTAATTGAAGCTAAAGGAGGGTCAACCAAATATTAAAACTAATGTATATTGTGAAATATACCACAAACTACCATGTACACGAGTTTAATTAACATTGAGATAGCAGAACGCAGAAACACTGGGGTGGCCTAATACTTTTGGCCAGGGTTGTATGTATATTAGCTTCAAAACTTTTGGCCATGTCTGTACACCACACTACACCTTCCCTGCCTCACCTAACATAACATGCCCCCGGAGTCACCAAACAGTACATTTTCCACCGACTCCTTATACCACTCTATACATTTAACTCCCCTACAACAATACACTTTACCCCTTCCCAACTAATCCTGGTCGAAATAGAGTTCTAATTGTTGACCGCAACTCACAATCCCCTCTGCCAGGTGGAGAGGTGCTGGGGTCCTTGAGAGAATAAACTATTACTAGTTCTGGTTGGGTGGCGACTTGTCGGTGTCACGAAGCAACGAGACTTCTTGAACTCTCAATGACAAGAGTGATGCAGGAGGGGTCATGGAAGGACAAGGCAGTGAGTGGCGAAAGTATAAGCCCGGTTTGATCTGAGTCTTTTCAGGTTCAATGATAGAGTCGAGTAGAATAAGGCACCGGTCCACTGATCTAAGCGACGTGGACTCTACGAGTTCGTATCTGCCACTGCAAAGACGTGTACATGCAATCACATACATCAGGACATCGACACATAAGAAAAGAAGGAGTGTGCAAAAAGCCAGGCAGCTTCTGTTCCATCACCCATTTCAGTTTCCCTATTTTAGGTCAGGTGTAGAATATAAGGCGGTTTGGTACCTTATTACATCTCTCGACAAAATCCAATGCACTACCTATCCTCCTCCTCCTCCATAAATCCACCCAATCTCTTCTTAAAACTCCGTAGGAAAGACGCTTCTATCACACTACTAGTGAGTTTATTCCATTCATCTACCACTCGATTTGTAAACCAATTTCTACCAATCTCTTCCCTAAACCTAAACTTGTCCAGGTTAAACTCATTGCTACGTGTCCTATACTATTCCCTAAATATCAGAACCTTAACCTATGTCTCCTTTACTATAACCTTTTACCCATTTCAAAACTTCAATCAAGTCCCCTCACACTCTTCTTCTTTCATAACTCCCCCGCTTCAATGAGTACATTAAGCCGCGCCGCAGCACAAGCAAATGTATCCTCCCCCCCCAAAAAAAAAAAAATGAGCCACTCTATGTGGGAGCGGAATGAACCTATTCTGTAAGTATGGTAGCGTATTTAACTCTCCTACATACACAATTATATCAATTACCAGCCCTCAAGTGGTGGTTGAGTGTTAAGGAAGCGAAGGGGAAGTTATCAAGATTCGAACCAACAACGTTGAGGGCCATTCAATCGAGCGCTTCTTATTGTGCGTTCCCGAAATACATCAGTTCAATGAGACTATTAGCACAGACCTAGCGACATATATATATATATATATATATATATATATATATATATATATATATATATATATATATATATATATATATATATATATATATGGGTAGGTAGAACGAAAGGGAAATATAGAGGATAAGAGAGACACACATACACACACACTGAGGGTTAAAATGTAATAACATATTGCAGACGAGTGTCATGATGGCGAGCTGCACTGCTACTGAAGCGCTGATTTTCGAAATCGAGAAGAGACCTGAATTGTGGGATCAAGAAACCTGAGACATGGATAGAGGTTTGCCACCCAATCTTTCCTGGTTGCGAACACAAAGTCCCGGTAGGAAAGGCCCAAAGATGTAAGTCATTCAATTTTCATAAAGTGTTTTTATAGATAAAGGCAATGTTTATAAAGTATTTCACACTTATTTCCTACATCTCATCACTGCATGAAACCTATTTCATTGCCTTGGTAGTTTCCCGACAGTACTGGTCAAGTAGGCGATGAATTTGTCTTACTATCTTGGGTACTTGGACTGAACTATTGACACCGTCAAATCAATTCACTACAAGTGTAACATCAAAATTGACTCCTTCCCTTTGTCTGACAAAATTATATAAGATACAATAAGTCTTCAGAATATCAATACCAAATTTAACATTTACATTGATGGGGCTCTGGAAAATTCTCAATTTGTTTGGCAAAATGTCTAAATCACACCCAACATACCTCCTTGCACGTGGCATTCGTATGGATTAAGCAAATTAACAGACAGCCCCACGGCATCATCCCACACAAAAGCATATTACAACCCTATTTATACCGGGCTGAGGTGCTGGCTGCGTGATTTTCACAATTTCCTCAATCAACATATTTGATTCACGGAGCATGGTAGAGTCTGCATGTTGGTCATACGAACCTGTGTTACCATAGTGGAAAAAAATATTTTGTATCAGACAGAGGGAAAAGAACAATAAAAAAAAAATGTAATTGAAATACAAAGAACCACAAATTTTCGGTTTGGTCATCCTTATATGTTTTCCATCACTGTACTGAGAGAGTGAGTGGCATGTGCATGTTTCTCAAGTTCTGATGCAATTATGTACCATTCTTTTTTATCAGGTTCTGGAATACACTCCACTTTCATCATGTCCCATTCTGTAGAACACATGCTCTTTACAACCTCAATGGCATCAACAGGGAAGGCGATGATAATCGAGATTTCATCATCTCCTTCACCACGGGGGGGGGGGGGGGGGTTACCTTGTGTAGCCTGTTCCGCTTGGTCCTCGCAGCCTGAGTAGAAATTAGGGCTAGCCCCGTCATTTGGTTAACGTTTAATCTGCATTTCTTTCTTTCTAAAACCACCCCATCAACCCTCTCTCTAAGCTTAAGGACCAGACTCTATTTCATGCCGTGTCAGAAGAGAGTCTTTGGAATCTTGGTGTCAACGCCCTTGAACGCGCGCAGGTCGCAAGAAACCAGGACTTGAGGGATCTTTACTGCCTTGTTGGCTGCCAGGCTAACGAAAAGTCTCGGATCTCGTATCTGCGTCTGCCACAACAAATCTTCCGATGTTGGCTGACCTGTCAATGATTAGTACGACCTAATCAAGAAATCCCCCTTGTTGTCCTGTCTCTCTAGCTGCTCAGTTGGGAGCAGCGGCCTTTGGGAAGAGACAAGTCCACTGGGCAAATTCTGGTCGGTGTGCGTCGCTGTGCAGGTTGCGAACAACACCGATAACGCACTTAGGCTGGACCACTGAGCATCCGAAACCCCATTACGGGTTAAGCGGGAGCGACTAGACGCGGGATAAAGCCCACCAACTACACAAGTTTAGGAGCTTCCATGTATTCGTAGGTTTTCATAAGTGTCTTAAAAATTTCGGACGCCATCCCTCTTTATAAATCCTCAACCGACCCTGGTGTTGGAGCGGACGAGGTGCTTAATCACAGCATCAATCTGACCGGTGGATGGGCTCCCCTCCAACTTTCTGATTGCGGCATAGGGGTTTTCCCCTCTGAAGTCTACGGAGCCCCCCCCGGGGGGGGTTCACCCATGTGATGAAAATGGCCTCCACTATGGTTTCTCAGGGCCCCCCTCAAGACCCTTTTAGCGGAGAGGGCGTATCTCTCCTCAATTATTGACGGGTTCTAGGGTTCCCTCTGAACCCCTTTTGAATAGTTGCCCCTGGGGGGTCTCCCGGCGGGTCTTTTTTTGTTTCATCAGGGACCTGCAAAGAACACGGCGAGTCAAACAATCCTCCACCTCGGTTCCTGTCCATCAATTTGGGGTCACGTGACCCAACATATCTTCCTTTAGAGTGGTAAGAGAAAGGCATCGACCAGTGAGCCTTACCAAGACAACTCGAAGAACCAAGGTTTGGGACCTTGATGGGAGCCAGTTTTCCGCTCTCACTTTCTTTCATGTAGGTTGTCATGACGACCCCCATGACGTACGCGACGTGCCCTATGAACCCTCGATTGGGATACCCGACACATTTGCGGTGGATGTCAAGTTAGAGGCCCCTCCAGAAGAGGAGATGGTCTCGGAAGTCCACCCCTCTAGATTGCAGGGGCTTCTTTTGGGGTGAACCTGGACTCAGTGGCAGACACCAAACATAATTCTGCCGCTGTGCAAAGTCCTCCTTAAGGGTCACGGACCTCTGAGAATACATTGATAGGAAGGACCCCCTTCCCGCACCCGGTGCCCCTTAAGGGCCTAGATCATCTCCATCTAGGAGAAAGAACTGGCCGAAGCTGGTCCATCCGGCCTTGGGACCCCTTCTAGGGATGGAAGGGAGCTGCTTCACCCCCGTTCCTCCTCTTGCCCCAAAGCAAGAAGAAATCTAAGAAACCAATGGATGTCCTCTCTCTCTCTCTGCAGGAAATCCGGGTATGTAAGGTCTGCTGTCGTCTTGGCAAGTGGCCATGCCAAGACCGGCACGTCCGGCACCGCGGCGCCCGCTGGCGGGGAGGCCCAAATGCAGTCCAAAGTCGCAAGTGCAGTGAGCAGAACATCGGTTACTTTGGGGCCCCTCATTAAGATACTATCTGACTTCCAACGCCTTTTAGTTATTTACTCCACTGATGACAACAAGTTTACTAAAGTCCTTATGTTCCATCAGAGGACAGCATTAGTTAGATTGACTGTTAGAGAGCCGAAACTAACCCGTTTCTCTGACGGGAGCCTTTTGGCGAATGCGGCTGACCCTTGCAAAACAGACATGATAAGTGGCATTCGGACACTCAATAGCTCGTGAATGAGTGTAACGTCGCACTCCACTATGAATTTCGTGAAAGGTGTGGTGTATACGAGGAAACTAGTAGATTACTCCTTAGAAGACATCACCAAAGAGATGGCTGACCAAGGAGGGATCAAGGTCGAAAGAGTAATAATAAAATAGGGTTGAGACCCTTCCCTACACTCTTCGTCACGTTTTTTTCAAAGTAAACGCTAGCTCTTATAAAAGGTTTCTTGAAGATTCTCTTTTTAGCGAAATGTTGGTTGCCCAGTCGTGTGAGGGGCATTTTTACTTTAGAAAACGCAATAAAACAACATAAACTTGCATGAAGATTTGCTGTGTGTATGGACAGGATGCTGTTATGAAGCGTGCATGTTGGAAATAGTTTGTACGATTTCAATCTTGGATTTTTTCAGTTGATAATGCACCGCGTACTGGGTGGTCAAATGAGGTCAACAGCGACCAAGTGAAAGAGGTGCTAGAAACTGACTGTCGTCTTACAACTAGAGAGATCGCTAACCATTTGAAAAAACTTGGTTACGTTTTCAAGCTTGATGATTGGGTTTCCCATGAATTGACTGAAGTTGACCTCGTAATCTGCGATCTCTTGCTTAAACGAGAAGAAACCTGGCCCTTTCTTTGAAGAAAATAATCGCTGGAGATTAGAAATGGATACTCTATAACAATGGGAAGCGGAAATGATCATGGACGCAGCGCGGACAACGACCACAAGAAGATTTTGCTGTCAATAAGGTGGGATTGGAAGGGTATTGTTTATTTTGAACTTCTTTCCATGGACAAAACCATTAATTCAGATGTGTATTTGTGAGCAGCTGGATAAATTAAATACGGCAATACTACAGAAATCTCCATCACTAGTTTCCGGCATTTTGTGTATGGCCTAATATCTATCATGAAACACTTTCCCTGTGCCGCAGGGAAGGGGGTGTTTTTAAACCTTTGCCATCCTTTAGAGCAAGATAAAAAGAGTCGGAGAGCGATTAAGTAATTTCTAAGTGAATATGACACGTCTACGCCACCTGGATGCAATCTTGGTGTGGGACCACCTCACTTGGATGTATTCCGCGTGAGGTTAAGTTGCAATAGAACTTCCCCTTTCTAGCTGTTGCATAGACCACTACCACATAGGGAGTGCTATAAAAATCCCACATCATGCACCAATTTCCCTCCACTCTAACTAGGTCTTTCATGACAGCCTCACTAAAAGCTCGGCTCCACTTAATTGTGGCAACGTTGGCGAGGGTCTACAGCCCAGAGTGTAAGATCAAAGGGTTTCTTCCTTAATCTCCCAAACGGTCGAAGGGAGCATAAATGAGATTTGTTTCCAGGGAGCTATAAAAAACAACAACATGAAAACCTGGATCACTTGTAGTTCAGAAGACATAATGTAAAGAGAGAAGGCATCACCGAGCTTCTATCTTTCATTCGCTAAACTTTCTCTGGTTTAAACTAAAACTTTTCCTCTGGGAGAGAGAGAGGAGAGAGCCTCGTCAGCCATGGGTCGGTACCTATATTAGGATTAACCACCCTGGCGCTGGATCACATACGACCACAATCTCACCTTTGTCTCTGTGAGGAAGGGTTTTAGTTTAAACCAGAAAATTTAGTGAATGAAAAATCAATGTTGGCGGTAACCATAAAACAACCATAATGATTTAGGGGAACTCTAAACCAGAACTATTCTAAAGGTCAAAACCTCCATAGCGAATTTATTTTCCTGGGAATTGTTGTTTTCAGGTGTTATAGTCGTTATTTTTCTTCGCTTAGTGAGTGAATATGGTCTTTGAGCCTTGAACCAGTATATAAACAATGGGTGCACCCTTTACTGTACCTTGACTATGGTAATAATTTAGGGGGGGGGGGCGAATATTTCAGAAAAGGAATTCAAAGTTTGCTGGAGGAGTATTCTTGATACTTATACAAGGAATTCCAAAAAACTTTCGAGTGAAACTAAATCGGTTTCGTGGGCCCCGAAATTCCATCGTTATTTATTTGTTAATTAATTGTCACTTCTAAGGAAGATCAGTGAAACAAGAGAATCAGCAGCTAGTTTGCCTTCCGATCATGGAAAAGAGGAAGATAGTGAGGATACAGCTCAGAACCTCTCTACGACCTGGGCAGAGGCACGCGTTAAGCCCCCTCAAAGAGAGAAGAATTTACTCGAGGATAAACTGGTCCAATTTATGGAAGATCATGAAGAAAAGCGAGATGAAGACGGGAATTTCTTCAATATCCATGCTGCCGTCAGTTCAGACTCTAAACCAAGAACAACAATATGAATTGAGAATGTAAATATTGGCTGCATTGAAGAACATCATGTCAGGAAGCTATGTCCACACAAGGATTCAAGCATCAGAATCATCTCCAAGTTTGTTCCCATTTGTTCACAGTACTCCTCTCCTGCAATGACGCACATAGCTTTCCTTGGACCATCATCGTCGGCAAATACTTCTCATCCACTTACAGACGCACAATGGGAGTATGGAAAGTCAACGTCACTGAGCACTCATGAAGCACTTTGTACATGCTAACTACCATTTGTTCCCATTTGTTCACAGTACTCCTCTCCTGCAATGACGCACATAGCTTTCCTTGGACCATCATCGTCGGCAAATACTTCTCATCCACTTACAGACGCACAATGGGAGTATGAAAAGTCAACGTCACTGAGCACTCATGAAGCACTTTGTACATGCTAACTACCAGCACTTTCGCCTGATGTCCACAACCCTCACCAGCACCTCAAACACGGAAGCTTCAGTAATTTCTATGAATGAATTTGAGGTCTAATTTAAACAAAATTTGATTCTAGAACAGATATTCCATAACATTGAGTTTCAATCATTTTTTGAATTTTATCATAATTCAATTTTCTTTTACAGCAACGAAATATTTGAGTGATAATTCTTTGCTTCATTTCCTAGAAAAGAGAAGAATAAAGTAACGCAACCCTTGGTTTGTCAAGTTTTTCATCATCATCACTAACTCTATAATTTAAGAAGGGGATTTTTTTTGAGTATTTGAATGATAATTTCCTCTTTGTTTGGTTATGACTTATGTTTTTTTATCAAAGTTATCTCTTAATAATTCTTTTATAATATCAAAAAAACAGGTGTAAGGAATTGTTTCATGTTTTTGTTCCGGAACTAGAATTTATCTCCAACTTTGGCCCCAACCTTTTGGACATGCGGAAATAGTTGAAGAACTTGGCCTCACCAGCTTTTAAGCATTTATTTAAGGAGTAGAATGGACCTACCAATAGACTACTGCTGTTTACAGGATGAATCCACCTTCTAAGATGGACCTTTTGATTTCCCCGAACCCAAGTTTCTTCTGGGCGTCCTACATGTGGAGGGAGCCTTAATACACAAACACACGGTCATCTGGCGCCTACCTATTAGGGCATAAGTCGCCGTAATCATCATACTGCCTAAGGCCAGATTAAAAAAAAACAACTACAAAAGACAAAAAATCAACAAACAAATCAAAACAAAAAGCAAAAAAGCAAGAAGAAGAAGGAATGACACCCCGGCATCGGAGAGAGGCCCGCCTTCTCCCAACGCAGGATCGTGCGACCTACACCAAAGAGAATCAAATAAAATAGAGGAGGACAGCCTTCTCCCAAAAGTCACATATTCCACAAGTCTGTGTGCAGGAACACGTCCTAAGTTAATCCAGGTACCAGGTTAGGTAACGTGTACGAAGATGACCCAGAATAAGACATTGAACAAGAATGCGCCGAACATTCCAGGGCACAAAGCAGTCGTCACAGTAAAGTACAAGGGAACGTTCCCTCAAATGGCGGTGCGTCCCTCTAATATGCCCAATTGAAAGATTACAAAAACGAGCTGAAGCCATGGCGGCAATTGTAGTACATCCATGAGAACAGTCGCGGCGCGATGGCACGCAACTTTAAGCTCCCTTCGGCCGTCTTCTTTTCAAGGCACTCCAGAGGGTGGCGTTGTTTTCTGCCATGTAATGGGTGTGAGGAAGAGCGAAACGCTGTGTAGGCACACTGTCCTCGCGGATTCTTTGGCGCCCTTATCGGCGGGCTCTTTCTCCGCAATGCCTACATGTCCAGGAACCCAGCAGAAGATAATATAGACATTTATCCGGCTCGCGACAACTGTGGCGTCACGGATACAGCAAACCAGGGTGTGTGGAGATTCCAATGCTACGAAAGTACTCAAGTGACTTTGTGAGTCGCTGAAGATCACAATCCGATCTCCGAACCATGCACAGGGCGTTATCTTCAGTACAGCTCAGTGTATTGCAACCGGCTCGGCCGGGAAGATCGACGCAGCGTCTAGCAGAGCCCCGCTAACTTCAAACAGAGGGGATACGGCGTGGAAATCAAACTCTTCTTGTGAATTAGAGTCCTTCGTGTACACAGGCACGGATCCAGCTTTATACGAATTGTGCTCCCGAAAGGCCGAATGCAATACTCTCAGCGCTGTAGAAGCTTTGGGAGCAGAGTTGTGACAACAAATAATCAAATGTAGTTCCACCCAGGGTGGCATCTTTAGCAGAACCAGAGGCGCCATTGGCCCGAGAGGTACACCGAGCTATCAAAGGAGTTTTATAGACATAATCCCTTTGGGCTTGGGGTATGACCGGCGTCTTTCGGCGGCATAAGCACCGTCGAGATCGCCCGAGGATGTAGTGAAAGCCGTTTGCAACCCAGAGACGCTGGGCCCGCGCGCACAAGCCCATAATGGACTGTACACGGCACAGCGCGAGTGGCATCTCCCCGGCATCGACAAGTAGCCTCTCAATGGGTGACCTGGGGAAGGTACCGGTCGCTAGGCGGAGACCGATCGAATCCACCTTCAGCAATACACAGACGGTTGGGGATGTGTAAATTCGCATCTTTAGTCAAACTTTGAATAAGCAAAGGATTGGTAGAAAAGTAAAGCAGTAGCTTTATCAGCACCCCAAGTGCTGAACGTCACAGAGCAAATAATTTCCATGGAGCCGGTACAAGAGACCCTAACGCTGCGAAATTGAGCGTGCCAGGTGAGGCGTCGGTCAAAAACAGTACCAAAGAAAGGGTGCATCCACTACTTCCCAGGCGAATCCCTTCTAAGAACAATTTGGTTGGGGGTGAAGCCGTGGGAAAATAAAATTTTGTGCGCTTTGGCATAGCGAAAGATGCGGTTCAATGCCTTTTGGCATCTGGACACCACTAAATGAGCTCAAAAGGTCGTCCACGTAGAGCGTAGTAAGTAAATCTTCCGGCATCACTAAGTTGATACCTTGATGCTAATAAGGTCAAATAATGTGACACTGAGGTTAATTTCCTGTGGGACACTCTCTTCGTGCTCCATTAGGCCGAAGAGGGCTTCCCCGGCCCCTTCACCAGTACCCGAAATCTATGATCTCGCAGAAATTTAGAGATGAAAAGTGGGAGGCATCCCATATCCCCCATCGTGTGGAGAGTCTCCATGATACTCTATAGCTATGTGGTTTAACGGGCCTTATCCAGATCGAAAAACACCGTAGCCTATTAGCTACGAATGAAGGCTTCTCACCCAGTATTTTTAAGTTTAAGCAAAACATCCGACATGGAATGGAACTTGCGAAAGCTGCATTGTGCAAAAGACAGATGGCCTCCGGTCTATGAAAAATGCTAATCTAACATTTACTAATTTCTCCATCAACATGCATACGGGAGAGGTTGGATAATTTGGCCGGAAACCAGCCGAGGTAAGGTGGTTTTCCTCCGGTTTTCGAAAAGCGAATACAGTAGCCTTTCGCCAGGAGTCTGTGAGAATACCCTTGTCCAGATTTTGTTGAACAAATCTAGCATAAATGCCATGTATCGCTCCCTTACGTATCAAAGTATGGCATAGGGGGACATAGTCTGGACTAGAGGCCAGCGTCTGTGCATGAGGCGAGAGCGGAACACAATTCAACGTAAGCCTTTCGTTGAAGGTTTCTCCGCCTCTGGATGTATAGTCCGTACGCGGCCGTCAGCGATATCACAACGGGCATTGAATGCTGGCGGAGCAGCATCTAGGCTAGAGAATGTGGAAAAATAGGTCGCGTAAGAGGCTACCACGGACGAGGGGTCCAAGTTTGCGGCCCTATCCTCCTCGAGAACGGGAAGAGGTCCTGCGAGAATTTGCCCCGAATCCTTTTGACTCGCTTCCACACCTCACAAAAGAGTGATTTTCCCGTTAATTGAAGACACGTATAACGCCAAAAAAAGCGGCGTACGTGCTTTGAAACATACTGGAACCTAGCCCTAGCTCGATGAAATTCACCGACAGTGAAATCGTTCGTGCGGCGCTTATAGAGCATGTAGGCATAACACTTCTGTTTGAGGACCGTCTCATACTCGGCTGACCACCACGGAAGCGCCGGCCTGCAAAATGACCAGACTTTCTAAGAATTGTAGTTAGGCCCACGGTGATGAGGTTGCCAGGAGAAGAACTCAACGGTCTTATTCAGCGACCTAAACCCCAGGACTGGGGCAGAGAAATCATTCATTTCCTGAAATGTGGACCACCGCACCCGCTCGAAGCACCACCGGGGTTGTCATTTAAGCGGCAACGGCCTAGAAAATGATAGCTGAATGGAAAGTGATCGCTACCATTGAGGTTATCCACCACCCCCCACGCAAAATCAGGCTGTGTATCCGGAGAGCAAAGGGATATATCAAAGTAGGATTCCTACCACGGAGGGATAGGAATCCCTTGTCCTATTTTGGTTCTCACTCTTGCCTTTCTTCTTCTTTGAAGAAAAAGACTGATAAGGAACCAGTTTCTCCCTCCCCCAGAAAGAGCCTCATGCCGGACGTACCAGCCTCGGCCAGATCTTTCTCCGAGGTGGAAATCTTGGCAATCAAAGGAGAATCGAATCGAGGAAGGGGTCCCTCCTTTCCTTTTTACGAGTCTTCGGTGTCCGAACCGCCTGAGTAGAGCATTGCACAGGGGCAAACTCAGGCTTGAGCCAAGGTTTAAATCCATGGAAGATCATGCATCCACCTCCAGGATCATCTCCAGCGAGAAATAAAGAGAGAAAGAGATCGATAGTGAGAGAGAAAAAGTGATATTGAGAGTAAGAAAGAGAGATAGGGAGAGAAAATGGACTTATAAGGAAGAGTCGTTCCTCAAATGACTATATTGTCCATATCGAGGAGGTGCGGATTTTCAAGATTGAGAGAAAGTACGATTATATTACAGAGGAAGGCTCTCGCCACTCACCTCTCCCACCCGTGTTATCGGATATGAAAAAACGAAAAAGACACCTAGAGTGTGCAATAAAAGGTCACAGTTAAGAACTTTAATAGAAAAGCTGTACTTACGAGTATCTATATATTAATTACAACCTTAATTTTACTAATTAACTTTTATAATTAGCAATATTCTTTAGAACTTTATCTAATTTTATTTAAATGTGTGAATGGTGTTACTCGAAACAATGTTTTCCGAAAAATGATTATACATTAACAATATTATAGGAGAAATGTTACCGCATACATTAAGTCTGAACGTTTACGGAAGAAGTTTCACGCTGTTTTTCCGTCTCATATTTCTATTGAACAGCCAGATGGAGTAGTCAACATTTTCAATTCCTTTTAAGATTTTATATACTTCATTTAGTTAACTTTGTAGGTATGCGTCGTGTTTCCAAACTAAAAAGGTTTAGCTTTTCCAGCCGTGTTTCATAACGGTACTTTCTTAATCATTGTAACATTATGGAGCATTAGCTTGTACTGGGTCTAATCTTTCTATATCTTTTTTGAAGGAGGGTGACCAAACTTGTGTACACTATGCTAGTTGTGGTATTACTAGAACTTTATACAAGTTTATGATTACCGTTTCGCTTTTGTAGCTAATCTGTTGCTTAATATAACCGAGCATCTTGGGTGCTTTCTTTTCTACATCAAGACAGTGTTGTGTAAACTTGAGATTATTTGACACACAAATCCCAAAATACTCTTCATCTTTCTGTTAGTTATTGTTCACTCAAGGAGTTTGCATTCTGCTTTCGGATTTTTGTGCCCAACCAGCATCACTTTGCATTTTTTAAGGTTTAGTGGAAGTTCACATTTAACAGGCCAATCGTCTATCTGGTCAATGTCTTTTTAAAATCCATTATATCTTACTCGGTAATCAGACTTTTATCCAATTTGAAATGGTCAGCGAATTTGGATTTAAAAACAAAAAACAAAACCATTCCCACGTCCATGTTAAAATGAAAAATAAAGAGCAAGGGTCTCAGGACAGAATCCTGAGGAATGACACTACTTACAGTTATCCATTCAGACTTTTACCCATTGATAACAACTCTGCTTACGACCACTGAGCAAATTTTCTATCAAATTTGCTAACATTACCTCTTAATTCTAGATCTCTAAATTTGGACATTTGTTTCTTGGGTAGCACTAATCAAGGCCTTTTGAATGACTACATACATAATCTCAACTGACTTCTCATAGTCATGAATTTTGTTAATTTAATGGAAGAATTCTAATAAATTTGTAAGACATTATATATGCTTCCTAAAGCCATGTTTTGTGTTTCGTAATAATTTGTTAGTTACTAAATGGCTGACTATTTTTACTGTAATAATACCTCCAAGCATTTTGCCAATTATTGAGGTCAAACTTATAGGTCGATAAATGCAAAAAAAAGATCTTTACACTCTTTCTTAAATATTGGCGTTACATTTGGTAATTTCCAGTCTTGAGGGATTGTACTACTTGAAATGGATAAGTTAAAAATATGTGTTATTTGGTCCACTGCTGCTTCTTTCGTTTTTTTGATAAATTTTGCCAATATCTTATCTGGTCCTAGTGATTTATATTTGTTCATTTTATCGATTCGTGTTCCTACATTTTTTGCCGTGCACTTGAACATTTTTTGTGGCTCATTGCCTAAGTACTTAATATTTGGTATAGGTTTATGATGTGAAACCTCCTTGGTGAATACTGTTGCAAAATAGTTGTTTAGTGCAGTGGCTATATCTTTATCTCGAACTTTATAAATTATTGTAGTATTGTAATGATTTGTGATTGGCTCAATACTGATTTTATCGGTTTCCGTTGTAATTTAACGCTATTCTTATCTCTTCATTACGTTTGCTCTTTTAATTTTCTTCTAAGTTCTATATATTTGTGGGTTTTTGTTAGTTTCTGGCCCGTTTGACTTAATTATATATAAGCCTCATCTCTTTTTTTTAATGTCCCCTTTTTATTTCTTTTCTTAACCATTTAGGATTTTTGTTTTTTATACTGGCTCGAACTCATACAAGATTAAATTGTGATTGTCTATTTGAAATATTTTAAAAATCTTTCCAGGCTGGCTTAATATCTCTATCACATACTTTATAATTATTATGACTCTTTTTATTCCAAGAAACAAGCCTTTCGCAAATCTAATTTAGTAGTAGGTTCTTCTCCCTATTCTTTCGCGAGGTATATTTACTTGAAATTTTATTAGGTTGTGATCGCTGTCGCAAAACCGATCTCTAACATTTATATTTGAAATTATTTTATCATCTGTTGTTGAAATTAAATCCAAAATATTGTCGCCTCTTGTTGGTTCTATTGACCTTTTATGTTAGCAGGCTATTGTATAAAATATTAATTAATCTTTACACATCAGAATCTGACTTCTTCGTCAACCAATTGATTTTGCGGAAGTTGAAATCGCCAATAATCAGTAATAGTCTGTCCTTACTTAAGCTAGTCAAAAATCTATGGTCTTTTTCTGAAGATTGATATGGCTTCCTATAGGCCAAATATACATGCAAACGTTTATTTTCATTTATTTTTATTCCTATTACTTCAAATTCTGTCTCTATTTTGACCTCATCAGTTTGGAGATCCTTACATATATATACAGATATATAAGAGCACTTCTTCCCCATTCTTATCAATTCTCTCCTTGTGAAACATTTTGTAACCTTGCAATTGAAATTCAATAATATAATCCCTCGTATGACGGCGGATCCACGTTTCCGTTTTGCCTATCATATCCTATGTTTCTAATGCTACTGATACTTTTAATTCTAAAATAAAGCTGATTAACTAACATTAAAAAGAGAAAGAGGGGAGGGGGGGGGGCTGTTACCTTTGGCTTTCCTGTTTCACGGACACTCAACATGGCATTAGACGTTTATGGCATCACGGTACAAAGAACACAATGCCCACACACCTGGCACTTATACACGCATATACAAATAAAGCTCGTACATATAACAAGGATGACAGAAGAGACATATACGAGCTCAGTGCCAAGGGAGTGCCACCACACAATTAAACACGGCGCTATGAAGACAGGCCCTGTCAGGAGGCCCCCGTTGCACCCAGCAAGGATAATTTCGAGTCAACTACGAGTATGACTGCATATAATAACTGGGGTGGGGGGAGTCCCCCACACGACCAGGAGTACAGATTTTATTCTCTATCTCCAAGGTGGATATTGGACCTAGATAATAATAATAATAATAATAAAAATAATACCCCTCTCCGCCTTCCGGTGCGCGTTATAAAAAGCGACTAAACCCGGATATCGGCCGCTGATGTGTTAATCTACACGCTCGTAAATGTTGTTCGAGCGGGTCACATACGAAATGGTGCTATTGGGTGGTGTTATCGCGGAGCCCACCAGGCAGTTGTATAATAATAGTTTGCTTGATTCTTCTTAAGAAAGATGTAAAGACAAAAACAAACAGGAGGATATAGATACAGAAACATACAGGAAGATGCACAGACAGTAACACATGAAAATATACATACACAATCAGACAGGAAGATATACATACATAATCACACACGAGGATATTCATACAGAAACACACATGAGGATGTACATACAAAAACACACAGGTGGATGTACATACATAACATGCAGGAGGGTGCACATAAAAAACACGCAAGAAGATGTACATACAGTAACACAGGAAGATGTACAGAGGGAAACACACAGGAATATATATATATATATATATATATATATATATATATATATATATATATATATATATATATATATATATATATAGAAACACACAGAAGGTTGTACATATAGAAACACACAAGGGGTGAAAACTGAAACATATAGGAGGATGTACATACAGAAACACACAGAAGGGTGCACATACATAAAAACACAGGAGGGTGTACATAAAGAGACAGACAAGAGCATGTACATACAAAATTACAAGAGTGTATACATACAGAAACACACAGGATGTTGCACATACAAAATTACAAGAGGATATACATACAGAAACACAGCAAAATTCACAAAGAGAAAAACAGCTTGTCAAAGTGTAAGGGTTAAATTTGGTTATGACTGCCTGAGTAAATTATTATAGTTACTATTTTTATGGTTACTATTTAAGTATTATTGTTATTATTATTAATTAAAAAGTACATATGTAAGCCACCGAAAACATCTCAAATGACCAGAGGGTCGTCAAGAATGTGGTGGTCTTTTCACTTCCCCCAACTTTACCAGTTTTCATATGAGCTTTTCTTCCCAAGCATTCTCATATTCCCTTCTCGATTTCCCTTTCTTATAATTAAGCAATAAAAAAAGAGGATCCTACCCCCTCCCCCTTTGCCATTTGCAAAGCGCCCCCCCCCCCTCCACCTCACCTCGTGCTGTGATCGCGCACCTGCCAATAAACACGACCCGCTTCTAATTGCTACGTAGAGGGGAATTCGCGTTTGAGGCGGTGCACCGTAACCGAGCCGCGGCCGCCTCAAATTATCTTGGCGACGTTCACAGTAAACAAAAAAAACAACAGCAAACAAACAAACAAAACAACGACATTCAAGGTGGAAAGGCGGCAACCTTTGGCCTCATTCTTCTCTTCCACTCTCACTCTCCTCTGTCGATGGCAAATGCGTATACATGAGAGAGAAAGATAAGCACCCTCAGGAAAATAAAGAGCGGTTCGGTCTTTACATTGATAACAAAAGGACTTGGAATCATCGTTCGCTGCATACCGTCCAGCATCAACATGTGCATCGGAGGCTAAAAATAGGCGGTTGAAAAGATCGACTCTTTCGTGTCACAGGCTAAGTGCCAATTGCGCAGCCCAGAAATGCATTGTAGTGCCACGAAACTTGGCACTTGAGGAAGGCCATTAATTTATGTTCTCAGCTGGGTATTGGATCAGTTCTTGGCACGGTTGTGATTTCCCCGAGACGTTCACAATCCTTTGCCGGGGATTTATGGCACTCGGGAATGGCACTCCTGGGCACTGAAGGGTCACTCAATCCCCGGAGAAGGGCTTAGTTCGGAGTGTGCTTTCATGTACGAACATATTGTGAATGTAGGCATTTAAGCTTTATTTTTTTAGCTTGGGGTTTACTAGCACCCTATAGCAAGAGTCGGCGTTCGTTGTAGACAAAATAAATGGAGGGGGGGGGGTACTTGAGATTAATATGTCATAAACAGGGTATTGGGAGAGCAGTTTTTGAGGCGTTGATGCGCACCGCCTCCACAATGAAGGGAAGTTGTAAAGATTGAAGTCTTTGAAGGTCTTTTCGTTGTCGAAGAAGCTAAGAAAGAAATAAGAGTCAAAAAGAAAAGAAAACGGAAAAAATAATAATAAAAAAATAGAAGAAGACTAATAAAACGAAAAGGAAGAAGAATAAAAAAGAAGAATAAATAAAAAGAAATGGGAAAATAAAATGAACAATAAAAAAGAAGAGGGAGGAAATGGATAATGAAGAAGAATCGAAAGGAAAAATAAGAGAATAGGGATAAACAAGATAGGAAAAGAATAAAACAAAATGAAGGGAAGGCTAATAAAAAATGGAAGATAAAAGAAGAATATAAAAGAAAAGGAAAAGGAAAACTAAAAACCAAAAGAAGAAAAAGTAAAGAACTATAAAGTGAAGAAGATGAATAAAAATAAAAGGAAGAAGAAAGATAAACAGAAAAGGAAGAGGAAGATAAAAAATTGAGAAGAATAAAGAGTAAAGAAAAAAAATGAAGAGGAATATAAAAGGAGAGGAAAATAAGAAGAGAAAAGAGGAGGACAAGAAGACAAGGAAGAAGAGCAGACCTGGACTGCTAGGGTTGGCACCTGACCCTCCTCTTCACCTACTTCCCACTGCAGGGAGCACATAGGGTTGTCAACTGACCCTCCTCTTCACCTACTTCCAAATCCCGGGAGCACGTAGGGTTGGCACCTTGCCCTCTTCTTCACCTACTTCCCACTCCAGGGAGCACCTAGTGTTGGCACCTGACGCTCCTCTTCACCTACTTCCCACTACTGGGAGCACGTAGGGTTGGCACCTGACCCTCATCTTCACCTACTCCCCACTCAGAATAACAACTAGGGTTATAACCTGACCCTACTCTTTACCTACTTCCCACTCCCAGCACCACCTAGGGTTGTCACCTGACCCTCCTCTTCACCTACTTCACACTCCCACCAGCACCTAGGGTTGTCGCCTGACCCTAATCTTCACCTACTTCACACTCACAGCAGCACATAGTGTTGTCACCTGATCCTTCTCTTCACCCACCTCCCATTCCCTGGAGCTCCTGGGATTGGCAGCTAACCCTCCTCTTCACCTACTTCCCCCTCACAGCAGCACCTAGGTATGTCACCTGACCCTCCTCTTCACCTAGTTCCCACTCCCGGTAGCCCCTAAATCCCCCCCTCCTCTATGACCAGCCCACACACGAGGGCTGGCGATTTGATGGACTGTATACGAGTTCCTTGGCGTCCACTGCGGGGGGATTGCGCTGACGGGGGGTGGGAGATGTCGTATCTTCGAATCTCGGTGCTCTTTGATATGTACTTATTCGCTGGGTTCTTTTTTTATTTAAAGTTTTACTTCTTACTTCACGGCGCCAATCAACGAGGTCATCACCGCTAGTGGAGAATCTTGATATACAACCCCGGTTTTCCATACCCTCCCCCCACCTTTTACACACCTTTCTTCTTTTGTCTGTACTCACCCCCAGCCTCTCTCCTGAGTGCTAGTTGGGCCCCTCCGCCGCCTCACGTGTTGCGCCTCTACCTCAGCTAAATGCTGCCAGTAATTTCTTTATATGAAATCGATTTACTCCTATACGACTCCCGTCAAGGGAGTAACACCTTCTTTACCCCTTTTTCCGCGACTTTGCTGGTCTTGGGAACGGGGCAAACACTTAAAGAGGAGTGGGGAAGGCGAGGTACTCGATAATAAGGCCTGCCCATAGCGAACTCGAAGCATAGATTTGGGGCAAGTGGGGCTCATTCGCTCTTGGAGCGAGTGCGTTCAGTGAGCACAAGTGTTCAAATGTACGAACATGGATGGTCGCACGAAGGCGGCCCTGAAGCGATTCATATCGTCGTGCATCCCTCTGAGTTGTGATCATTGGTCGAGCCGTCGCTGGTTGCGAGGTCAACCACCATCGAGTCCATTCCTGCAGGACGCAAAACTTACCACTCCCACTCGCGAACCTGTTGCCTGCCCCTGAGAAGTGGCGCCGTCCTTTCTAGTATACCATTTGTATGCAGAAAAGGCGCTCAAATGGTTTCGGGAACCACTAGCGTCCCGTTTGGGGGTACTCATCCCCGCTTATTCTTGACACAGGGGCTGAAGGTTTTCTCTGATCGCTTTAACTCGATACTACCCGACACCTCCTTCCCCAAAGGGCCCCCCCACCCCCACTGGTGTCTTCGAATTTTCCCCTGAATGTCATTCTGATCTAGATGTGTATTTCATTACGTGGTCGGGGAGATTTGTTCCTCGTTACGAGATACAGAGGACGAACTTACAACTAAAGTAGTTTTAAAATAAACCATTGAATCGAATGAAGATTAAAATTTGTGATTTAAAATGCATATAAAGGGATCGCTGGGCAATTCGTCGTCTAACTTCAATATAGGATATTAAAGAGAGACATATTTTCCAAAGTTAAAGACTCTATGGATTTCTGGACTATTCATTTTATTTAATGAAATCGCCGCTAGCCTCAACCACCGGCCTCGAGGCAGCGTCGGAACTTGCTACAAGACTTCTCGATGGTTCCCATGTTTAACCGGGTGAAAGCTGTTGTTATCCCGGACCTAAGCTATACATTAGTGGGGTACGGGGACTCGTTGGTCTCTCTTACCCCCTCCCCCTGACATTCTAAAGACTTGAAGGATTGTAATAATCATTTTATTAAATAAAATCGCTCCCCGGCGTGAATCCCAAGCAACACAGCTTTCCTTTTCCAAATTTCTGGAGAGTTGAATTGAGCCAAGGTATTGCTTCCTTCACAGACGATGCACAACTGAGTTGACTATGATGGGGTGGGGAGAGAACCGACGCTAGACAACATGCATGCGCGGAATCCAGACCTACCAACGGCGACGAATTACACCCCCTTTCCCTCGGAACCCTGTAAGTGAAATGGACCAAAATCTTCCCAGGGGCGTTAGAGGTTTTTAATCGATTTTTTTATCGAGGTCTAGATTCGGCACCCTGTTTTTTTAGGTGGGGGAGGGGGCAGGAAAGGCGTTGGTCATGTTAAAAAGGAGAAAAACAACGAGGGCATCGCCGTAAAAAATGGTTTCCTTTCTGGCGGAGAAGTGGTGAAATAAGGGGAGGTGACAATCTGCGGAAGGTACAGATGGACGAAGTAGACTACTTGAGGCGCTGGGAGATCCAGATGGCACGCAAATCTCCTGAACCTGCCCCCCCTCCCCCACTCCCCGTAACAATGGATGTTTGGAAGAAAATAAACCGTGTGCGTGTAATACCACGGGGAATCTTACCCCTCAGGGAAGGTAAACAGAGAGAAGAATGAAATGATTTATTTATTTAAGAAATCAGGTGGGCTCACCTTAGCCAGATTTCTTCCCCCAAGTGGTAAAGTTAGGAGAAGTGGTATCACGTTGGAGGGCACCAAACTCGAGAAAATTCTTGTTATTTTCGTCGATTTGAAAAGCGAAAACCAATGAGGGCATCTCAATCAAAACTTTTGTGAAGTGAAAATAGGAGGATGACTCTAGAGAGGAAACTACTTGGGACGTTAGGGAGGAGGAGGGCACACACCTGAACTCCCCCTTCCCCCTCCACACACAAGCCCCCCTCCCATGGGAGGATGGCAGAAGCCGCACTTCAGAACGTTCCGACAATACGTACAATATCCCCCACCTTCCCCCAAAGTGTGGGGTAGGCCCCTGACAGCAGAGAGGCTGATAATGGAATTTCCCACCCAAGTCAAGAAGAGGCAAAGGAATACATTAAATGCATCCGACGCGAGACCTCTTGATCTCGGTGACACAATTTCTCAGTCCAGTGCCAACGTCATTCCCTGACGTCACGGCTGTCCGAATTGGCACCCATTAATTGCTCTCACACGGACCGGAAGCGGGGAGGGGGGGGGGGGAGGCTACTAACCCCGCACCACATAAGGCCGTCGTTATATGTGGTACATGTAAGAATTACACAAATGCACATAGAATCTTATTGTGTAAGATTAATTGCACTGGAAGTCAACGGGAAGAGAATTTTGTTATATCGCTATACCAGTTATACCACGATGCCTGTTATACAATTATACCGTCATACAAGTTATTCCATTATACCAGTTATACCGTCATAGCAGTTATTCCATTATACCAATTATAGCAGTTATTCCACTATACCGTCACACTAGCTATTCAATTATCGGAAAAATCGGCGGAAATTTTTGACTTTTCTTGTGCCGATTTTTACCTCAGTGGAGAAATCTGGTTTTCCTTTTTTGATTGAGGAGTTGGGGAAATCTTGAGGAAATTATGGGATTCTAATGATCCTATCTACCGGACTAATACACAATAAAATTATTCAAAAGAACGTGAAAGTATGGTTCAGAATCTCGTAGCCATTCTACCTAAAGCTCAGAGATGGAAGAGAATAATCAATTTTTCATTTTTGTACTTTAAATAAAAATTAATTAAAAATGAGCTTTTAATCTTAGGACCTTCACTCTTATATCACTAAGAAGAGGAGTCACGAACATGTCTTTTCTATTTAATAAATATATATATGGTTAGGCCATATACTAATCATACAAATGATGAAAGTTGGTAACTGAACGATAGATGAACGAAATTCGTCATTTAAGATCGACTATGTGGATTACTTCGAGTATATGGCCACATTTCTGACCTTTGCCAAAGAAATAAAACTCCCATCCACCGAATTGATCTCAAGAATAGAATCGGTTAAGGTG
Source organism: Ceratothoa steindachneri (assembly GCA_963969495.1). Classification (NCBI taxonomy): domain Eukaryota; kingdom Metazoa; phylum Arthropoda; class Malacostraca; order Isopoda; family Cymothoidae; genus Ceratothoa; species Ceratothoa steindachneri. The sequence continues at coordinate 22,776,349 of OZ018330.1, read as the reverse complement.
AAATTTCGCCTCTCTGTTCTCTTAACATTGAGGAAATCGACCGCTTTTAAATTAAATCCCCAAATCTAAAATTTATAACAAGTTGAGGGATCAAATTTAAAAATAGGAAGTTTGCCATATATGATTTTGAAAGGGAATTTAATACCAAATGTAATGGTATAAAACCATTGTCCCTGCCTAAGACCACTACTACTGACCCAGCTTACCACCACCCCCCTTACCCACCACCATCGCCCCTGCCCACCAACCTCCTCCTCTCCTATTTGAGTGTATGAAGACTTTTCTTTTTAGTTTCGTTCGGTAAAAAAAATCATAAAGTATTTTAATTCAATTCTAACCTGTTATTTGCTGCTGAAAGAGTGTTTAAAGTTCCCCAAAACATTCTTATTCTGAATCCTATTGACTTTCTTGATAAAGCTAACACATATTTTGTAGACTCGTCTATTAATCTGCGACCAGGATTACATGTTGCAATTCATTCCTGTACATTCATTCATTTGATATCTTGATTGATGAGAAATGCTGAGGTCTAAAGTTAGTTAATTAGATAGTAAATAAAGAGATAGTTGAGTGAGGATTCCAGATCTTCAAGAATAAGGAAGAGAGAGAGAGAAAGAGATAGATGGAGAGAGAGAGAGAGAAATGGAGAGAGAGAGAAAGAGAGAGAGAGAAAGAGAGAGAGAGAAAGAGAGAGAGAAAGGGAGAGAGAGAGAAAGATAGAGGGAGAGAAAGAGAGAAAGAGATATAAAAAAAGAGAAAGAGAGAGAAAAGGAGAGAAAGAAAGAGAGAAAGACAGAGAGAGAGAGAGAGAAAGGGAGAGAGAGAAAGACAGAGAGAGAAAGAGAGAGAAAAGATAGAAAAAGAGAGAAAGAAAGAGAAAAAGAGGGAAAAAGAGAGAAAGAGAGGTAAAATATAAAGAGAGATAAAGAGAGAGAGAGAAAGAGAAAGAGAGGGAGAGAGAACTACAGAACTACAAGAACAAAGACTAGCAAAGACCCTAAGATCCGCTCAAGGCCAGTCCGTTTACAGAAGATGTTTTTTTAATTTTTTTTAACTATTTCAACTCTACGGTACACACTTACGAGTATTTACATATGTACCCTTTAAATATATTTTTTTACATATTATTCTTAATATTTCTATTCTACTGCACTCACTTATCTACATGTGTACCACGAGGACTTTTTTTACATACTTTTTCTAACTATTTCACTTCTTCGGTACACGCTTATCTACATGTGTACCTTTGACATGCAGGTTCAGCTATCCCTCAAATACATGAATAGGCTTCTTCGAACCAGGGTGGGGTGGTAATAGGGCAGTACTCGCTTCTCTCGTAGGCTTCACCTGCTAGTGATGAAAATAATATACGCATAGGACAGACAGAAAAAGAGAAAGGGAATTCACATTCAGGGGGGCGTCTGGCATCTTTTTATTGCAGGATTATACTACGTATGACGTTTTCTTCTATCCCCCTTCTACCTTATATTTACACTATTGAAGTACTCATCAAGTCAGTTTTTGAACATATTAACTGACGCGCTTTCTACTACACGGCTGGGTAGGCTATTCCACGTTTGCATGATTTTAAACGTGAAGTAATTTTGAGCTATAGTAGAGTTAAATCACTTGTTCACTTATTTTAAACCATTTTGGCGTGTGTTGGCCCTTTTGTCCATCTCGAACAATAGTCTGTAATCAATATTAGTAAATTTTGAATACCTCGATCAACTGCCAACGTAATCTTCTACTTTGAAGGGATAGTAGGTTTAATGAGTCTATCTTCGTGCGGTTTGTTTCGGATTCCAGGAACTAGTTTAGTAGCCCGACGTTGCACTCTTTCTAACTGCGCTATATCCTTGTTTAGGGAGGGAGCCCAAAATTGAACCGCATATTCGAGGTGTGGGCGCACGAGCGCTTTGTATAGTGGCAAGATTATACCTTTCGATTTGAAAGTTAAATTCCGAGCAACATATCTTAGCATTCGGTTTGCTTTTTTACAAGCTTCTGCGCACTGCTTCAAAACTTTAAGGTCCTACGAGATTAAAATCTCCAGGTCTTTTTCTAAGTTAAGGAATTCGAAGACTTGGCTTTTCATATGGTATTCTACTTTTAAGTTATCTCATCCTAAATGCATGACCTTGCATTTACATATGGTGAATTCCATTTATCCGCCCATTAGACAATTTTATTAAGGTCTCTTTGCATTTGCTCTACATCGCGTCTCGAAAGCGCTCGGCTTCCCAGGTTTGTGTCATCTGCAAATTTAGAGATCCTACTAAACACTCCATTATCCAAGTCATTAATGTAAACAATAAATAATAATGGGCCCAGGACTGATCGCTATGCTACCCCGCTGGTGACTGGGGCCCACTCTGAACACGCGCCATTTACAACAACCCGGTGTGAACGATTTGATAGCCAGTTTTTAATCCATTTAAGTATGTTACTTCTCACTCCAATTGCTCTAATTTTCATCAATAGCCTTTCGTGCGGGACTGTATCAAAAGCCCTTTTAAATTCAAGGAAAATTATATCTACCGCTTTAGTTTCATCGTAGATGCAAATCATGTTATGAAGAAATTCGAGTAAAATCGTTAGGCACGAGCGCCCCCGTCTGAATCCATTCTGGAAGTCTGCAATTAAATGATTAGCCTCGCAATGGCTCACCAACCTATCTCTAATTATCGATTCCAAGAGTTTTCTAATTATAGAAGTTGGGCTGATGGGACGGAAATTAGCAGGCTAAGATTTATCCCCTTTTTTGAATATCGGCGTAACATTTGCACACTTGAACTCTATTGAAACTAGGCCTTTTTCTATTGATTGATTGAAAATCGTGCAGAGCGGTCTTTTGCTAATTGATTTTTTAGTTCTTTAAGATGGGTTGGGTACACCCCATCGGGCCCGGGTGACTTCGATTTTTTCATTTTATTCATATATGTGAGAATCTTCCCTTCATTTATACTTATGTTGGATAGGATATTTTGTCTTTCAATATTTATTTCCTCGCTTAGTGTTGCCAATTGTGTCACGTCCTCAATAATAAAATGGCTTGAGAAGTGCTCATTTAATATTTTAGCAAGTTGTTCTGGGACGTCTATCATTACACCATCTTTACATCGGATCGTCCCTATTAAACCCTTTATGGTCTTTCTACTGTTAACGTAACTATAAAACCGTTTCGGTTCGTTCTTCGAATTTATAGCAAGTTCTTTTTCATATATCAGCTTAGCTCCTCTAACGGCCCGCTTTACCAGCCTTCGAGAGTCTAAGTATTTTTACCGATTTTTTATTGTTTCGTTTTTTCTAAAATTTTGCTAGTCTTTTTTACACTCCCGAATTAAATTAAATATTAAAAGGCCAACCCACGGTGCCCTCTTTGACTTTCCATTCTTTCGACGAACGTACTTAACTAACTCGGAATCCACCGTGAGCACATTTTGCTGTACCTTCGAGTAGATTCCCTTTACTGCCCTATCATGAAAACATCTTTCCCAGTTTATCCTTTTAGTCCTGTCACGGAAGGTTTCAAAATTACAACTCCCAAATTGTGGGATTAGTTGTGAACTCTCCTTTACCTCTAAGCTCGTATTAATTTCTTACATACTTACATTATGGTCACTCGTCGCCAAATGCTCACCCACGCAAACGTTTTCTACCAAAGTCTCCCCTGTTGAGATAATCAAATCAAGTATATTTTGATCACGCGTAGGTTCCTCTACTTTTTGCAATAGAAAATTATCCTGAATGAAATTGATCAATCTCTCCCCAACTCTATTCGAAATATAGTTTTTTTTACAGTTAACGTTAGGGTAATTGAAATCTCCACAAATTATTGTTTTTCCTTTTCTCACCATAGATGGAAGGCACTCAAAGAGTAGTAGGTCCTCTGATTCTATTTGGGAAGGAGGAAGATAAGTAAAGGCTAAGTTAATTTTATTATTTTTAGCACACTCGAGCTCAATTAGCAGAACCTCGCTCTTCATATTTACGGTCGTCGCAGCCATCGTTATTGCATTTATTCCCTCTTTTACGTAAGCTAAAACTCCACTGCCTCTCCCAGTTAGTCGGTTCTTGTGATGGATTTTGTACCCTTCTATATTAAAATTGGCTATAAGGTCTCTAGAAGCTGTATCTAACCACGTCTCGTAAATACATACGATATCGTAATCGCCCTCTTGAATCATGGTTTTAAATTCGGGCAGTTTGTTTTTTAAACTCAGAACATTTGCGTGAATGCGTTTCCCTGCTCAGCCAAGTTTATTGACTCCTCGCGTGAAATCCGGTCCGGCGCATCTGTGACCTAGGGGCAAATAACTTCCGCATCATAAAGACCACGGAAGCTTTCATTAATATTTCTGCCAAGCTTCGAATTATCCACTGGATTTAAATGAATACCATCATTTTAAAGATTGACGATTTGTCCTGAAAATCGTTCCAGAAATTGAAAAGTTTAACTCCCATTTCCTGACATAAACGTTTAACACATTCAGTTGCGTAGATTGACCTTGACTGCATATTCAGAGTCGCTTTTAATCTCAAAATTATCCCAAATACCCCCACTTTATTCGCCTTTGCTTTGGCCGCGATAATCAGGTCCCTTACTCGGTGTACAATCTCGGTAGTCGAGCCTTCAAATCGGTGCACATCATTCCCGCCCACGGGTGCGAGGATAGCTCGATCGTCACATGGCTTGTTCAGATTTTGGATTTCACTGAGAAAAAAAGAGAGAGAAAGAGTAAGAGATAAAAAGAGAAAGAGAGAACATAGAGAAAATGAGAGAGACAGAGAGTGTGTGTGTGTGTTTGTGTGTCAGATAGACATACAGAGACAGAGAGAGGGAAAGAATGAACAAAAAACAAAGCGCCAAACGTTTATGCCGATTTTTCTCACGGTGGCAGCCACTTCATTGTAACAGGTATAGCAGTTATTCCACTATACCGTCATATCAGTTATTCCATTATACCAGTTATACCACCATAACAGTTTACCGCCATACCAGTTATACCCCTGTGCCAGTTTTATCGTTATACCTTTATGCTAGTGGTAACTTATATTAATGGCGAAGCCCCGCCCCATGAGGGAGTCAGGGGAATGTAACATAAGAAAACATGCTGCAGATTACATCTGCAGGATTGCGTGTCTTCTTGGTCCTAACTGCCTCAGTTATGTGCCATCCAGACCCCTCTGCTTCCAGAAAGATCTGCATTTATAGACAGCTGCGTGCATAAGTATAGGCAACATCAGACACGAAGTGTAATGTAGGGTCTCATTTATATCCTCGTTAATTTTGCATCCACTTTTTGTGCTTATATTGTATCAAGTACCTTCTGTTTCTTGAGTGGTATATTTAAATTATTTTGAATAGGAGATTATCGTAGTAATTAGCTGCTGGCTTGGTACACTAATCAATAACATGCGAGTTCAAAAGTATAGGCAACATGGAGAGCCTTTGTGTCTTAATGATTGCATAGGTATTTTATCCTATAAACCGACACTCTGGAATTTTTTTTAAACGCGTTCGAAACGATTCTAGAGTAAACTAGAACGTTTGAGAAGGATAGGTTAGATGCTAATTTAGGTCCAAGATTTGTCATTCGTTGTCATAACTTCAGCGAGGAAACATTTCCAAGAGCGCAATGGTGAAGACGGCTGAGCATTCAGAATCAGCAAGAATCCATAGAGTTAAACTGAAAAAGGCCGCTCATGGATATATAAAAATATCCTCGAGTGTGTAAGGAATGTTATCGTGAAGTATAAATCTAATGGCATGACGGTAAATTGTCCACGTGAAGGTCGATCGAAGAAACCGAGCCCTAAAGATGCTCGACTACGATGAAGACAGAAACAATCCTAAGACTTCATCAAATTAGTTACGTGCAAATCTTGCAGCACGTTACGATGATGTAGACATTTCCACAGTACAACCTTTTTTAAACCGGGAAAGATTTCATGAACCTATTCCTAGAGAGAAGCCTCTGTTGAACAGAGTTCATAAAGAGACCCGTTTGTTGTTGCTAAGAGCATCAGAGACATAACCAAGGTAGGTATGGGAAGTCAAGGGAGGTATGGAAGGTCAAGGGAGGTAGGGGAGTCAAGTGAGATGGGGAAGTATAGGGAAGTAGGGGAAGTCAAGGGAGGTAGGGGAGTCAAGTGAGATAGGGGCAGTAAAGGGAGGTAGGGGAAGTCAAGGGAGGTAGGGGAAATAAAGACAGGTAGCCGAAGTCAAGTGTGGTAAGGGAAGTAAGTGAATGGCAGGAAAGAGGTAGTGGCATGTTGTAAAAACTCAAGAAAGGTCAGAGAATGTTACGAAATGTCACAAAATGTCTCACAAAATTAATCGGAACTAAAGAAAGGTCAGGTAAGGTCAAAATGGTCATGAAAAGGTGTTGAAGGGGCAGAATAGATTAGAAATGGACAAAAAAGTCTAGAAACGGTCAAGAGAATCAGAAAACTTCAATGAAGGTTAAGAAAGGTCAGAGAAAGTCTAGTAAAGGTCAAGAATAGTCAGTAAAGGTGTAGCAGCTTACATCCTTGCCAGTTCCTACAAAAGTATAATTCGCAGTCTGAGAGATTACTCATCTCGCTTCCATTAATTCATATGCATGTACGACAATTCCAATCATATATAACTCGTATGATTACGATTTCCAACAAAATTTACCCTACGTATCATCCGATAATAATTTTCTTATACGTTGTACGATATATATTTCAACCAATCCAAATCCTTGTCTGACATATTTTAAACCCACCAAACAGCATCAACTTACCTCGCCCCATTGTTCGCTGACAAATATAGTCCACACGTGTTTTCGTTATCGCAGACAAAGGTCAGTTAATTAACGTTACCATTATTCAACTCAATCGAATATCCTAACTAACCAAAATGTAATTCCCTCATTTCTCTCCATTTCTAGTCACCTTGAAATTAAAATTCGAGCAATGATTCTGTATCTAAAACTATTCCCAAGTCCATCCATCCATACATTAAATATATCATATATCCTGTAAATTATATCGACCAAATCCTATATTAGATATATCCAATATACGAGGGGTGTTCAATAAGTTTTGCAATTCGGATATAAGGAAAGGAGATATGAGAAAAAGTGTTTTATTATTTTTCAATATAACTACCCGCAACTTCAATGCACTTGCGCCACTTGTCCCTGAGGCTTCGAATTCCCGACAACCAGAAATCTTCCGACTGCTGTTCAATTCACTCCTGGACGGCGAGCTGGACATCTTCATCGCCCCCAAACCGCCGTCCACGCAGTGCAGCCCTGAGCTGGCGGAATAAAATGTAGTCGCTAGGGGCCAGATCTAGACTGCATGGGGGATTGTTGAGCTCCTCGAATCCGTACTCGCGCAGGGAATCTTGTGCAACTCTGGCCTTATGGACTTTGACGACGTTGAAATCGATCATGGGGTGTGAGGTTTCTACGGACCCAACGGGCAGAGACCTTGGTCATGGCCAAATTGTCGTGGATGATGTTGATAACACTTCCATGTGATATTACACGTTCTCGCTCGATTTATTCGACCTTCCCCAGTCGATTTTCGAGGATCATCCTCTCCACACGGGCCACATTGTCCTCGTTGGTCACGTCTGACGGGCGTCCTGGACGGGGGTCAACTTCAAGGGACTCACGACCATGGCGGAACTCCCTATTCCAGCGAGCAATGATTGCATAGGAAGGGGCGGTGTCGGTGTACACTGCAACCATGCGTTCATCGATCTCTTTTGCATTCTTGCCTTCTTTGGTCAAAAATTTGATCACTGCGCGGTGCTCAACCTTCTCCATTGTTGAAAAATTTGTGACTGACGATCTGCGATCAGCTACTGCTTCTTAAATAGACGAGGCAGGAGCGTGTTGCTGCAGGTCCTGACTTGTCCTAAGTTGTCCTAACACCCCTCCAAACAGCCATCCCCCTTCCTCTGTTTTGCCCTACCGATTCGCAAAACTTATTGACTACCTCTCGTAACGCCGTACACTGTATACAGCCGTGCCAATATTATCACTCATCCTATTCCAAATGGTACTACTCCTAGTGTTACTTTCATCCAACCAACTAATATGGCGAATGTCGGAGAAAGTCTAGGGAAAGCTAAGGAAAGTCGGCATGTGTAATGGGAGGTTTAGAAAGGTCAGTGAATCATAAAAAGTCAGAAAACGTCAGAGAAGGTCAAATAAAAGTCAGTAAAAAGTCATGTGGTAATGGAAGCTCATGGCTTCAGGAAAGGTCAGGAGAGGTCGTAAAAAGTCAGAATAGTTCAGGGAGACTGAGAAAAGGCAGGGAAGGTCAAAGAAAGGTTAGAGAAAGGTCAGGGAGTTAGGAAAGACCATAGAAAATCAAAGTAGGTCAGGGAGAGTAGGAAAAGGCCAGGGAAGGTCAATGAAAGGTCATCGAAAATCAGAGTAGGTCAGGGAGGGTGGGGAAAGTCCAGGGTAGGTCAAAGAAAGTCAGAGAAGGTCATGAAAATCAGCAAAGGTTAGTGAGGATCAGGGAAGGTCAGAGAAAGTTAGAGAAGGACAGCGAAAGGTCAGAGAAGGTCAAGTAAGATTATACAACGTTAGAGTAGATCAAGGAAAGGTCAGGGAGGGTCATGGGGGATCAGGAAGAAGGCAACTAAGGGGACTCATAGACAAAAGCTCATACTAACATCCTATTTATTTATTTTTATCCACCTATATATTTATTTATTATCAAGTTATTTATTTATTTCTTTAATTATATATTGTTTATTTACTTATTTTTATCCACCTCTTTATTTATTATGGACCTATTAATTTATTTATTTTTATCTACCTCTTTATTTATTATGTAACTATTTTTTATTTATTATCTGCCTATTTATTTAATTACGTACCTATTTTTTATTTATTATCTGCCTATTTATTTAATTATGTACCTATTTTTTTATTTATTATCTGCCTATTTATTTAATTAAGTACATATTTTTTATTTATTATCTGCCTATTTATTTAATTATGTACCTATTTTTTTATTTATTATCTGCCTATTTATTTAATTATATACTTATTTTTTATTTATTATCTGCCTATTTATTTGATTATGTACCTATTTTTATTTATTATATGCCTATTTATTTAATTATGTACCTATTTATTTATTTATTTATTATCTGTCTATTTATTTAATTATATACCTATTTTTTATTTATTTAATTATGTACCTATTTATTTATTATCTGCCTATTTATTTAATTATATGCCACCCCTCAAAATGCAAACAATCTTTGTCCAGAAATGAAAGAAAACGAAAGGTGTGCGGAAGAAAGAGTTAATTTGTGGCACCGAATTCCGATCCGTTGAGTGCATTGCGTGATCCAAACCCGGCTGCTATTGGGAGAGGGGGGGGGGGGATCAGATCGGGGGGGGGGCATCCCCTTCAAATGTGAGGGGGGCTCAAAGCAGGTAGAGAAAGGACGATTTCTCAATGCAAATCACCTGTCATCCGTCAGCACTGAAAGATTTGCCAAATCACGGCACCATTGTGCTTAAGTTATGTAAATCGTGTCGGAGAGAGACGAGGGGGGTGGGTGGAGTGGGCTACTCCCTTCTAGGAGGGGTTTGTGGTGGCATAGAAACCCTGTTTCGCGAGAAATTGTGTGGCCCCGCCAGAAATACACAAGAAGCGTCATTCTTTTGTTTATTCTCAGTCGGGGAGTCTTGAGGGGGGAGGAGAGCACTTCCCCACTTGTATTCCTCAGTTGGGTACTGCTGAAGATATACACACATATTGTCTGTGTATGTATATGCTCTCCTATGTATGTTTACGTCGTCCGATGTTGATTTATTTCTCCATGTGTATGTGTATGTTTTCCCATGTATGCACTTTCCTGTCGTCTCATCTGTGCGTTGTGTGTGCCCTTGCATACATGCATATGTGGCTCCTTCGATTTCTTTGGCGCTATTTTTCCATGTGTACTTGTGTGTACTTGTACGACCTCCCGCACCTCTGGGTATGCATGTTTATAAGTGTCTCATCCCGTCCAGACGCAGGTTCTGTGTGTACGAATGTATTTTATGTGTGCATTTGTGTTCTGGTGTGTGTCAAAAATCTAGTAAAGGAGAGAGAATGAGGCTCTCAATGAGCCCCGCCCTCCTAAAGGCAAGGGAAGAAGAGGTCACGGGATTGAGAAATCCATGTTCGTTTCTACAAGGCGTTATTAAATTTCCACCAAATATTTGTTATATTCCGGGTTGTTTTGTTTTTTTAATTCATAAATTCTTTGTTATCTGAACTTGTTTTCTTTAAAAAATATCAACAATAGGAAAATATTTTTTTATGTTTTTTTTTTAATTGTTTAAAAATACACCAATTTATTCTAAGGGAACCGAAAATTCTTGGCTTAAAATGCAATTGGGTGAAATTGCTTCAAATCGTACCGTTCTTCATTAAAGGGATAAGAGGAAGGATATGATATAACAAACGAGGGTATTTTACCCAGGGGAAGGAAGAGTTAGTGCTTTAAGTGCTCTAAGAACTATTTTAACCCATGGGGGAGTAGAGTTGAAATTCCCCTCCCCAAAATTCCACGCCAATTTATGGGGATAAATATATACATACATAAGAGGCTCAACCCCTAGATGAACAATGGGGTCAACCAGACTGCAACAGCACCCTAATAACCAACACAAGGGGTGTACACATTTCCCCGGCCTAAGGGGAAAGAAAAATATTTACAAAAAATGTCTTCTGTGAGGCCCCACCCTAAATAACCGGATCTAAATTAACTTAGGGACGCTATGAAAAATAACTAAAATACCCTCTTTCCAGTCACTACCCTATTTACTCTCTCACTCATTTCAATAGTTACAATAATAAAAATTTAACTAGCCCCCCCCCCCCTTAAATGACATAATGAATGAATGAATGAATGGCCAGGCCACTCACTAACTACACAAAATGGGGTAATTTCGAAGCTTAGACATTTACAAATGTGAGAGGGAAGTGTTTACAACCGACCTCCTATAAAGTCCTATCTTTTGACCTTAAGATGGAAGTCATCACTTCTGAAATTAGCCTCCAAAATAAAGTTTCTCGTTGAGCTGAATCTTTTTTTTCATCGATTAATCCTATTACCAAAATAATACCAAACACAATGCAAACTAGATCACTACTCCTATTCTCCAATGAGGATTAAGAAAGGACTTATCTATGGATCAGGTTCCTGATTAATAATATTTAATTTAAATGGCAGCGCATAATTAAATTCAATAACAGCTCGACCATGTATCGTGAATAAATTAATATTTAGGCTCTAAATTACAGAATTCAATTTTACAAAACGACCAAAATGTTCCGAATTTAATATCAAAATAAAACCCCGACACGGGGTGGTTACGGGTCGCTACGGGATAGTTTGATCGTTGTCCTTTTGAGTGCCGAAATAGGACGAGAAACGAGGGCAGGGAGAGCTTAATTCTATCTACCTCGGCAACAAATGATGAAGTGGTTAGTAGCGTTGTCCCACTTCAGAGTCTCCTTCAAACTTTAGGTCCACACCCACATACGCCTTAGACAGTCCTAATCGGTGGTGTAAAAGGATACATGGCAACTATCTCATACATAATACATAGCATACACCCATTTCTCATTCATCTCCAGTGTATTTTGTTGTAATCACTTATTTAGAACTAAAAGAGCGAACACCAACGGTAATATTGGGCATATACAGGTTAGAAATTAATAGATCGTCATAAAGACTAGAGCTAGGTGAGAAAGATCTCTGGCGAAAGATTATCACTGTAGCTATGGTGGTATCATGGCGTACCTGTGTCACGCAGGAAAGCTGCTACAGCAGTGGGCCGAGCACCCCCACAAATTTGACTGAAGAAACATTGTGTATTTATCTGAGGAGTTCGAACTATGGGCAGTGTTCCATAGGGGTCTGCGTTTTCGATGTTGTGGTTGGATCTTGAACAAGTTGTGATGTTAGTTTTATTTTTTTCATTTTCAAACTTCGCTACGCTTGCTTATCAGCTAGATTTCTTAGCTTTCTAATAAATGAACATGGTTTAAGATATAATATTTCTATCCATGGCAATGTATAGCTTCTGTATAAATGCCTGGTGAAAAAAAACTTTAACTTTTATCTGACTTCTAGTAGCGGGAAATAAGTTATATGGGTTTACAAACCATGTTTTCGGGTGTAATTTACAATTAATTAGCAATTTAGTCCATTAAATACTGGAGTAAATAAAAAATAAAAACACCCATTACATTTCTTGTAAAAAAATAAGTAAGTTCGTCTAAAATTGATTGATTCAAACTTTGAGTACTTATAACAAATAAACTAAATTCCTCTTTTATATAAAGAGATAAGTAACATCTCGAGAGCAATAGAATGTCTACCACTAGGGAACTTTTACCGTCTTCTTTCAGTCATCTTCGGCGAAGTCAAAATGAAGTTAAACAACAGGAGGCTCAACGCGAGTGGGGGTGGGGGATTGGGGGGGGGGGGTCAGTCTTTCCCAAACTGTTGTCTAACGATTCTTTATTTCTAGGTCCAGAGGAGTTAGATTATCATTTGCGAGCAAATACGCCTTTCGCTTGTTGGTCTTCTCTTCTGCGAGAATAAGCACATAAAGTAGCGTACATCTTATTTTGAACCATATGGATTGCCACTTGACTAACTGAGGATCTTATTCCTTATTTTCAATCCCGTGATATGCCACTAGACTAAATGAGGATGGACATCCTTATTTCGAACCTAATTAATTACCACTAGACTAACTGAGGATAAAACATCCTTATGTTAGACTTCATTAATTGCTACGAAACTAACAGAAAGTATAGCAGACTTATTTTTAAACCACATTAATTGCCACTAGACTAACATAGGATGGGATATTCTTATTATGAACCATATTGATTGCCACTAGACTTAATAAAGTTAGAACATCCTTATTTTGAACCCCATGAATTCTCACTGGACTAACTGAGAATATTACATCCGTATTTTAAATCTCGTGATTTGCCACTAGACTAACTGGAGATTGGAATCCTTATGTTTTAACCCAATTAATTGTCACTAGACTAACTGAGGATAGGGCCTCCTTATTTTAAACTTCATCAATTGCTACGAGACTAACTGAGAGTATGACAGACCTATTTTGAACCACATGAATTGCCACTAGACTAACTGAAGATAGATTCTCATTTTGAACCATATTGATTACCACTAGACTAACTGAGGTTAGAACTTCTTAATTTTGAACCTAATCAATTGCCACTGAACTAACAGAGGATATTACATCCGTATTTTTAATCCCGTGATTTGCCACTAAACTAAGTGAGGATGAGCATCCTTGTTTTTAACTAATTAATTGCCACTAGACTAACTGAGGATAGGATTTTAAACTTCATTGATTGCTACGAGACTAACTGAGAGTATGGCAGACCTATTTTGAACCACATGAATTCCCACTAGACTAACTGAAGATCCTTTTTTATTATGAACCATATTGATTGCCACTAGACTAACTGAGGTTAGAACATCCTTATTTTGAATCACATGAATTGCAACTACACTAACTGAGGGTCGGACATCCTTATTTTGAACCCAATGAATTGCAACTACACTAACTAAGGGTAGATAGGACATCCTTATTTTGAGCCCCATTAATTGCACCTATACTATATGAGGATAGGACATCCTTATTTTGAATCACATGATTCGCCACTAGACTAACTCAAGATATGACATCGTTATTTTGAACCCAATGAATTGCTACTAGACCAACTGAGGATAGGACATCCTTATTTTTAACCCTATGAATTGCCACTAGACTACCTGAGATTATGACAACCAAATTTTTAACCATATTAATTGCCACTACACTAAATGAGGTTAGAACATTCTTATTTTTAATCCCATTATTTGCCAATAGACTAACTGAAGGTAGGACATCATTATTTTGAACTTCAGTAATTGACACTAGACTAACTGAGGGTATTATATCTTTATTTTGAGCCCCATGAATTTACATTTGACTAACTGAGGATAGAACATCATTATTTTTATCCCTATGATTTACCAATAGACTAAGTGATGGTAGGATATCATTATTTTGAACCTCATTAATTGCCACTATTTAGACTACCTAAGGGTAGGACATCTTTATTTTGAACCCTATGAATTTGGACATGAGTCTCGAAAAAATTGCTACTAGTGTTAAGTGAGACTAAAGCAGTTTGCGGTCTTACTTTTTCAAAATATATTTTGTTTCTCTATTTTCTCGAAGTGTTAGGAAGCGGAATAATTTACTAAGATCTTTATTCGGGTTAGCTGGCAGGTTCCTGACATGTTTTCCTTAAGCTTTGGGGGCAAAAGGAAGGCCCAGGACGTTGCTTTCGGTGATATAGCCCTAGATTGGCTTGTGATTCCGTACATCATTCAGTTTGTATACATTTTAAGAGGGGTGTCGTATAATCGTATTGTATTTGTTGTTTTAAAGAAGCCGGTCTGATCCTATTAATTATGCAAGACAACAAGACTTCAATATTGGCTAAGTGGACTTTTTAATTACTTTATTGTTGAGAGAGTGTCACAGCGTTTAATCCGTTTTAAGGAGAGAGCCCGTTAAACACGTAAAGGATTAATTGAAACATCAGAATTATCCCCAAATAAACATATATTTTAAATTTAACAATTAACTAAAAAAAAACAGTAAAAATATTTATATTCACCTAATAAGTTTAACGAGGTTAACCATAATTAAAAATGGGCCTATTACAGAATCTATTCTTAACTAAATCAAAATTAGTAGGCCCCACGTAAACAAACCAATTGCCGATTGGTTATTTTATAGTGACCCTTTTAGATTAGCATTAAACATCAAATTAAATTTCACTCTTCTACTTGTACATATGACGGGGTTCACTAACAATTGTTTATACTTCAGTTAATTTGAGTACCGTAATAAACTTACAGGAAAGAACGGATTAGGGGTTGCCGGATGTCACTAGAGGGCTTTTCTCGCGTTTCGGAGTGTTGGAGCTGCCGATGGTAGATTTTCTTCGAGATGGGATGGAGGTAAGGGAATCCGATGTCTAATTCTTCGGTCTTAAGATCGCAATTTGAGAGTCACTCGAGGGTGACTGGTTCTTCTATTATCTTACTTGCGAAATTCCTGTTTGGCACTAGGAATATTGTTCCTGCTAAGCTTGTTACTAAGCCTGTGCAGGATGCTTCGGGTTGGCACCGAAATAATCCTTCTTCTCTTGCTGCCGAAATTCCTGGTTTGGCACTAGGAATGGTAATCTAGTCAGACTTCTTCTAAGTCTGTACAGGATGGTTCGGTCTGGTACCGATACAAAACGTGACTTTATAAGATAATTCGACACTGGGGGCAGGATCGATCTTCTCGAACTGATCCTTTATCGTCTCTCCTCGAATAATCTTTTCTCTTTCCTTCAGGGGCTTATTTATAGGCTGGCGACCTCCTCGTCTAAGGGGGAAAGGAAGCGGCCGCATTGGCGAGAGCGAGGGGTGAGGAGGTTGGCCCCGCGGTGCCCAAGTCGGCTTGTTAATTAGAGACACCACCAACCGTCACCATCCTTGGTGTTCCTTTTGACTGGCACCGCTTTTTGGTGATTTAACTACGGGCCTACGGATCTCGTAGGTAATTGGATCTTTTGAGCGGTGTTTAAGGGCCTGTGGTGGTCACCTTAACACAGCGGCTCGCTCAAACTACCTATGCTGCGGGAAGATCAAAAAGGGTAGGCAGGTAGGCAGGTAGGCAGTTAGACAGTTATTCGCCGGCTAACCTTCCTACGACTCTCCACATGTGGCTCGATTCTCTTGCTTTCTCCGCAAAGGGGGGGGGGGGACTTTAATGTATACGTAAGCCTAGCCCTCCGGGGGACTTTATGTTGTAATTCCTCTACAAGAGGCGATTTTAAATTTAAATCAATTTGCCGAAATCTTCTACTTCGGGTCAAATTCATTAATATTTTCAATTTTAAGTACATATCATTGCTTTTAAAGGGCAGAACGTCAATCTGGGATATGTCATCCACAAACTGTATTTGCAAGGCAACTTCCATAATTCTTGTATTATTATTTTTTTATTTAAAGCGAAAACCAACGAGGGCATCTTTCGTAAAAGGTTTGGAAGTAAAGATCTGTAACGTGAAAATGGGCGAAGACAAAATGTGTACAACGTATATAGCTGCAGAGCCTCCTTTGAACATTGGAGCTGGGAGGGTACCTAATTGCTGGCGTTGAGGTCTGAAGGGCACGCAATGGTACAGATGTCAGCTAGTAAAGAAATTAGTGAAAATGTGTGAAAGATAAAGCGCTTGATTGGCCCAAAGGATATACTACTTGGTGCGCTATTGGAGAGCAGGCAACCCTCACAGAAGCTACCGCATAACAAAAATTGAAGTAGACCTTTCCAACAGACGCATGAGGGGTTAATGAGGTTGTTGTTGCTCCATATCTTCATGACTGTCTTAAGGAATGATTGGAAGGTCTGAGAGGGTTGTGCTCCATTGCTACCACCCTTAACCTCCTATTTTATCGTTCTATGCACCCCTTTGTGAAACTTCTATTATCTTTTGACCAAGTCCTCGTTTGTTTTCACTTTAAATAAATAATTCTTTCCCTAAATATAGGCATTGGTGCTCTTCAACCATGACCTGGAGAAAGGATTCGAAGGAAAAGAGCGCCAATGCCCGGCATTGCCAACACTGTGCCTGGAAGATCTCGCTGAAAACCATTCCAGCGCTGGATCAAGTCCAACTGCGTGCAGGGGGTGGAGGGTGAAAGAAATTGAAGACAAAGGTCAAAGGGAGAGAGAGAGAGAGAGATAAATGAGTGGAGGGGGGGGGGGTATGTGATGGACACACCTGAACACTCGCCCATAGACGCGCGCATTTGCTCCCAAGATCCGGCTCGGCGGCGGAGACTCTGGGTAGCGAAACTGGGGCCCACCGACGTGGAAATGACACTCATGAGGAAAGAAGGAATAAAAAAAAAATGGTATGCGGAGACAATCAGACCAACAATAACCGTGCACCTCAGCCCCCACCCCCTCCCCCCAAAGAAAGCTCCTATCAATCTATATTAAGAGTTCAATTGTACGAACCATGATAAATATGTCAGTACATAATATGGCAAAGAGAGCAAACAGAAAGAAGAAGAGAACAAGAAAGAGAAAAAGAAGAAAAATGAAAAGAAGAAGAAGAAAAGTAAAAAAAAAACAGAAAAGAAAAGGAACAGAAGACAAATAAGAAGAAGAAATGATACATATAAAATGTACACCCTTCTAAAAGCATACATTAACATCAAGTCATCCTATCACCATCACGGGCCTAACAATCAATCGATACACAGCCGCCATTACCTCGCTAAACCCCACACGAGCACAAGGATGCTGTCGGACTTGATCCAATATTTTAAAATCATCAACGCCAGATCAGCCCCAAATCATGGCAGAATTAACAATCATTAAAGCAGTTGGGATAAAAAAAGGACACTTTTCAATTAACCAGATGATCCCGCCATTATCTCAATCAAACATTTCTACATTACACCAAATTGCCTTTAATTCCACCTACATCAAAAGTTGATTTTCGACATTAAAAAGATTTCTAGAGTGCCAATGACCTCGATTATCTATCTATCCTATTATTTAATATAAAACTTTGGCATTAAATAAATACGGAAGGATAGATAGTTAAAGGCGCTAATGCGCACAAACGCCATTTTGAAGAAAAGGGATTAATGTCGTTAATAGGCTTCATAATTAGTAGGCTTCGGAAAATATATACCAATTACATGGCTAAAAAGAATGTGGTGCGTAGGCTTTTAATTGAAGCCTTGTAATGCTCAGACCTTCGACGTGTTTTTTTCATTATTATTATTATTGTTACAGGATAAAAAGATACGGATAGACGGCTTCTGAGGCAAGCACCCTCTATAAGGGTTTAGTTGCCTTTTCGACCCCATGCAGTAAGCAGTATAGGAATTCTCCCTGCAAGATGTTACACCACATAATACCCATTCGCTATGAAGGGCAATGTGGCGTGGACAAAAGGAGAGATTGCCTTTGTGTTTGATAGAACATAAAGGGGGATAGGGGTAGGTGGCGTTGATACGTGCCATGCCACTTTGTGGGTAAGTAGATGGTGATGGTTCACGACGTAGAGGCAAGCTCTACGTCTTAGTTAATTTGACGAAGATGCGATCAGATTCACTCGTTTTCTCCGACCTGGTGAAAGCATTCCTATTCCGACCTGAAGAAATATTTCTTTTCTCCCTCTTTTGCCGTCAAATAATGACGGAATCAATATATCGTACAAAGTAGCGGGCATTAGAAACGGATAAGACCCGAGATACAACAATCTAATTGAAGGGAGGCCTTCCTCAATGCAGTCATCGCTTCTTTATGAGCTCTTGTTATCTAATTAGAAGGAAGAGCTTCCTCAATGCAGTAATGGCTCCATTATGAGCTCTGTTTATCTAGAAGAAAGGAAGGGCTTCCTCAATGCAGTCATCGCTTCTCTATGAGCTCTGGTTTACATTTGAAAGGAAAGACTTCTTCAATGTAGCCATCGTTCTTTTATGAGATCTGGTATTCTAATCGAAAGGAAGCCTTCCTCATTGCAAGCATCGATCCTTTGTTAGTTCTGGTTATCTAATTGAAAGGAAGCTCTTCGTCAATACAGTCTTTGCTCTATTATGAGTGCTGGTTATCTAATTAAAAGGAAGGCCTTCCTCAATGCAACCATCGTTCTTTGATGAGCTCTGTTATTCCAATCGAAAGGAAGCCCTTCCTCATTGCAAGCTTCGCTCCTTTATTAGTTATGGTTATTTAATTGAAAGGAAGCCCATGGGAAATTCAGTCTTTGCTCCATTATGAGCTCTGGCTATTTAATTGAAAGGAAGGCCTTCCCCAATGCATTCATCACTCCATTATGAGTCCGATTATCAAATTGAAATGAAGGCCTTCTAAATGCACCCATTGCTCTTTCAGAGCTTTGGTTTTCCAATTGAAATGAAGGCCTTCTTCAATGCAGTAATCGCTCCTCTACTAGTTCTAGTTATCTAATTGAGAGGGAGCCTTCCTCAATGCAACCGTCTCTCTTTTATGAGCTCTGATTATTTAATTTAAAGGAAGGCCTTCCTCACTGCACCCATCTTCCTTTAAGAGATCTGGTTATCTAATTAAAAGTAAGGCTTCCGTTATGCAATCATCACGAAGTTAAGACATTCTTAATCCAGTCATCGCTTCTTTATGATATCTGGTAACAAATTGAAAGGAAGATCTTCATCAATGCATACATATGTTTTCTATGAGGCTTACCAATCTAATTGAAAGGGAGGCCTTCCTCAATGTTGCCATCGCCCCTTTATGAGCTCTGATATCAAAGTGAAATGCCTTTCGCAATGCAACCATCTCTCCTTTATGAGTTATGATTATCAAATTGAAAAAAATCCTTCCTCAATGTATCAATCATTCCTTTACGAGTTTTAGCTATTTAATCAGAAGTCAGACACTCCCTAATGCAGTCATTGGTACTTTATTAACTCTTGTTATCTAATTAGAAGGGAGAGCTTCTTCAATGCAGTCACAGCTCTTTTATGAGCTCTGGTTACCAATTGAAAGGAAGACCTTCCTCAATTCAGCCATCGCTCTTTAATGAGCTTTAATTATCTAATTGAATGGAAGACTTTCCTTAACGAGGCAATCGCTCCTTATAAGCTATCGCTATATAATTGATAGGAAGGCCTTTCTCAATGCAGCCATCGCTACTTTATGAGATGTGATTATCTAATTGAAAGGAAGCCTTTCTCGATGCAAACATCTTACTTTTCTGAGTTCTGGTATTCTAATCAAAATAAAGCCCTTCCTCATTGAAAGCATCGCTCCTTTATTAGTTCTGGTTATCTAATTGAAAGGAAGCCCTTCCTCAATGCAGCCTTTGCTCCATTATGAGCTCTGGTTATCCAATTTAAGGAAAGGCCTTCCTAAATGCATTCATTACTCCTTTATGAATCTGATTATCTAATTGAAAGGAAGGCCCCATCAATTCACCCATCGCTCTTTTATGAGCTTTGGTTTTCTAATTGAAAGGAAGGCCTTCCTGAATGCAGTAATCGCTCCTTTATTAGTTTTGGTTATCTAATTGAAGGAAAGCCCTTCCCCAATGCAGCCATCTCACCTTTAAGAGCTCTGGTTATCTAATTGAAAGTACGGCTTTCCTTAATGCAATCATCAGTCCTTATTAGTCTGATTATCTAAGTGAAAGGAAGACTTTCCTCAATACAGCCTTCACTACTTCATGAGCTTTCTAATCGGAAGTAAGACATTCCTCAATAAAGTCATTGTTTTTTTATATCTCTGGTTGACGAATTGAACTGAAGACTTTCCCCAATTCAGAGATTGGTACTTAATGAGCTCTGGTTATCTGATTTAAAGGAAGCTCTTCTCAATTTAGGCATCTCTCCATTATTAGCCCTGGTTATTTAATTGAAAGGAAGGCTTTCCTCAATGCAGTCTTCGCTCTTTTATGAGCTCTGGTTATAAAATTGAAAGCAAGACCTTCCTCAATGCAGCCATCGTTCCTTCATGAACTCTGGTTATCCAATTAAACTGAAGACCTTCCTCAAGGCAGGCGTTGCTGCTTTATGAGCTTTAGCTATTTAATTGGAAGGAAGAGCTTCATCAACGCAGGCATCGCTTCTTAATTAGCTATGGCTATATATCTGGTTGAAAAGAAGACATTCCTCAATGCTGTAATCGTTTCTTTTTGAGCTTTAACTATTTATTTGGAAGGAAGACCTTCTTTAAAGCAAACATCGCTCCTTTATTAACTCGGGCTATCTATTTAATAAAATAAAGACATTCTCAATTCAGTCATCGCTTTTTTTCTGATATTTGGCTAACAAATTGAAAGAAAGATCTTCCTCAATGAATACATATGTTCTCTATGATCGTTAGCATTCTAATTGAAAGGAAGGCCTTCCTCAATGCAGCCATCGCTCCTTTATGAACTCTGGTTATCTAATTGAACTGAAGACCTTCCTCAATGCAGGCATTGGTACTTTATGAGCTTTAGATATCTGACTAGAAAGAAGAACTTCCTCAATGCAGGCATTTATTCTTTATGAGCTTTGGCTATCTATCACCCTCGTATGTTCGCCGCTTTTATTCTGTTCATAAAAAAATAAACACACACTGACCCAGGTATTGCTACATGGATGTTATATGATGAGAAGTTGGTATACAAGGTAGTAAAAAAGAGGAAAAGGAAAATGTGCCATTCGCATTTTTCTTTGGGAACTGGAATGTCGGGAAATTCTTTTCCCCCTTACTTCACAGCAACAACATAGCGATTTAATGAATACATTCTCTCAAGGAATATATTAACTGGTCCAACAAGAGAGAGAAAAATTCCACTTAATAATTGATAGGGACCCACGTATCAAGTTTAAATATCTTCCTCTTAGCGGCATATTGACGATGATGGTAAATTCTGTGATGAATCTAGTCTTTGTGACGACCTAGAAAAGACTGCCTTCGCTTCCCTAAAATGAACAGAAAAGTCAATGTCAATCGAAGAAAGACACCTGTTCTTCAAACACGTTTGCCAATCTCTAAACTTTTAAGGAGGCCATTCTCAAGAGGGGAGCGGGGTCCTGGCACAGTTGATTTTTTTTTTAGCCCATCTGGCAACTGCCTACTTTGGCATATTCGACCCAGCCTATTACTATGCTATGTTAAAAAAATAATAATAATAAGTAAATAACAAATAACAATAAGTAAATAACAAATAACAACGATACAAAATGAGAAAAGCTAAAAAAAAATAACAAAAAGCAAACCAAAAAGGCACGAAGGAATCGCGCTCCGCGGTCGAAGGTTGGCCCGCCTCTCCCCGGCGCAGTAACATGCGACCCACAACAAACAATCAAATTTAGTGGAGGAGGACAGCCTCGTCCAAAATGTCGTAAGTTCCGCAAGTTAGTATGAACGAAACCGTCCCTGAGTACAAGGGACAAGCGGTAGCGACCCCGCTCTTCTCGATACCGGGACAGGTACGGTGTGCGAAGATAGACCAGACTGAGAGATTCAACAAGAATGCGGCGAACAGTCTGGGGGACAACGCAGTCGTCACAATATGGCACAGGCGAGCTCTCCATCAAATGTCAGTGCGCCCCGTGAGTATGTATAATTTGGAGACAACATAAAGTAACCTAAAGCCGTCGCGGCATTGTGGTGTAGGTCCAAGGGAACAGTCGCGGCTCAATGGCACTCAACTTTGCCAAGCTGGCCGGAGAGCTGCTTGAGGAAGAACGAAACGCTGGCCTGGTTGTCCAGTCCTCGCCCACTCTTTGGCTCTATAATCGGCGCGCTCATTCCACACAATTCATACATGTCCCGGAACCCAGGAGAAGATGATCTCGACATCTGCCAGGCTCGCCAAAACCGTGTTGTCACGGATATCTCGAACCAAGGGAGCGGTGTATTACAATCAGCTCGGTCGTAAAGACAGACGCAGCGCCTGGCAGATCCCCGCTGACTCCAAACAGAGGAAATACGGCGTGGTAACCGAACCCCTTTTGAGACTTGGAGCCATCCGTATACACTGACACGGTTCTAGCGTGACATGAAGTGTGCTCCAAAAAGGCAGAATGCAATACTTCGGGCGCTGTAGAAGCTTAGGGAGCAAAGACGTGCCGCCAAATAGTCAAAGGTGGTAGCCTTCAGAGTGGCTTCCTGAGCAGAACCAGGGGCGCCACCATCATGAGAGCTATACCCAACTCTCGAAGGAGGTTCCTAGGCCTAAACCCTGTTTTAGGGTATGATTGGCATAGGCACCGTCGAGATAAACTGCGGATGCAGTGAGAGCTGTTGGCGACTGAGGGAGGAGCTGGTCTCACTCGTACAGGCAAATAATGCCCTGTGACCGGCGCAGAGCGAGTGGCATCTGTCCTAGCATTGGCAAGTAGGCTCTCAATAGGGAAAGTGCGGAAGGCACCGGTCGCTAGGCGAAGGAGGGGGAGTGGCTTGAGTCCACCTTCCGCAATACACGCTCGGCTGCGGATGCATAAAACTCGCATCCGTATTCGAGATTTGAACGAACAAAGCATCGATAAAAAAGTAAGGCAGTAGCCCTATCAGCGCCCCAAGCGCTGAACGTCACGGAACGAAGAATATCCATGGTGCGGGTACAAGAGGCGCTAAGGCTGCCAATATGAGCCTCCCATGTATGGTGTTGGTCAAATTCAAGCCTAAGGAAAGGGTGTGAGTCCACCACTTCCAGGCGAACCCCATTTAGAAACAAGTCTTTGTCAGGGTGGAGCCGTGGATAGCGGCAGAAGAGTACCACCCTAGTCTTGGCCAAGGAAAACTGAAACCTGTGCGCTTAACATAGCAAGAGAGGCGGTTCAATGAGTGTTGGAGTCGCCGTCCAGAGTTGGCATCTGGGCCGCGCTATAAGGGATAAAAAGGTCGTCCACGGATAGTGTAGAGAGAACATCTTCCGCCAGCACCGAGGTGATGCTGTTAATGCTCAGGGCAAAGAGTGTTACACTGAGGATACTTTCCTGTTGTTCACCATATTCATGCTCCATTGGGCCGGAGAGGGCTCTCTCCACCTGAACACGGAATCGACGAACTTGTAGAAATTCAGATATTAAGATAGGGAGGAGTCCCCGCCCCCGATTGTATGGAGAGTCTCAATGATACCGTATCAACAGGCAGTATCATAGACATTCTCCAGATCGAAAAACACCGTGGTGCAGTGCTGGCTACGAAGGAAAGCCTCGCAGATGGCATTTTCCAGTCGGAGCAGAGCATCCGACGTGGAGTGGAACTTGCAGAAGCCGCACTGTGCAGAAGACAGATGGCCTCCGCTGTCCAGGAAAAAGGCTAATCTAACATTTACCAATTTCTCCATCCACCTGCACACGCAGGAAGATAGAGAGATTGGGTGGAAACCGGACGAGGTAGAGTGATCTCTCCTCGATTTAGAAAATTGAGCACAGTAGCGATTCGCCAGGAATCTGGGAGGAGACCCTCCACCCAGATCCTGTTGAACAAATCTAACAGAAAGGCCATGCCTCGTTCACCCAGGTGTCGAAGCATGGCGTACGGAACATCATCGTCTGGACCAGGGGTGGTGTCCACGCACGAAGCGAGAGCGGAACTCAACGCACTCAGAGTAAACCTGTCGTTCAAAGGTTCTCCGCCTCTGGAGGTTAAATCTAATTGGCGGCCTTCCGCGACATCACGATGCGCATTGAGTGCTGGCGGAGCAGCATCCCGGCTAGACAAAGCGATCGCGAAGGATTCCGCCACAGATGCGGGGTCCGAGATTGCGGTCCCATTCTCCTGGAGAAAGGGAGGGGGGTCCTGCGAGAACTTGCTACGAATCCTTTGGAGACGCTTCCACACCTCAGCTAGAAGGGTCTTCTCGTTAAGTAAAGACAGGTATGCCCGCCAAGAAGAGCGGCGGGCGCGCTTCGAAATATACAGGAGCCTAGCCCTAGTTTGACGAAATTCACCGAAGGTGAAGTCGTTCGGGCGGCGCTTATAGCGCATATAGGCATAACGCTTCTGTTTGAGGGCCGTCTCACACTCGGCTGACCACTACCGGAGCGGTTGGCAGGTAAAATGGCTAGACGTTCTAGGAGTAGTGGTTAGGATCACAGCGATGAGGTTTCCTGAGACCATCAGCACGGCAGCCAGGAAGTCAAATTGCCGCGTCCCTTACGGGGTGCACATTTGAAGGAGGTCAGAGACTACCTTGAGGAAGGGAGCCCCCAAAAGATTATGGGGTCCCTGGTATCTGAACGCATGGAATAGCCAAACTGCAACATTCATTGGGAGAGAGAGTTTTGGTCGGATGAGGAAATTGATTAGTTGTCTCCACAAGATTTTTGATTAATTAACCATGTGGCCAATTAAGAATCTGGTAAGCTTTTGTATCCTAGTGTTAAGTACTAGGCGTTGCATAACGTTTTGAGAGAGGTGGGGGATATTTCAATAAAGACTAAAAAGATATAACTTTATATGAAAAATTTACTCACAAAAACACTTTAGTGCAACAACTTCGGCGGCGTCTCTTACTACTTCTCTCGAAATGACATCCTTGTTGACATCATTATTGACATCCTTGCTGACATCCTAGTTGACATCCTTTTGATATCTTTGTTGACATCTTGGTTGATGTCCTTGTCGTCATCTTTGTTGACATCCTTGTCGAAATCTTTGTTGACATCCTTGTCGAAATCTTTGTTGACATCCTTGCTTTCCGGAAACACTTTGTATGGCCTCCAATCAACAAAAGCAAACCATTAACATTCTATACACATTTACTCTAATTTTTTCTACTACACGTTTGCTCTTCCCTATCGTCCAAGGTCACATTAAAACAAGGTCTGCTGACCAAAAAGTCGCGTTGTCTCATTTTTCTGATTTATGACCTTACGACCTTCAAAACTTTCCATATTTCCAGGACTAACCTTGGGAGGATATTGGCGATTCTATCATTCGAAAGAGAATGTAAAACAACATAAGGGTTTCAAATTTCGTTAGAACCTAACCTAAAATAGAATAGTCAGGCTGTGTCAAGCTTAACCTAGCCTAGCTTAGTATAATCTAGCTAACCTAGTATAACCTAGCATAGTATAGCCTACTTTATCTTACCTTAGCTTAGTATAGCCTAGCCTATCGTATCCTAGTATATTCTAGCCTATCGTATCCTAGTATAGCCTAGCCTAACTTAGTAGACCCTAGTCAAACCTAGCATATTGTAGTATAGCCTAGCTTAGCCTAGCCTAGTATAGCCTTGCCTAGCGTAGCATTGCTTAATGTAGCTCAGCTTACTATAACCTAGCCTAGACTAGCCTAACCAGGCTTAGCATTGCATGCCAGAGCATACCCTAACGTCTCGTATAGTATCCTAGCCTCTTATAGCCAAGCTAGATTAGGATACTATAGCCAGGCCAATATATCCTTGCATACGATAGCATAGCCTAGCCTAGCATACTATACGTTAGCTTGTAATAGCCTATCCTAGCATAACCACACCTAACATAATAGAGCCGTAATCATTTGGAGTCAATGTCAATTAACTCTCAGACTGAAGAGAGAAAAGAACAAAGAGAGATGGAGGAACGTGAGAGAATAAGGCAGCATTAACTGGAATTAAACCCTAATTAATTGGAGTCAATGTTAATTAACTTCCGGACCGAAACTCCACAGTCCCCGTCAGTAAGATTACCCGTCTTTAAAGAAGGAGAAGATTTTGGATGATATCTTACGTATTTCGAGAAGATTTTTGAAATCAACAATTGGGATATCGAGGTAGATGGTGTTACCAAAGTGCTCCCTCTCATAAACTCACAGTTCAGAGATAAATTCATTTCACTTTCCTCAGAGTCCACTGTGGACTACTCTACCCTTAAGTCTGAACTCTTAGCTGCGGTAAATATGACCCCAGACTTCTATCGTGCTCGTTTCCGTCACGAAAAGATCCGCCCCGGTCAGACCTTTCGCCATTTTGGGTACACCCTCCAGAAACACCTTCAATTTTGATTAGATGCGTGTAAAGTCCCCCAAGATTACGAGTCCCTTTTGACCCACGAACTCCATGCCTTCGTTAAAGACAAGCGTTTTTCTACGTTAAGGAATGCCTAGAAGAGGCTGATGTTTATGTAAGTAGCCATAACTTGTATCTCAAGGTTAATAAAAAGCCTTCCCCGTCTCCTCCCAAGTTTAAGATTAATAACTGAAAGTTCAAGGCCCCTCGAAACCTAGGAACCTCCCTCCTTTGCAATCAAGAGACATTAAGCCCATAATTACCACTCCCCCCGCGTCGTTATTCCCCAGAAGGCAGATAATCTGTTTCATGTGCGGAAGGTCATATACGCACGAAATGCCCTTAAAATTCTCAATTTAGAAGCGTGTCCTCCCATCAGGGAGACCAAGTTAGTACCATTCCTGCTCCTCCCTCGTCTCTTCAAGATACCACTACCTCTCTCTCGTCGACCAACAACTCCGGTCACCAAGTCAATTTTCTCTTTAATAAAAGCTCCTCCGGTGGGTTAAAGTTTGAAATAGAGCCGTGAACGGATGCCTTGTGTCCACCCTTGTACGTAAAACTGGGTGCAGATCCATCGTGATATCGAGGAATTTACTTCCCTCAGTCGTTCCTGACCACCAAAGTTTCGCTGTGGTCCATGATTACCTCGGCCGAGCGAATCGTTTCCCTATTGTAAAATACCACATCGAATGTGAGTATTTGACTGGTTGGGTAGAAGTAGTAGCAGCCCCAATCAAGTTTTGCTCTTTACTGATTGGTCATAGCCCACAGGTTACAAGGAACCTAGTAGCACAACCCGTGGTAACCCGTGCCCAGATCGCCAAGGCTTCCCTGGAACCCGTTCCTTTAGAAAACCCCGTCGATCAGGAGATGGAAACCCTCCGGAACGAGGATTTTGACCGCGACCAGAAGGGGTGCAGACTCCCACCCTTTGGGAGAAAGCCATGACTCCGGAGCAAGAATCTTTCTATGGTGGAAAAAGTATCTCATATCTTGTCAAGGATGAGTTGTTATATATTAAACGTTCAGACGGAACCGAACCTAAAACACATACCTTGTGTGTTCCCCGCTCTCACGTCCCCTAAGTCATCCAGATTTCTCACGATAGCTTATTCTCCGGTCATTTTAGTCATAATAAAACCTCTCAGAGGTTTTTTAAGTATTTTTATTGACCAGGTGTGGCCAGAGAAATTGCAGAGTACTGCAAATCATGCGATGCCTGCCAAAGGACACCTGCTAAAGAGCGCGTCAAGCCAGCCCCCCTTCAGAAAAGCCCGATCATCTCGGAACCATTTTCTTCTTTGGCCATTGAATTTATTGGCCCTATCCATCCCCCGTCTAGTGAAGGACAGAGTTACGTCCCCACTTTGGTTGACTTTGCTACCCGTTTTCCTGAAGCAGTTCCCCTTAAGCGCATTGATAGCGTTTCGTGCGCCGAAGCCCTCATTTCAATTTCTTCTCTGGTAGAAATTCTTCAAGAGGTATTATCGGATCGAGGAAGACAATTCACCTCTGAGCTTTTGAACTATGTCCGAAAGATCCTCATGGGAAAACCTCTGTTTACCACCACATTCAACCCTGCCGCAAACGGAGTTTGCGAAAAGATAAATGGTACATTGAAAGCAATCATAAGAAAATTGTCTATCGATCAACCACGAGAATGGCCCTGCTTTTTACCTTGTCACTGTTTGCGTGTCGTGAAATATCCCATAGGACCCTAGGATTCGCCCCTTTCGAATTACTGTATGGCCGTAATGTTCAAGGCTCCCTTGTTATTTTAAAGGAACTTTTCACCATTCTCCGTCTGGATAACGAAATCCAATCTTATTATTCGTACCTCCTAGACCTCCGACATCGCGTACCAAAATGCTGAGGTAAATTTGGAGAAGTATCGAACTTATTTCGATTTAAAGGCAAGGAAAGAAGTTTTAAGCCTAGCGAGGACGTGCTGTTGCTACTTTCCACGGTTAGTAACAAACTCTTAAGCCAGTGGAAGGGCCCCTTTTCCGTTTTAGAGGTGAAAGGACCAGTGGATTACCTGATTCAAACCCTCTCAAGAGATATGGTTTTCCACTTAAAAATGTTGAAGAAATATCACCGCCGTGCGTGTATCAACAATATTGTGGCCCTCAATGAAGAGTCCCCTTTGGAAGCGGTGTATCCCGCTGACCTTCTCAATGTCGTGCAAGTAGGATGCATTGAACAAGCTGGTGATTATCCTATCCCATCTTTACCTGGACCCCCAGATCATCATCCTCCGTGCTAGATGTTTTCCCCAGGCTAGCGCCTCTTCAAAAGAGTCAGCTGCAGCAATTGCAAAATGGATTTGACGATGTCATTTCCGAGCCCCCTGGTTGCTCCATCAATTTGAGCATAACATCGTCCCTACTACTCAAGAGCCTGTTCGCTCGAAAAATCAGATGGGCCCCCAGGACGAAAAGGTCAGAGCCATTGTCGAGATGCCCCTTCCCAGCGCGAAGAAAAAGCTGAGGTCATTCATGGGATCGGCCTCCTTTTACCGTAGATTTATCCCTAACTTCGCTTCTATTTCCACCCCTTTAAGTGCCCTCCTTCAGAAAAGATTCACAGATCCCCTTTCATGTAATCCCGAAGCTACTGCCAGATTCCAGGTATTCAAGGACGAGCTAGCGTCCGCCCCCATTTTGAGGCTCCCTAATCCCTCTAAACCCTTAGGCATCCGGATGGATGCGAGTGACGAAGGAATTGGATGTGTGCTGCTCCAATACTCCGACGAAGGTAAAAGCCACCGGTAGCTTACGCGAGCCAAAATCTACTGCCCCGTGAACGTAATTACTCGGTAATAGAACGGGAAGCTTTAGCTATAGTATGGAGTATTACCAAGTTTAGCATGTATTTAATAGGGAAAGAGTTTATTGTCGAAACGGATCATTGCCCTTTGTCGTACCTCCGAAATACTAAGAGCAAGAACGGACGTATAATGCGATGGCTTTTGATACTCCAACAATATCAGTTTGAAGTTTAGTATATACGTGGTACCAAAAATTGTATAGCTGATAATCTTAGCCAGAATCCATTAGCTAGCCGACAATGCTGGCTACTTCACTAAATTATAGGTCACGTGTAAACCCGTCAGCTAATCATGTATATATATATATTTTTTAATCTGTACATATATCTATGGTCCCTGTAGATAGTTATTCAATGTAGTGTTTGTTTTTGGGGGGTGTTGTTGTTCCACTACCCTTTTAGACAATGTTCTAATTTTGTTCCCTAATTTAAATGTAATTTTTTTTGTCGATCTATTTACATTTATTTTTGCTAAGATCAATATCATAGCCTTTTTGTAAGCCTGTCGAATACAGGTCAGGTCCCCCTTTTTTTCTTTTTTTTATCAGTCTGACGCCTTAATAATAATTCCTCATATCCAAATTTGCGATTTTCCATATTCTTCCCTCTCTCTCAAAAAGGTTCCATCGTATAGAAGGGAGGGATTTAAAAGAACAACCTCTGACACCCCCCCTCCTCCTCATTTATCGGAGACCACGTGTTGTGGTATTTAGCCATGGACGACGTCATTTCCTGTTCGAAAATTTTCGAATTTTCGACTCCTGATCACGTTGGGAAAACATTTCCCAATCCTGCGAACACGCCCCAAGTCTTCCCCTCCCCTCGGTGATGAGGTGTGAAGAGCCGCTCTGTCTCGCCCTTTGCTGCTAAATGATGAATCGACTCTGCCTCCGGATTAAGAAGTCTGGAGCTTAAGATTCCTTTCTCCAAACTTCCCCTTTCCCTCCAGAATCGGGCATACAAATACTCGGGTTATTTTTTAGTTCGACGAGTTCATCCCGCACTTGAAGGCCGTCCTTATCGCCTCGTCCCGTGAGCGTTCGTCAGACTTCTTCAGCCGTGATTCTACCCAAGTCAATTGGTAGCATCTCTGATCGGCAAGCCTTTAAATTTGCGCAACAGTCTCCCTTCGTTTAATCGATTTGAAGAAAATCTCCATCCATTACCTTTGAGGAAAAGAAGATTCCAATTTCAGTGGAATTACGAGAATTGCCACATTCCACGTCGAACGTCATCTTTGAAGTTTGGCTAACTTCATCGGAAGGTTGGTTCGGATCGTGCCCCACCTGCCTCATTCGGATCCTGCCCCACTTGCCTTATCGGATCGTTCCCCACTAGCCTCATCGCAAGAAGGACCTTCCTCGAAGTCATCGACCCGTAAGACTGAAACCCCCTCCATTATTAGTATTATCAAGTTTTCCCTTTTGATCTGAGCCTAGTTACATTAATCAATTCATTCCATTTGAGAATCCCTCCTCAAAATAATTATCAAGAGACTATCTCAATTTAAATAATTCCCTTTTGTCTATTATTATTCTTATTTTGATCTTTGCAAATAAAATTATATTTTTGTTAATTCATCTTTAACTAACCCTGAACGATACTCTCGGCCTATTCAATTAAATTTCGCCGACCATTTATGCACTCTGTTTGATTATTACGGATTTGAAATCCAACGCCTCAAGTGTGACCTCCTAGTCGGTCGTTAATCCCTGCGTTAAGTCATCCCCCCCACATAATATAGGAGTAGTGTATGGTATAGAGTGGTTGTACCACGACACACACACATCATCACTAACTCTATAATTTAAGGAGGGGATTTTTTGAGTATTTGAATAATAATTTCATCTTAGTTTGATTATGACTTATTTTTTATCAAAGTTATTTCTAATAATTATTTTATAATATAAAAAAAAACAAAATGGTGAAGTTCAGAAACAAATATAAGTATCTAAATTTTGTGAATTTTTTAAAAACCCCCAAATTACAAATGGTTTCAGCAGAGTGCTTCGCTTTAAACCCCGACTGGTACATTTCATCGATATTGCAGTTAGAAATATGGTCATTAAAGCGAGAGAAAACCACTCTCTCGAAGACCTTAAAGAGTAATGGAAGTTGTGAGATAGGGCGATAGCTAGATGGTTCAGAGGGGTTAAGGTGTTTTTTTTTTAAGGATAGGACGAATTGAGGCATGTTTGAAGGAAGAGGGAACCACCCCTGTGGCAAGTGAAGTGTTAATGAGATGAAGAATCAGTGGGAGGGAGAATTTGGTGGATGAGTTTGGGTAGAAAGACATTGTTAGAGCGTGAGATCAGAGCAGTTACTTTCCCAGAGGACGCCCAGCGGCAATGGATTATGGTCGGGGAGAAGAGCATGGGCTTGTTCAGACGACTGAGGTAGCACGGCGCGAAGGTTAATAACTTTATCAGAGAAAAATTTAGAAAGAGTAGAGGGTGTTAATGGGGGGAGAGGTGGGAGAAGTGGGGATAGGCGAGGAAAGACGAGAGAGGAGACGAAAGATAGTCCGAGGGTCATTCTTGCTCTCAGACAAAAGTTTGCGTGAATGAGCCTCACGCGCTGATTTTAATTTGGAAGAATAAGTCGAAGTAGCAAGGCGATAGGCAAGTGAGAGGGAGGTCGTGTCCTGCCGACGGGAGCGTGTTTTATGGAGGGCTCGTTCATGAGCACGTAAAGACCTCCTCGAACGAAGGAGTTCCATGGTGAACCAAGGGGCGTGGGGATGGCGTTTTGAAGAAGGAGTGATAAGATGGGCGTGCTCGCCAAGGCAGGCGAGTAATGATTGATGCAAAAGAGTTTAAAGTTTGGTCATGTGAAGCAGTAGTATCAAAAGGAGGTAGGGCAGAAACAAAGTCTTTAAAGAGAGAAGTGGTATCAATTGACGATAGTCGCCGGAAAGGAGTAGGAGGAGGTAGATGGTAGGGAATATAGAATTTAAAATTGACTAATAAGTGGTCGGAAATCGTATTAGAAAGGTCAGTTACTGTTAGATTAGATATATGGAGGTTCGAAATGACTAAGTCTAGGGTATTACCATGTATGTGTGTTGGAGATGACACATGTTGCGTAAGAGAGAAGAGGTCGATGATGTTAATGAATGCACGAAAAGTCTCATTGTGGCTAGAGAGATTGAAGTCACCGAGAATAAGGAGAAAACCAGTAGAGGATAGGTCCGAAAGTAGGTTACTGAACTCCTCGAGAAATAAGGCCGGATAGACGAGCTGGGAGGGCGGTAAAGGACCACAATAGTCAGAACGGGCACAGCACGTGAGACAGCAATGAGAGCCTCAAATGAGGCTAGAGGGGGGGGGGGAGAAAAGATTCAGGGAGAAGGATGAGTTGGAAATCAGTGCAACTCCCCCTCCACGGTGGTTCCGAGGAACATGCAGGAAACAATGACCCAGAGGGGTTGCAAGGGCAGTGCATGAACCAGAATCAGATTCGAGCCAGGTTTCTGTAAGGCCAAGGAAGGAAACCCCAGTGCGAATAACGAGGTCATGGACATACTCCGACTTATTGGTCAGGCTCCTAATGTTTTGAAGAGACGCCGACAGCGCCTGCTGATGAGCACAGGAGGAAGGGGAGATTTGGAGGTGTTGGGTAAAGGAAGAATGATAGGGCGAAAGAGGTTCCTAAGGGACGCCGAGAGTCTCGGCCTCCTCCTAGTCGGGCGAGTTAGGGAGATACCAGCCCCCTTTATCTTCGCGTATGTAGCTGACAAAAGACCATAGTTTAAAGAGTTGAATGAGAGGAGTGAGTCCCTATCATACATAGTGGGGGAGAAAGGAAGGAGCAAAGACGAGAATTATGAAGAATGCAGCAGACGGGAAAACTTAACTCTAACTTGACTCATAGAAAGTAGGGGAAGGGTTCGCCTAGGCGAGGCGTGGGTGTGGGGGCGGGTTCGCCGACGCGAAGCGTGGGAGTGGGGGAGCATTAGCCAGGACGTTCGAGTCGAATAAGGAAGGAAGACCAAGAGCAGCACGTGGCAACAAATGAATCAATGGAGTGAAAATGAAAAAGCAAGTTAATATTAAGGCAATAGAAATAAATGGCTATATACAAATAAAAATATGTAGATAGCGATATACAAATGCAGTAAAAAGGGAAAAAAAGAGAGTTTATATTAACGCAAGTAAAAATAAAAGCCGATAAACATGCGGGTAGGGCAAAATAAACAAGCAAAGAGCCATAAATAGAATAAGGCAAAACTTAATTTAAGCTGAAATGAGTTACAAACAAAATTTGGTACTTGCAAGAGAGACAGCCGGTTGATGCTCTTCAATGCTCTTCGGTTAATGCTCGATCTTCGTCATCATCTCTGCTCTTCAAGCGCGATCTTCGTCATCATATCTGCTCTTCAAGCGCGATCTTCGTCATCATCTCGGCTCTTCAAGCGCGATCTTCGTCATCATCTCGGCTCTTCAAGTGCGATCTTCGTCATCATCTCTGCTCTTCAAGGGCGATCTTCCTCATCACTAATTTTCCTTAAGCTCGATCTTCCTCATCATCTCTGCTCTTCAAGCTCAATATTCGTTATCATCTCTGCTCTTCAAACGCGATCTTCCTTATCACTCCTGTTCCTTAAGCTCGAACTTCCTTATCATCAATGCTCTTCAGGCTCCATATTCGTCATCAACTCTGCTTTTCAAACTCGATCTTTGTCCTCATCATCACTGCTCTTTAAGCGCGACCTTCTTCATCATCTCTGCTCTTTAGGCGCGATCGCGGTCATCATCTCTGCTTTTCAACTTCGATTTTCGTCATCATCTCTGCTTTTCAAGCTCGATCTTCATCATCATCTCTGCTCTTCAAGCGCGATCTTCGTCATCATAGATTTTATTCAAGCGCGATCTTCTTCATCATTACTGTTCCTTAAATTCTATCTTCCTATCTAGTCTTCAAACTCGATATTCGTTATCATCTCTACTCTTTAAACGCGATCTACCTCATCAGTCCTGTTCTTTAAGCTCGAACTTCCTCATCATCTCTGCTCTTTAAACTCGATTTTCGTCATCATCTCTGATCTTTAAGTTCAAACTTTGTCAAAATCCCTGCTCTTCATGCGCGATCTTCCTCATCATCTCTGTTCTTCAAGATAGAACTTCTTCATCATCTCTGCTCTTCATGCGCGAACTTCATCATCAACTCTGTTCTTTGAGCGCAATCTCCCTCATCATGTCTATTTTTCAAGTTCGATCTTCGTCATCTACTTTGTTCTTCAAACTCGATCTTCCTCATCATCTCTGCTCTTCCAG
Organism: Ceratothoa steindachneri; assembly: GCA_963969495.1. NCBI lineage: Eukaryota > Metazoa > Arthropoda > Malacostraca > Isopoda > Cymothoidae > Ceratothoa > Ceratothoa steindachneri. Next base: position 22,741,646 of record OZ018330.1, on the reverse strand, counting down.
CGCGAGTTTCGTCATCACCCCTGTTCCTTAAACTCGATCTTCTTCATCATCTCTGCTCTTCAAGCTTGATCTTCTTCATCCTCTCTACTCTTCAAGTTCGATCTTCGTCATCACTCCTGGTCCTTAGGTTCGATCTTCCTCATCATCTCTGCTCTTCAAGCTCGATATTCCCAATCATCTTTGCTGTTCAAATGAGATCTTCCTCATCACTCCTGTTTCTTAAGCTCGAACTTCCTCATCATTCCTGCTCTTTAAATTTGATCTTCGTCATCATCTCTGATCTTCAAGCTCGATCTTCGTCAGAACCACTGGTCTTCCTGCGCGATCTTCCTCATCACTCCTGTTCCTTAAGCTCGAGATTCCTCATCACCAGTGCTCTTCAAGCTCCATATTCGTCATCATCTCTGCTCTTCAAACTCGATCTTTGTTACCATCATCACTGCTTTTTAAGCGCGATCTTCCTCATCACCTCTGCTCTTCAAGCGCGATTTTCCTCATCATATCTATGCTTCAAGCTCGATTTTCGTTATGCATATCTTTCTTCAAGCTCGATCTTGTCATCATCTATGCTCTTCAAGCTCGATCTTCCTCATCATCTCGGCTCTTCAAGATCGATCTTTGTCAATATCTTTACTTTTCGAACGCGATTTTCCTCATCCTATATGTTCCTCGTGCATGATCTTCTGCATCATCTCTTCTCTTCAAACTCTATCTCCGTCATCATTTCCTCTTTTTAAGCTCGATCTTCCTCCTCACCTCTGCTCCTCAAGCTCGATCTTCCTCATCATCTCTGTTCTTCAAGTTCGATCTTCCTCATCATCTCTGCTTTTCAAGCTCGATCTTGTTCATCATCTCTGTTCTTCAAGCTTGATCTTCGTCCTCATCTATGTTCTTTATCCGCGATCTTCTTCATTATATCTGCTCTTCAAGCGCGGTCTTTCTCATTATCTCTGCTCTTTAAGCACGATCTTCATCATCATATCTGTTCTTCAAGCGCGATCTTTCTCATTATGTTTATTTTACAAGCTCGATCTTTTTCATCCTCTCTGTTCTCCAAGCTAGATCTTCATCATCATCTCTGTTCTTCCACTCGTTCCTCGTCATCATTTTTGCTCTTCAATCTCGATCTTCCTCATCATATCTGCTCTTTATCACGATCTTCATCATCATCTCTGTTCTTCAATCTCGATCTTCTTCATCATATCTGCTCTTCAAGCTTGATTTTATTTATCTTCTCTCTTATTCACGATTGATCTTCGTCCTCATCGTACTTCTCCGAGCTTGATGTAAGGCGCCCAAATTGCAAGGTAAGGTAGACCTAACTAGCAACATCACACATGAGCACCCTGTTGGACCTATGAAATTCTGAAATTGGCCACACGCATTAATTACTGAAATAATATGTCATGCAGTAAGTAATGAACCAATGTAAAATAAAACTAAATACTTATATCATAACTGTACAAGTATTAAGAGAAACATGCGTGTAAGATAAGCAAACGAATAGCTGAAGTTTCCCAGGCGATCACACAAACATTCACACGCGAGGAAACAGCTGCGAGACAAAATATCTCAATGCAAGATAACAGGGGGAAGCCGAGCAAATATAGGGTAGCATTTGCTTTGCCCAGTTAAAGTTGTCCTGAATCTGCGAAACGATAAAATAAATTGTCCTATCATACTGATAGGGTTAGTCAGCCTGGTTAGGGCTAAATGTACCTGGCTACATTAAAAACGAACACACATCTTTTGACTCTCCACAATAGTCAACAAAGGAAAAACGAACATACTTCTGACCTTATTAGCTCCACCCCGCGTCTAGATTAGGAGAAAAGAAGTCACGCCCCTTGAAATAGGATCACTCACTTGCCTTTTTTCTCATTTGTTATTATTAGCCTCACAAGTCCGTTCCTCGTCCTTAAGTCCTACCGTCCTAGCCCCAGCTATCTAACGTTAGTGGAAAAACTTACACACAGTAGTGTAGGACTCGAACTATTTCGCTTGCTCTCATTGAGGTAGATATAAGCCATGAATAAAGCCTGCTTATCACCGCTTACCTTTCGAGTCCTTTCCTTTAACCCAGTGGTAACCAATGGAACCCAGCCTATAAACGGATTCCCCGTGAGAATTTTGGGAGTCAGAGCAAACTCGACTGGAAGATTTTAAATAAGCCATCTACCTGCGCCCTTCAAACTGGTCACCCCTTTTACTGCACAAACTGCCGACCACTATCCACCTACAAATAGGTGACGCCTAACAACCATAGATCTTCTTTCGCATCCTGTTCTTCACGATTGATTTTCATCATCACTGATTTTCAAGCTTGTTTTTATGTAATCATTCATATTCTTCTAGATTAAATTTCTTATCCCCCCTGTTTTTCACGATTGATCTTCGCCTTCATTCCTGTTATTTGACGATCTTCATCAGCATCCCTGTTCTTGAAGCTCCATCTTTATTATCTTGGTTTGATCAAGTTTGATCTTTATCATCCTTGTTCTTCGTGAATTATTTTCGTCATCTTTCCTGTTTTTCAAATTTAATCTTCAACAAAATCCTTGTTCTTCACGCTTACACTTCGTCACCATCGCTCTTCTTACATTTTACTCCTGCCCGTCCGCCCTTTCATTGATTCCCCACTGTACCCCTCCCCCTCAACTTATATGACTTCTTTAGATGAGTTTTCAACCTTTTTTGCCTTTTGTGGAACCCTTGAATTAATTGTCCTTTATTAGGAATACCCTCCACCACCCAAACCCTAAAATACATAATATATCTCTCTATTTCATAGTCTTAAATTTCGTAAGTCAGAATATTGAATGCATCGTTCTGTTAAATGGTTTATATATAGAAAAAACTTTTTCTTAAGTTTATTGCCATTGTAAGAAAATAACTGTAGTCCAAATGCTTGTTCAGGAGGCTGCATAATGAGATTATTTATTTACTCAGAAGAATAAACGATTTCTGAAAACACAAAAAATGTAAACATAATCAACATATATATTATATCTAAAGAAAAATGGAAAAAACATATTAACTATTGCAAAAACTGAATCCTTTAAAGACAATTTCGAGAAGGCTTAGGATAAATCAAATTAATATGACGAAAATGAAATGTGTTTCTTTGATGGTAATCCTGAGCTTGACCTATGACACAAATATTTGTTACTGGGTCATCTTCAACAACAAAAAGGAAACGATTTCTCTCCTTTCTTTTGATACTGATTAAATAAGAAAAAGCTTGGTCACACATGTAAGAAGTTGAGAACGGAAACAATATATTCAGTGATTTTTTATTCATGAGAAGATACTCCTGTCTCACAGAAATCCAGAATTTGTTTAGAGATTGGTCAGTGAACTTCATCTTCAGTGTATGATCATATTTAAAATAACAATGAGCAGAATATTCAGAGTATTGACCCCTCACTCAATCATTCGCATGTGTTTAGAGTGAGGGGAAATAATGTTCGACTTTGATACTGTCTCAATAGAACTTAAAATTTGCTGATGCCCGTCTTCACTTTTAAATCCCAACAGTAGTTGAGAGATTTTCAAATTCTCTTTGAAATATGATTTTTCCAGTGATTAAATTTTCTTTTAAATCCAAGAATCTTGTCACTTGAAGTTAATACATTTTCTCCCAGGTTTTGCAATGACTCGTTCAACTGATTCATAGGATGAAAAATATCTGCTAACTAAACTAGATTCTGCAACCAATATTGATCTTCCAAACACTTGAAAACATATGCCTTTCTGTTTTCTTGAAAATACTCCTGAGTTTATTCTTTCAGTTCAAACACCATATTTAAAACTCTTCCTTTTGTACAAGAAGTTTACTTGCTCTTTTGCCCTGTTTCTACATAGCTTCTGGGCTAAAATGGTCTTTATGTAATAAAGTTAACCATTTTTGCAGCAGCATAAAAAACTCTTGTAATTCATCGCTAAGAAATTTTTAAATCATTACCTTACTGGGAAGAAAGCAGTGTGTTCTAGCAAGCTCAGGATTTTCTTGTTTTACAAGAGAAACAAAACATCTGATGGAACTTACTATTGATGAAGCATCATTATTACAGATACCAATGCAGTTCTTCCAAGAGTGACCTCTTGTTTTCAAATATGAGGACAAAATATTAATTATATCTATTCCTTTGCTTGTCTCTGGCATTTTTTGTAAATAAAATAGCTTTGAATTTCATCCTCATTAAAAAATCTTAAAAATGCTATAATGTGACTGTGATAGAACGAGTTGAAACTGCGTTAATTTCAACTCCTATCCCATATTATTTAAAACCACGATGCTGCCCACGTGCATCTTCGATTCGAAGCTTGGAGCCTTATCGCAGCTACCGGATGTCAATGTTTAAACAAGGAGGTTATCGTCCCCCCGTTTGCCCCCATACGCCGACCTCGCCAGATTGAGTTAGGCTTATGGGCAGATAAGGCATTGTTCTCCGGCCTGGCTGTGCATTCCCTCGAAGCTCCCACTCTATTGTCCCCCCACGCCAAGGAGATGTCCTGGCTATTTATATGGAAACTTTACCACTAAGAGCAGATTGGAGATCCAGATTTTCGTCGCGAAACATCACCACGACCCTCTCTCCCTTTGTGCGCCAAGGGACCTCGACCTCGAGATTCACCATCACTTGTTCAGAAGGAGGACAATATTCCTTGAGTGCCAAAGGTTCGAGCCTTTCGTGACGCCAAGTCCTCAAGGCTTCCTCCCCCCCTGTTGTTCAGAGGAGAACAGCATTAGAACAGCCATTGTTCGTTTTGAGCCCTTCGCCAAGAAACGGTTCTCACCCCCCCTGTTGTTCAGAGGAGAACAGCATTAGAACAGCCATTGTTCGTTTTGAGCCCTTCGCCAAGAAACGGTTCTCACCCCCCCTGTTGTTCAGAGGAGAACAGCATTAGAACAGCCATTGTTCGTTTTGAGCCCTTCGCCAAGAAACGGTTCTCACCCCCCCCCCTGTTGTTCAGAGGAGAACAGCATTAGAACAGCCATTGTTCGTTTTGAGCCCTTCGCCAAGAAACGGTTCTCACCCCCCCCCTTGTTGTTCAGAGGAGAACAGCATTAGAACAGCCATTGTTCTTGAGCCCGTAGACAAGAGACGGTTCTCACCCCCCCTTTTGTTCAGAAGAGAACAACGTAGTACAGCCATTGTTCTTCAAGCCGTTCGTCGAGAAACGGTTCTCCTTCCCAAGACGCCACGTCAGGATCATCTTATTCCCCCCCCTTCGGCTGGAACTCGCCAGCGGACCGAATATTCCTTCAAGTCGCCTTCCACTGCACCACTAGTGTAAAAGTTACGTAAGCCAAACGTCACCTTTGAGTATTGATCCCTTTTGTCAATTCTATCCTGTGCTTTAAATGGTTTATCGAACCATCCCATCTCTTTAACTCTATATTTGTTTTACCTTTTTAAATCCTTTAAATCCTCGGATTAGCCGAGCCCCCACGACCCTTTTCATTCCCTGTTTATGTCAATATTTTCCGTCTTGTGTTTATTGATAGTTATTATTAATAAAACTCTATTTTATTAATGATAGCAATATTATTATCCTTGAGCTCAGTTCCACTTCTTAAGCATATCGAAGATACATAATATCGGCCGCCAGACAGTAACGCACTCTAAAGATAATTAAGGAAGTTCCCTCAACGAATAGTGATATATGGTATCGTCGGGAGTCATTCTACGACAGTGACATATATTAGCAAAATCTGCTTACTCATCAACCTGAAAAAAATTGCTGGTTTTCAGCTTCTCATATAAGACCTCTTCACTGTTATGTGGCATGTCATCGATATGTCAACATATAGTATGTTCGAAAGTGTAACATTTTCAATTTCTAGGACTGCATCTCTTCCCCAGTATTTTAACCACTATAAATTTACATGCAGCCATTATTAGATGCTCAGCAAGTGTGTGACTTTTCCTTTTATATTCAATAATTTCTGCTACCAAATTACTTGCTTCTTGAGCCTTTTCACTGACACTGACTTTATCATACAAGCTGTACTCTGGAAAGGGTTTTGATGTTCAAATATTCTTTTGAAAAAATCAACATTTTTGTTTTTACATGACTGTGACTTTTTGTGAAGTGTTTCTTTAATTTTTCTGGGGTCATTGCAGCATTTGAAAAAATGTTTGCCATAGACAAGGAAAAAGAGAATACGATAACTTGGATCACCAGTCAATGTAAATCCACTTAATAAGTAGCTTTCATTGTAGGGAAGAACCTTTTATGTCGATTTTTACATTAGAACAGTGAAATTTATCAGAAATTGTGTTTAATATTTAGAATGATAGCGGTAAGAAATAGAGAGATAGAACTAAGATGTTGATAACTTGTGGAGAGGTAGAAACGAGATTTCAAGAAATAGAATGACGACTAGAGGGATAAAATCGAGATTTGGTGAGATATTTGGATAGATAGAATCAAAATTAGGAGATATAGAGGTGAGATTTAGAGAGAAAGAATCGAAATTGGAAGACAAAGAGTCGAGATTTGGAGTCGCATAGATTTACTAACAGTAAATAAGTCATCTTGTCATGGGTATGTTAGTGGTGGATTAACACTATATGTGGTAATCCGGCTGGGCTTGAGTGGATCCTAGAGTTTAGGCTGATCCTGGTTTCTGTAGTTTTATTTTTTTGTGTAACCTAAAAGTCGCTGTTGTACTTTTTCTTTTGCTTTGAATCACTGTTTAGAGAAGTATAAAGCGACGCCAGGCAGATACCTAAAGGTTATCTCCACGTACGCTGCTCCTTAGACGGTGCCTTTGTAGAACGCTTTAATGTGGGATTCGCATCCGTAGGGTCAGGGTCGGGGAAAGAGAAGCATGATGCAGAAAGGGTAAAGGATAAAGTCGAGATTTGGAGAGATTTAATTGATACTTATTTCAGATCATTTCAAGATTTAGATAGAATCGGGATAGCGAGAGAGGTAATCGATATTTGGAGAGATAATTTGGGGATTTGGAGAGACAAAATCGTGGTTTGGGGATAATATATCGAAATCTAATGACAGAGAATCGAGATTTTGAGGTGGAATATAGATTTCGAGAAATAGAAACGAAATTTTGCAAGAGAAAATAAAGATTTAGAAAAATCAATTTCAAATTTCCTTTATATCTCTCCAAATATCGGATGTATCGAGCCAAATCTCTCTGTTATCTCTTCAAATGTCTATTCTATATTTTCAAATCGCGATTATATCTTTCTAAGTTGCGATTCTATCTCTAAAATCTAGATTATATGTAGATGTATCTACAATTCTTGATTATGTCAAAATCTTGCTAATATATCCCAAATTCTCAATTATATATCTCCAAACTTCGATTCTATTTATTAAAATTTCTAATCTACCTCAAAATCTATATATTATCTCTGAAAATCTGCATTTCATCTATGCATATCTAGATCCTATCTCTTCGGATCTTGATTTTATCTCTCTAAATCTCGAATCTCAATTTATAATCCTTGATATTATCTTTATATTATTTTTTAATCTCTTCGAATTTTGATTCTATCGCTTAAAATTTCGTTTCAATTTTTCCAACTCTCCATTCTCTCTCCCCAAATCTCTATTTTCTCTCTCTCTAATTTGTGCTCTTGTTCTCAACACAACCAAGTATCTTTTTTCGCTTCTCCGTAACCACAGATACTAGTGGAAGAAGTAAGTGGGGCAGCCTTCATTGGTAGTATGCCTTTTCTTAAAGTCCTAGTAGTTACCTTCTCTCGATAAATATCAATGTTCTTTGAAGAATTTATATTCTTTGAGAATCTGTGCGACTCCAAATCTCGACTAGACGCCAAAAGAACTTTCTACATCTCCAAAAGTGAGCACTAAATACCACAAAACTAAAGTAAAAAGATACCTTCCTCCTGGTCCTAAACCGAGACACTAACACCAAGACTCTAGTCTAGAAATCATTCTACAGCTTTAAAAATGAGCACCAAACCCCTTGAGACTACATTCAAGAAGACTTTTCTATAGCTTCCAAAATGAGGAACCAATAACCTCATGAGTAGAGTGAGGATGATTCTTGTATCACCCCAAATTGAAACACTATCACCTCAAGACTCAATTAAAAAATTTCTGCACCTCCCAAAATAACCACCCAACACATCGAGACAAAATTTCAGATTTTTCTACAGCTCCCTACATTTAAAATCTGATATCAAATTTGCCTGAAGAGAAATATTTATAAACACTGAGCTACTGCTTTGATTCAACTATCTACTAATAGACAGTATGCCCAAGCATACAGACTAAACTCACGACACAGCCTGTCAGAAGCTAACCAACTTTGATGGGGTATCGCAAATCCTCCACATGTCCCGCATGCAGGACAACATACCTTAAAGACATGGATCAGACCCACTTTAAACTTATGGGTTCCCATTCGGATAAACATTAAAGTGCGTGTAACGGTAGTATGAACATACCCCAAAACACACTCAGAAATACGAACCTGCATCCTGCATCCATCAGGGCTACACTTTACTAACCTGCATCCATTAGGTCAGGTTCGTAAGGTGGAGCTCCTTACGAACCTACACCATTCAGGGTCTCACCTAATCAACCTCCCCTTCCCTCCCCCTTTCCAGATTTTACACACAAAAGAGCGATTTAATCGAGGGCATCGTGACGTCATTGGAAAGAACGGAATAGGTCTAGCAAAGCGCAGATGAATAATGCATCTGGGCTATTAACATACGGGGCAAGGCAATGGATGACGCTAAAACCCGTTGCTATGCGAGTTCGCTTGTTTCACTAGTAAGTACGGCTCCTGTCAAGGTCACAAATGGGGCGTGCTTAGATGGTCCCACAAACGTGCTTCAACAAAATATGAGATAAAAATGTGTTTTAAAAAACATCGATGAAGGGATCCGAGTAGGCCGTTGGAAATCCTTGACCTTGAAAGAGGAACTGGAACCGTTCACCTTTCACCCCTACCCTCCTCCTTCTTTTAAGTACTCAATAAAATGAATGTTTGCTGTTACTTAGCGGGGGGGGGGGGGGAGTGCCCGCACCTCTTGCGAACTTGCGTCTGCTCGAAAATGAAGGTAGGTCGCCTTATGACGAGCCTCCTCTGAGCCTAGAGTCCATCTCTTGTTGAGGGATGCTGAAGAGCTTGGGCCTTGTCAGACGCTAAAGGAGGAAAAGATACACCGATCCCACGTTTGAAATATTGCTCGTCCTAGTAGTACTAAAGGGGAAAGTTAGTTAAAGGAAAGCAACTGGAGAGATGGCAGGTTGAAGTAACTGTGAGACATTGCCACTTCGTTGAGTGCTGGCGTAATAGAGGACAAGGACACCCAGATCTTACGAGTATTATTATATTACAGCACTATGAGGTCACTCAGTGCGAACGGGGGCTACTCAGTCTCCCTTATCATCGCGCCTACTTCCTTCCTTACGCCGTATCTGTAGTAAGGCAATAAGCACACACACAGACACACACACACACTATATATATATATATATATATATATATATATATATATATATATATATATATATATATATATATATATATATATATATATATGGGAAATATCACGAAAGTTAGCGCATGATAACTATAAATATGAATATGTACCACGGAAGGAAACTGAATAAAAGACGGATTGGAGTTAGTACTCGTACTTTCGTCTATTCGACATTTTCAAACTCACAATGGTAAAAAAAAATAAGACACACAGTATTTATACAAAGCACGTTTCCTTATGAGGTCAACTTTTTAATGTTATCAGATAAGTCGGATTTTAGAAAAAGTGATATAATTGGATCTAGCGAAAACAGCCCTGGGCTAATGTTGAGATTACTCTCCTTTGTGTGGGAGATTAAAAATGATTCTAGGATATTTCTCTTTATAAAATCATTACTATGGATTATTGTATCAGTTTTTGATCAGTTAATTTCGTGTCCCATCTTGGAATTGTGGACAGATAAGGCATTATTCAGAAATCCCTTAATTACTGCATTTTTGTGTTGTTGGGTCCTTATGGAAACATTTTTGTAAGTTTGGCCTACATAGAATAAATTACAATCTAAACATGGAATTCGGTAAATTACATTATTATCATTATTAGGGCTATGCTTCATTAAGAGATTTTTTAATGTATGATTGTATTTAAAGGCTACCTTAATATTAGGTTGTTTTAAAATGGGCACTACAGACATAAAATTATCATGATAGGGTAAAATTAATAGGTTTTTACGAGGTTCTATTGTCTCTAATATATAATTATAAAATGTTTTTTGAGCTATATTCATACATTTTTCTAGAAAGTACTTTGGGTAGCATAAATTGGTATCAATATCTTCAATTTTTGTGTATTCTTTATCTATATAGTCGGGACTACATATTCGAAGAGCCCTAAGATAAATGGAGGAAAAAACAGCAGATTTTATATTTTTGGCATAACTTGAATAAAAATGGACATAAGATGAATTATTTGTCGGTTTCCTATAAACATTAAATTTAAATCTATGTGGTTCTCTAATTATTAGGACATCCAAAAATGGAAGGCTCTTATTTTCTTCCTTTTCTACGGTGAATTTAATTGACGGAACCAATGAGTTGATAATTAAAAGAAAACTATCGATGTCAAAACTGTTGTTTAAAATTACCAGGATGTCGTCAACATACCGGAACCACACAATTTGAGTATACCAAAAAGGGAGGATCTATCTAGTTTCGAAAAATTCCATATATAAATTTGACTTTTTCTAAAATCCGACTTATCTGATAGCATTAAAAAGTTGACCTCATCCCAGGGAAACGTGCTTTGTATAAATACTGGGTGTCTTATTTTTTCTTACCATTGTGAGTTTGAAAATGTCGAATAGACGAAAGTACGAGTACTAACTCCAATCCGTCTTTTATTCAGTTTCCTTCCGTGGTACATATATATATATATATATATATATATATATATATATATATATATATATATATATATATATATATATATATATATATAATATAGAGAGAGAGAGAGAGGGGAGAGAGAGATAAAGAGAGAGAAAGAGAAAGAGAGAAAGAAAGAGGAGAGAGAGTGTGTGCGTTTGTGTCACGAGGAGTCACTAGGAAAGTAGTACCTCAAAGGACATTGCTGACCATACCATGGAGGTAATATTTTGGGAAGGCCCTGTCCTATACCGAAAGAGAAAGCATAGCATAGATGAAGACTCTCCCAGCCCACCTCTCCCACCCGCTTTTACGTGCCAGAAAGCGGAAAAGATAACTGAATGTGCTGTGAAAAAGAACTCAATCAGGAATATTTTATAGAAAAGTTGAAACCTATCTACCTGCTTCTAATCTATAATCTATACCAAGGTGGTACCATCTTGGTCAAAGTGCGGATTATCTCGTCAAGTCGAGATTTGAACTGTTCGACTAATGAACTGTTCACCACTTCTGGCGGTAGACGGTTCCACGTTCCGTAATTTTGTGCGAGAAGTTGCCGCAAATGCTGGCATGGAGGTGTGGTAATTCCAGTTTGTAACCTTTGGTTACGTGTAGCATTTGCGTTCAACGTAAACAGTCTCCTGTGATCTACGTTTTCAACTCCTCGAATTATCTTAAAAGTTTCAATCAGTTGGGCTCATGACGGGCGCGTCTCCAGGGAGAACATCCCCATGTCTCGTAGCCTATGCTGATAACTTTTATGTATATGTGAAGGGATCAATTATGTGGCTCTAGTGGGCTGCCCAAGCACTGACATTTCAAATTGATGCAAAAGTTTCTTTTTCAGTACAAATTTGAAAGTAAGGGTCTATAGAACAATTTTGGTTCGAGTATCAAGCAGTCAGATAAAAAGAAATCAAAATGCCGCCAAAATTCAAGATGGCTGCCAATTTCCAGCTTTTTGCCGAATTACGCCTCATAACTTTTGTATTATTGAACCTAGAATGGTGATTTTCGTCCCTACACCTAGGTTTGCATGTATAAGTAATTGAATAAAAATAAAATAAACATGATTTGGAGCATATCTTCTCTTATATTGAGTCCTACTTCCAAGTAAATGCTTACACAATTGCTTGAAAAAACTCCTTGAACAATACATTCAATAAGAAAATGGCTAACAAATTAACCAATACCCCTATATACATGTTAGTATTGGAAATTGTTATAGTCCAGCTACTTCTCGCATGTGCACTTGCACTGACGTGTGCACTTGCACTGACGTGTGCACTTCAACCTTGTCTTCACGCATTTGCACCGAGAGCAGGTAATTGGGCAAGTGCACTTCACATCCAGGTGGAACACATCCTTGGCGAGGGGTAGCGTGGTCCAAATGGGAAGCAGCTATCCGTCCTCTTCCTTCTACCCATGGTTAGTTGGGTTGTTGACAGGTATCATGAACATGTGGGCTGTTGCCCACATGCTCGCTTGGAAGACACTCCTTTTGAGATGTTGATCCAAAGCATCACCAGTTTGGGGAATTCTCTCCACGTCCCTACTGTTCTGTGAGAAAAACCTCATTCGGACGAGGTCAACATCATTTTCCTCGTTTGATTCATTCGAGTACAGCCTACAGACAAAGTTTGTTGCCACTTCTTTCAACCTTGGCGATGTTTGGATTGGAGTGTCGACAATAGTTTCAAATTGCTTCATAAGGGATGGCACTTCGTGCATCAACGTGCAGCAGGATCGCTTATCCTTGAACTTGAATGAAGAAGTACTGTCTGATGCAGTGAATGCGTAGAAAAGGGCCATGGCTTTGCGCACATTTTCGTGCCCAGATTTGTGGCGATAGTGTTCAGGGAGATCTTTTTGGTTGTCTTTTCCGCTTTGAAGGAGATCCAGATTTCTGCGGCCGGATTCAGAGCTTTGATGTGGGGGAAATTACTCAGAAGGATTATGACAACATCTCTGTCTCCAGTATACACCATCCCAAGTGACGAAGATTGGAGGGCGTGGAGGAGATGTACTAAGACACGCGTGTCAGCTTACTCATGGTTGCATTGATCCATTGGTGGACTGTTTCCAACATGGTGGACTTGATCACCTGCAGTGATGTAGACATTCTTGTCATCTGGGAAATGTTCTTCTGTTATCTTTTTTGACAAGAATGCGAACAGTTCCTTCTTGTTATCAACGTTCGCCAGAAATTCTCGCCACTTTCCTGGGATTTTGGCAGTACCAGATATGTGTTGTCGGATTCCTGTTCCTCGTTTTTCCCTTGTGCCTCCTTTGATCGTCAGTGCACGATACTGGTCCCAGACAATATCTACTCTTGTCGATCGCTTCAAGTCGTGGCGAACTCTTGGGCAGAATACCTTGTCGAAATATGAATCAAAGGTCTTGCTGTGGACAGTTGTACCAGGAAGTGAGTGTATAAGTACTCCACCATCAATAATAATGAAGTCGTAAATATCTGGCGCAACTAGCTCCTCGTCAACAGAAATGGCACTACTTGTACTGGCTTCCATGATATATACCAACAAATCTGACTTGGTACAAGAGTTCAGGGACCCTTTGGATGACAATGCAGGTGGGTATGGGGAAGAATCATGCTGAAAATCTCCCCCAAATACCCTCCGTGGCTGGCTAGTACAAGAAAAGCTTGACCAAAAAGCTCTGCATGACGTTTGAAGTGCTGCATTTTCAACTTAATTGCTGATTTCTTTTGTGTTTTTTTTCTCATGGAACAACAGTAAGTTGTTTCGCTTGATCGTTGCTCTCAGAGGTGTGTCATTTAAGTCAAGCACACTCTGTTTGAAGTTGTTTTACTGCTCTTGTCCCATAGACACGACTTTATGGACAGATACGGCAGCAGCCGCAGCCTCACATACCTTGTTGTCTAGTGTAACTAGGTCCCCACTGTGCTCCTCAGAAGGATTCCCATTGCTCAGCAACACCCCACCCCCATCAGATCTTTGGCATCATGGCGTAGAAATCGGTGCTGAGATGCATATTTTTCCTCATGATGAGAGAGTTCTTTATCATCATCGTTATCATTTGCACCAGTAAACTCCTCAACGACACGGCTGATTTCTGGTCCAGTCACGATCCAGCGTTCCAGCATGTCACGGTTCTCTGTGAGACCAATAATGCCACCAACTACTTTCATCCTTTTGTTGGCTTGCTCGTGTGCTTGATCCATAGCTAAGGATGAGAAAAGGCGATTGCTTTGAGTTATTGTCGAGTGTCCCTTCTTAAACTCTTCCTGGCTGATCTCTTGTAGACCATCCATGTCTCGGATAAAGATGGGAATCCACCTGGCGTAATTCTGTCGATCTAGAACAAAGAACAGAGGCACAAGCTTCTGCAGGGTAGTAACCATGAATTCTAACTTCCGCTTCCGATGTGCCCGGATGAACATGAATATGATCTGTTGGTACTTCCACTGTCTTCGCATGCTCGCTTCAGAAGGCTGTCAAGTACCATAACAGTAACTTGATGGGCATATCTTGTTCTCATTACAGTGGATGCATTCAAAAAAGCTGTGGCTGCTGCTTCTGTTTTCACTAGCCCAGCTTTTTTCAGGGTTTCAGGCCATCTAGACCCACGCAGATCTCCCATGGTACTCCACAAAGCCATCTAAATGTGGAGCCCACCTAGCATAACTACAAACTTGTCTTCCCCATAAATGTCAGGGAAGGTCGACTGCATTTTTTTGGCGAGGTCATAGAGTGGTTGGTCCACTACCAACGCAGGGACTTGGTGTGGGTTGAAGTGCTCAGTTATCTTTTTCACCAGTTCCATTCGATGTGAATCATTTCTGGAGTGGTGGCTTTTTTTGTGAAAAGTGGCAGAAGAGCTTCAATGCATTTTTCCGGTTGTCCAACAGTATCTGATCGAGCAGCATGGTAGGAAAACCATCGCTGGAGTGTGTTTTTCTGTATCACAATCCACATATAGGATATCATGCAGCCATCCATGCCTGTTTGTGCTGTTTCTCCTCATCGAATGAACTCGGTGCCACTGGTTGCACATCTTTTACTGGAGGTTGGGTGACAAAATTTCGGCTCACAGGTGGTACAAACGTATAAAAACTAGGCAGGATGGGTACACTGCTGAGTCTTTCTGTTTTTTGTGAGTTGATTCGTAGACATTCTTGGTCCAACTCAGGAGTCTGTGATGAAGGAAACTGAAATATTGAAATACCAGTTCCATGGAAGGATGAGCCTGCACGTGCTGTGTTGTGATCCAAGTTATCCAGGGCTGCAACTGTGAAAATGCCCTAGTGTAAATTTGTAGGACAGACTATATCAGCGTTGTTCCTTACATGGTCTGCAATAGCCTGTGCAAATCTAGATTCAATGCTGAGGACTTTCTTATATGACACACTCAGAGCATACTTGTGTAGTAGTTCTACCATCTTCTTGCTTCTTGTTTGGGAATGCAACTTGAAGGCCAGGAACACTGCAAGTGGAGGCTCACAATTCAAGTTCGCAGAAAAAGAAGTCATATTTAGCATGGCCAACTGACTCGCAGAGAGGATCTTCCTGGAATTCTCTTGTTCTGGCGATGATTTGGGTCCTGCGAGGAGTTGACGGAAGAAATACTTCATACGTTGTGGAACAGATGACTCTTCGCAACCATTGGAAAATTAGCCATCAAACCTGAATGCAGTGTCGTGATCTAAAACACCTTTACAGAGAATCGATGCTGCCATTAGTAATGTACGTGCTTCCTCATCTGGTGTTTGAGTTGCATCTTATTTTACCTTTCTAGCCGTCTTTGAACAAATAGTGAAAACTCGGTCTCGGATACCTTTCTCTTCTGTCAAATTCGGAAAGAGTTGCAGGACTCTTTCCTTTAGGCATGTCCGGTTTTCAAGGTCTTCTAGATTCCATGTTATTCTAATCTCTCGGTCATTATATCTGTCAGATCATGCAATGCAATAATTCTACGACCTCCAGTGCCTTCTTCCTTTATAAATTGGAGCAGTTCATTTCCTGTTGTGACCTCAAGATTTTCGCTAGCTGTGTCTGTGGAAGCATGGAATTAGATACGCCATTTTCACACAGAATTTCTCTGGTCGAGACAAATTAACGCAGCTGTGTTTAACTTGGGGTGCTTTATCACCGTCTTCCCCCCAGTTTGATTACGCTGTTCCACTTCAAAAGGGCGGCCATGTAAATCTTACCACTCTTGGGGTAGAAAGGAATCGCTCTCATTTCCCGTTCGTCTCATCGATGCCCAAACTTATCGAGGTTCATGTTTGTTTAAGCCGCCTCTGATTTTCCTTGGGAATCTCGCTTAATTCCCTTCGTCTCGTCGATGCCCAAGATTATCAAGGTTCATGTTTGCATAAACCGCCTCCGATATCCCCTTTGGAAGCTATCGTGCGCAAAGCCCTCTCCTGACCAGGGCCGTGCTCCTATTTAAGGTGATGTCTGGAAGTTCTCAGCAGATAGAGAGAACCCGAGCTTCATGCCGACCAGAACTTAGTGTTTGTCTCCCATGAAGTGCTTCCCTCGCTCTTGTGATCTCGTCAGCAGATCGTCTTCGTGTAATCCGCCCTGATCAGAGGAAGATTACGGAAACACGTTTATACCCCTGAAGATTGTCCTGGGTTTCTCTCGTCTCACTATCTTGGTTGAGACTTCTTGCCGTCCGCAGACGAATTTCGATTCCATGGAGCCGAGGTAATCTCAACCCCCCTTCGTAGTGTCTCTGGACGCATTCACATCGAAACCCTATGGACGAAGACCTAGCCATTGGTCTTCACATCCCCAGTTCATCCTCCAGAAGTAATCAGGAGTCATTTCCTCGTAAGTCCCACCTCTTCGTTCCCATCCTAAGAAGAATTCTCTATTTGGTGTAATGCCATAGACTTGCTAAATCTTTCATTCAATCCAACTTATTCGATCACTTATATATATTTTCTTGGACCTAGTTTCCTTAATTTTTGCCTGTCATAATATTCTTTTGTCGTACTGATTATTATTTAGATTTCCATATTTATATGTGCACTTGTTTTTGTTAATTGTATTAAAGTTTATTTTTGTAGAGGTGTTTATCTTTCGAATAACCCTTGAAACGAACCCGGCAAACGTATTCCCTTTTAAAGAGCCAACCTATAATATCGCACTCTAAGTAAAAGGTCCTTACCTTTTTTCCCAATTCAATTGTACCCGAGCGCAGCGTCGATAGTGGCTGTTTGATGTACAGTAGTAGTGTGTGCCTTTAGAAACTTTGGGGTCACACGCCTTTGTCCTTCGACAATGTCTTGTTTACAAATCGCATCGTAACGGCGATTGAACCCTTTGTAGCAATTCCGATGGTACTTAGCTTCAATGAAGACTACATCGCCTTCAGTGAGGAGTACCACGATACACTCCTCTCCTTGTCATGTATCTGTTGTGTGAGTGTAACCTTCTGGAAAGAATGGTCTGCTGCATTTGTTTCATCACCACAGAAGATACACAGATTACGATTAGCAGCTGCATGACTCAGCCGGGATCTTTTTCAGGCAGGAGGCAATTATTCCTTATGAGTTGTTTGCATGCTTAAAAGCTAACGACAAGATTTATGCCAGGATGCACGATTCTTCTGCATGGATTCTCTTTATCTGGAAGTTCTACGTTTAGGTGGGGACAGCACCAATTGCTCTGAACTGACTTGCAAGGCTGATGATTTCTGTGTAAGCTGCCTCTCTACGACTGGTGACTGGATTCGCAAGAGGACAAACAAGGACTTCCTCACTTTGTTTTTGGCACAAAATAAACAACTGCCATATCCTTGCCTCAACCATCTCAGAAATAACCTGGAAAGAAATAAAGAAAAAAAACAACATTACCTGAAATATTATAGGAAAGGTATTATCTGGAAATACAAGTAGGTAATCAAATGGAGACGTTTTTCCACCTGTGAAAGGAGACCAATAAAATAGGAAATAAGGAACACAATTAGTGATCAGTTAGTAAGTTATGAATCATACATAAAAACATAGATATAGAGACCAAAATCACCATTCTAGGTTCAATAGTACAAAAGTTATGAGGCGTTATATGAGAAAAAGCTGGAAATTGGCAGCCATCTTGGATTTTTGCGGCTATGTTATTGTTTTTTATCTGACTACTTGACACTCGAACCAGAATTGCTTCATAAACCCAGAACTTCAAATTGGTACTGAAAACAAAACTTGCATCAATTTGAAATGAAAAGAAAACAAAAGCATGCACGGCCGCCGACTACTCTGGCTTGTACCATTTCCAGCCGTTAAATGTCCTTCCTCAGGGTTGGGGACCAGAATTGTACGGGCGTATTCAAGGTGTGACCGGACTAGAGAGTTGTACAAGGCGAGAACAATCTGCGATTTTGGGAGCGAAAATGCCTCTTTATGTACCCCAGCATTCACTGGGCCCTCTTTTCCACCTGGAGGCACTGCCTAGAGAACTTTTGATCACTGCTGATTAGCACTGCTAAATCTTTCTCAAGATCAGTGGTATATAGTTGTTTGCTTAGCAATGAGTAGTTTTCCCCAGGGTTAGCATGATCGATGTGCATTACCTTGCACTTGTCAAGGTTAAATGGCATCTGCCACCTCTCGGACCACTCACCTATCCTGAGAAGGCTATTTCGCAGGCGATCCACACTTTCTCGCGAGCTCATACTACCTCCTAACTTAATATCGTTGACGAACTTGGCTATCGAGCATATTAGTCCTTCGTCTATATCATTGATGTAGACGATAAACAATAGAGGCCCAGACACTGAGCCCTGGGGAATCCCGCTACTGACCGGTGCCCATGTCGAGGCTACCCCGTTGCCTCCGTTCTCAAGAGACACTTTTCTATCCATTCAGCTACCTTGCCGCTAATGCCAAGGGCGCGAACCTTATTTATCAACCTGCGGTAAGATACCTTATCTAAGGCTTTTTGAAAGTCCAGGTAAAAGATATCAACAGTTCGACTACGGTCATACTAACTCAAAATAATGTGGAAACATTGTAGTAGATTAGTGAGACATGAACGGTTTTTGCGAAATCCGTGCGACTCTAAGTACTGCACTATACTGTCTGCGATTATTTCCTAGAGCAGTTTGGTTACGATGGATGTCAGATTAATAGGCTGGTAATTACCAAGGCATTCGCGGCCCCCTTTTTGTAGATGAGAGTTACGTCTGTTATTCTACAGTCTTCCGGCATCTCTCCAGTTTCCAATGAGGTGTTGAGCGACCTCTTCACTAACTTCTCGAAGGACTCTAGGAAGAAAGCCATCCGGACCTGAAGACTTATACGGGTTAAGGTTTCCTAATCTGGCTACTACTTCGTTTCTATCTAAGACTATTTCGCATAGGTTTTCCCTCTCTTGGAGATGAACCACCGGCCTCGGAGCTGGACCGTCAAATTCCCTCTTAAATACGCAGGCGAAATAGCCGTTCAACACGTTGGCGATATCTGGTTCTAACTTCCGTAACACGCCTTTGTCATCTCTGAGCGGTCTTATGATATGACGAATTGGTTTTGGGCTATTGACATGCAGGAAGAATTCTTTCGGAGTTTCTTTACAGTAACGCCACCCAAACTTCCTCGCTGCGCTTAGCTCTACGCACCAGTGCTTTAACTTGCCTACACATTTCCCTGTATTGAAAAAGCCTTTCTTCATTACGGTTGGCCTTTCCAGTTATTAAAGGCAGTTTTCCTGTTGCTTATCACTGCGGCGATGCCACGATTGTACCATTTCGGTTGCAGAGGTTTGTCACTCATTCTCCTGCTGGGGACAAACGCAGACTGTTGGGTCATAAAGTTTTCTTGAAACTCCAAACATTTGCCCGAGGCTACTTCGCCTGTTGCAGGTTCAAGCGAAGTTATCGCAGCTCCAAGACCCACGAATTTCGTGCGTCGGAAGTCGGGTTTGAAGGTAGCGACGTGAGAGCATTTTTCTCATTTAATGTAGACAGAAAACGTCAGTGCGCGGTGATCACTTTCGCCCAGACACTTTCCCACGCTGAGTCCAGATACCATGTCGTCTTAGGTGGGCTCCTCGATCCACTGTGTCAGGAAGTTATCCTCAGCAAACTCAATCAATCTCCTCCCTTCAACATCGCCTGGCCACTTCCTCCAATCAGTCCCACGGCAGTTGAAGTCACCAATGACCAAACTCGTGTGACTATTTATCAGGTTGGTGAGCTTTGCGTACTGGCTTGAGTCTGACTCTTCCGACTATCTTTGCGGCCTGTACACCACCACTACTCGATAAAAGGAGCTAGTAAGATCTATGTATAGGCCTAAAATCTCGTGACCACATCTTACCTTGCATTCGACAGCGGTGAAATAGTTCCGGACGTATACCAAACTACGCCGCTCTCTCGACAAGGTCGGTCACGGTGGAACATTGTATAACTGGGGATCGCAAACTCACCCTCGAAATCTCGATTATCAGTATGGATCCACGTTTCTACGATCTCCACGATATCTATTGGGTTATCGGAGGCCAATACAGCCACAAGTTCGTCCCACTTGTTTCGTATCGACCTCGCTTTAAAAATTAAACTTTTAGGGAACGCTGCCCAGTACGCACGCTCTCTCCACTAACTCGTTTCCCGTCGACTCGGTTGGAGTGTTGTTCTCAGAAAGGGATGCATCACCATGCGCTCCTCCCGAGTTGCCTGGGTCTTCTCCTCCTGGGACCGGTTCTTCGTCACCGGCAGGGCTTCCATTACTCTTGGGTTGCAGTGCAGCAGGGCCTCCTGAAGTAGAATGTCCCGCATTGACCTGTTCTCGTGGTTCATCCCGAGTCTCCTGCTCGTTGGTACCCGTCGAGTTGCCGCTTGGCTCGTCCCGTGCAACCCTTAACAACAAAAAAGACTTCTTGTCGATTAACTCAGCCAGAAACCTCCTTCCTCGGTAATTTAGGTGGACCCCGTCCTCCGCGTATAGGTCATCTCGTCCGAAGAACAAGTCAATCGGGTCTACAAACTTAACTCCTGTCAAGGCACAAAGGTGACCTAGACGTTCGTTAATGCCAAGAAGTTTGTTATTTGCGTACGCTGTAGCAAACTTTCTGGGTAGCATCCCCATGAACATGGCCTTGCTTGTATTTGAGAAAAGATTCTCTGCAATCCTTATCGATGTCTTTACTATATGTTCCATTTGCCCGACTCTACCCCCTCTAAGGAAAAGGTCGTTTCCACTGACCATTGAAGCAAGTACGAAGCTCCTGGACAAATTCCGTACCTTCTTAACTTCCTCTCGAAGTGGCTCGTTATCCCTCCTGAGAAGACATCGTACTTCCCATCTGTGGCATTTCCCTTCCCCCCCAGGTGGTATTGAAGGCCTTGTAGCTGCGAGTCTCCCACCACTACGCATTGCACGCCCTCGTCCGACAGGACGGCAAAGCGATTTAGGGTTCTCAAGGGATCTTCTGTGGCAGGGAAGGTCGTCTTCTGTTTCTTCTTCTTCTTACCACTTCTCATTTTCCTTGTTACTTCCTGAAACTCTCCTTCGTTCAAGCTCGCACCCCTAACCTCCAGTGAATCCTCCACTGCCGGTGCTGATGCGCTCGTATCGGTCGGTTCACCTTTGCCCACTGGTGCTCCTCTCCCAGCTAATACCTGCCTTTTCTTCTTTCTTCTTCGCTTCTTTTCTTCGTTTGGTCCGAAGATTTACTGCAGCAGCTTCAATAGGAGTTCCTGCAGCCACAGTGTTATCGTTTTCGATATTCTCGCGGTTCGTTTGAGCTGCGCCCAACACAGAAGTTCTCCCCGTCTCAAGGGTTGCCGCAGATCTAGTGACATCAGCATAACTTTTCTCTGATCTTCGACTCCCTACTTTAGCCCTACCCGGGTCTTTTCGGCTAGGATCTATCTGGATTAGGTGGTACTGCTTCTTACATCGGGTATACAGCATAACTGTCTGCCACGATAGCTCCTCTGATGTCCTTCCCATTCCTTGGAGGTAACCTGGAGGTGACACGTCTCCTGAGTTCTTCAACTGCCTCTTGAAGTTGGCCCACCTGATTCCTCAGGTTTGTCAATTCCACAAGGCAGTTTTCTTAGAATTGACCAAGTTGATTCCTCACGACGGCTAGTTCGCGGTGGTGGCGCTCTTCTGCTTCCCTCATCTTTCTCTCCATTACCATTTTTATGTCGCAGAACTTGCAGACGTTATGACGACTGATGTTCTTAAAGCTGCCCTCTTTAAAATCTGTGCACCAACGAATGCCTCCGTAACTAGAACATTCAGTTTTTAATTGTTGGGTACCAGGCATTTTTTTCTATTTACTTTTGTGTTTATGTCAGCTTGTGGCCACTAAAATGAGAGGGAAAAGTTTAGTGCTGGGTCTCGTGCCAGCCGCATCCGCCTACCCTGCAGGTCTTTCCAGCCCCTCTATAGCAGACCTTCCCATTTGCCTGCCACAATAGCCGAAAGGGTTTCCACATAGGCTAGACGGTCCCAAACGTGGCGTAGCTTACGGGCCGCAGCCACAAGTGATTTCTCACTGCTCTCTCACCGAGAGGGACAGGAGGAGGAAAGCTGTGGTCGGGGCCGTACAAGGCCCTGCCAAGCGGCCAGACTCGTAGCCAGGTATTCAAGGAATATGTTGCCATGACTAGTGGCCCAGGCCGACACCTTTCAGTTAGCCAGGCAGCCAACTAGGCTGGGAAGTTGTGACCAGTAACAGCCCAGCCTAAATCACCAAAGGACGACCACAGGGGCTGGAGAGGCATTATGCGTTAGTGGTGGGCTTTTCAGGGCATATTAGCCTCACCACATTATTCCGTCCGTCCACTGTCGGCCTGGGATCCCTCCGTCCAGTCTCTCACAATCTGTGAGCGTCAAATAGTGTTATTTATAGAGGTTCCAAAGCCTCCCTTCTGCTGCATGAGGTAGCCGCCAGGTCCTTACTTGCAATAGCAAAGACATGGTAGATAAAGATAGATGAGAGCTAGATAGTAGGGGTGATACAGATATACACACACTGATACACATACACAGATATACCAAAGCATACATTTATACAGAGAGAGACGATAGCTCCCCTTTATTTAGTCATAGAGAGGGAGTAAGGAAATGTCGGGAATTTAGAGAAAAAGAGAGAACCAGAGAGGACAAAAGAGAAGAGTAAAGGAAAAGACAAAGAGATGGAAAAAGAAACAGAGATCAATTTAGTTGTGAAGGAGAGAAAAAAAGAGAGGAAAAGTGTAAAGAAAGTGAGTGATTAAGAGAGACTAAAAGAGAGAAATGGTTAAGTGGACAGACATATGGAGATATACATCTTTCATCCTGATACACATACATATAGACACAATTACAACACATATATACACATACGTAGAAACAGCGAGGGGAAAAGCGAGAGAAGGAGGGGGCTAAAGGTGGGAATAAAAAGAGGCAGAGGAAAAAGGGGCAGCAGGAGAGAAGATAAGAAGACATAAAAGAGACAATGTGATACGAAAAAGAGTTAATAGAAAAAGGACAAAAGGACAGAAAAATGAGACAGTGAGAAAAAAAGAGGAGGGGAGAAAAAGAAGGAGTGGAGAATAGAGACAAAAGAGAAAGGGCAAAAGAGAGGTAGAGATGGAGCGGGAGTGAGATGGTGATAGTTAGATCTATAGATAACTGAGAGAGAAGAGAAAAAGAGATGAAAGAGAGTAAAAAGAAAGAAAAAAGAAAATTGAGAGTCAGAGAAAGGAGAGCTGTAAAATATAATAGGAGAAAGCGAGTGAATGAGAGAGATGAAAATAGAGAAATAGCTAGATAGACAGATATAATATGGAGGTACACATTTTTTATCTATATACACATACATATAGTCAAGGTTACAACACGTATCTACAGACATAGGTATACACACAAAAAGAGAGAGAAACAGGGAGGAAAAATTGGGGAAAAAAGGGAGGGAAAAAGAGGTGAATGACACAAGTGGAGAGAATAAACAGAGACAATGTGTCAGAGAAGGAGAGAGAGAGACGTAGGACGGGAATGGTACGCATCAATTATAGCAGATTAGCAAATTTAGTACAGCAGTCGGGCAAAATTCGAGTTAAAAATATGTTAATGAGATCGGCTTCTTTTGAAGACACTCAACATCTGTTCGAATAAGACGTCATATATAGAGTCTAATTATAACAATGGGAGGTTCCGAGAGATGTCGTGAACTGTCTAAAATTCACTTCCGGCGGATCTGTATAAATAGTTAAGCATCGGCCTGGGCAAAGTTAGTATTTTGCTTAGAGGACACGATGCATAAGGTAAGGCCTGCAGACTCTTATTGCTGGATGAGTGTAAGCAGGAGTTAAGTTGTGATAAATGTTAAATATTAACTAAAACATTCATTGTCCTCCTTATAGCTTCTTTCTCTCGGCCTCACATACCCCAAGAGCCCGAAGAAAAGAAAAAAGAAAGAGAAAAATAGTTTATCGATGTAAGCTTCCTAGAGAGGAAAGAAATTTCTACACTGCCATATTCGAGCCCAGCTTACCTCCAGCAAAGTACTCCCTCGATCCCTACTTTCAAGGCCTGCAGTAGTTACTGGAAGACAGGTTGTATCGTCCGCCATAACTTCGAACAGGCCGAGTACTAATCGGCCTAAAGTGCAAACCCAACCCGTGTTGTTAGAAAGTAATCGAGCTCGACGCTCATACCCCTGTTCCTCTCGAGCAGCAAAATCTTTGGGTGGCAGATCCACCCGGAATTGGAGGTTCCTTTGTAGGTCACGTGCGGCCGCTTATGTATACTCACGGCTCCCACCTGGAGCCAACATTCTAAACCTATTCGCACAGTTATTCCTTTGCATTTGTCTTTCATGCCCACTATTTTTTGTTGTACAGTAGTTAAAGATTATTTTGTTTCGCCCAGTTTCATATTTAGAACCTCGTAGATAGTTTATTTAATTCTGCCAAGTGTAACTGTTGTCATAACGAAATTAGTCACTCTTACGAGATTTAGTGCAATCCATCGTTAAATTGCACCATTCGGGGCAAGGCCCAATTGCAGAGTTTCCCTGCGTGCTATCCACTATCCTTTCCAGGACACGGAAAGCAAACTGAGGTCAGGAGATCTAACCCTGACCTACGACACAGGGAAAAAGTGGGAGCGATAGACAGAGAAGGAGTTAGGGTGAGATAGAAAAAGAGATAAGAGAGAACGGACAAAACGGAGGCAGGGAGAAAAAAGGGAGCGGGAGAGAGATAAACGACAGAGAGAGATAGAGAGAGCGAGAGGGAAAAGAGAGGTAGAGAGCCAGAGTGAGATGGTAACGGATAGATAGATAAATAGATAGATAATTGAGAGAGATGATAAAATGATATGAAAATGAGTGAAAAAAGAGCAGAGACAAAAGAAAATTGGGAGTCAGAAAAAGGAGAGCGGAGAGATAATGGGAGAGAGAGTGATTGACACAGACAGAGAGAAATGGCTGGATAGACAGATATATGGAGGTATAAATCTTTCATCCATATACACAAATTCACAGTTACAACGCCAATATACACACGCATAGAGGAAGAAACAGAGAGGAAACAAAGAGAGAGAGAAAGAGAGGAAAAAGGGATAGAATAAAAAGAGGCAGAGAAACATGGAGTAACAAGGAGTAACAATGAAAGTAAGTACCCTAGGAGACCTTACGGTCCATTCAAAGAGGGTACCTTTGGACTAGCAATCGAGCGGGCACATAGCTGCTCAATTGTTTTGCGTCCCCAAACGGCCACTTTTCAAGACCTTGTCTAGTCTTGACTTGAACTGGTCAACAGATTCACTGTTGACAACTTCCACTGGAAGTGCGTTCCACATACCGCAGATACTGTAAGTGAAAAAAAAATCCACACAGATTAGGGTTGTAACGCTTCAGTTCAAGTTTGAGGCCATGATTGCGCGTTCTGTTCTCACTCAGTGTGAAAATATCCCGGTAGTCAACATTGTCGAACCCTCGAAGTAATTTGAAGACCTCGATGAGCTGACCACGCAGTCTACGGGTTTCCAGCGAGAACAGATGTAATTCGCTTAGTCTATCCTCATATATTTTATGTCGGATAGAGGGAATCAGCTTGGTTGCCCTGGCTTGTACGCGTTCCAATCTCGCGATGTCCTTTCGCAATGAAGGACTCCAAAATTGTACGGCATACTCCAGGTGCGGTCGGACAAGTGAGTTGTATAGGCACAGTACAATCTCCTGGTTCCGATAACCAAACTGGCGCTTAATATAGCCTAGCATCCTTTGGGCCTTTTTCTCCGCCTAAATGCACTGTTTCGAGAACTTGAGGTCACTAGTGATAGTAACACCCAAGTCCTTCTCAGTGTCACTCGATTCAAGAGGAGTGCCCTTAAGGATATAATGAGATTGGGGGTTTCCTTGGCCGATATGCATCACTTTGCATTTCCCCACATTAAAAGGCATTTGCCACGTGTCCGACCACTCCCCAATCTTCCCAAGATCTTCCTGCAGGCGGGCAGTATTTCCATCCTTTGCAACGTTCATACCAAGCTTGGTATCGTCGGCAAATTTGGAAATCTTGGCAACCATGTCACCGTCCATGTCGTTGACGTAGATGATGAATAGTAGTGTTCCCAGGACAGAACCTTGAGGCACCCCGCTAGTAACGGGCACTCACTCAAAAGACTGTCCATTTACCACCACCCGTTGCCGTCTGCCACTTAGCCAGTTCTCGATAGAGCCGGTTACCTTTCCGTCTATGCCCAGTGCTCGCACTTTCCGGAGAAGGCGGCGGTGTGGTACCTTATTAAAGACTTTCTAAAAGTCTAGGTAGACCACATCCACCGCCTTGTCCCGATCGTGCTCACTGAAAACGAAGTGGAAGAATTCCACAGGGTTCGTCAGGTATGACCGTTGCCTTCGGAAGCCGTGCTGGGAACTCCTCAGTAGCAGGTTTGACTCTAAATACGACGTCACTTTGTCCACCATGATGCTTTCCATGAGTTTACTGACCATCGAAGTCAGACTGATAGGTCGGTAGTTCGACGGTTGGTTACGGTCTCCTTTCTTGAAGATAGGAGCCACCTCAGCCTCACGCCAGTCTCTAGGAACGCATCCGGTCCGGATTGACATGTTAAAGATAGCGCACAGATGTCGTGATACTTCATCGCACACTTCCTTCAACACTTAAGGTAGAAACCCGTCCGGTCCAGGGGACTTATTCGTCTTTAGGTCAGCGATCTTTTTCTAAATTTCTCCTTCGGTGAAGACCATTGCCTCCAGCTTTTCCCCCGAGTAGGAATCCGTTGGCTGGGGAATTATACCACACTCTTCAGTAAACACTGAAGAGAAGTAGTCGTTGAGGAGGTTAGCATTTTCTGCATCTGAATGCTTTAATGTCCCCTCCTCATTCCTTAAAGTGCCAATCGTTCGACGGATTGGTTTACGGCTGTTCACATATCCAAAGAACTCCTTGGGATACTCTTTACAGAGTCTCGCCACTCGGAGTTCCTCAGACCGCTTAGCCGCCCTTATGCTGGACTTCACTCTCCTGTCTAGCCTCCGGTATTCGTCAAAGTCACCCGAGATCTTCGATTGCCGGTACACATTTCTCTTCTCCTTAAGCAGTTGCCCGATTTCTCGATTAAACCACCTTGGTTGAACAGAGGACCGATGGGGGCATTTCAGAGGGATAAAACGCGATTGAAGACTCATGAATGTGGTTTTGAAACTGTTCTAAAAATCTTCAACAGCCTCGCACTCTCCTAGCCCCGCGTGAGTCAGTCCCGCGCGTAGACCTGCAAAGTCTGCTCTTCTTAAATCGAGTTTCCTTGATTTACTAGTTGCAGGCTCTGCCTTGGGGACTTTGACTACAAATCTAATTAGTCGGTGGTCACTGTCACCGAGCTCTTCGCCAACAGAGAGGTCCTCAACGATGTCATCCTCAGAGGTGAAAACCAAGTCGAGGATATTGTCTCCTCTCGTTGGCTCTCTCACCCATTGAGTCAGAAACTCGTTGTTCGCGAACTCCAGGAGTAGTGCGTTCTCGCCACAGGGTTCTCTGGTTTCCCAGTCAACTTGTGTGTTGAAATCCCCCATGACGATACACACTCTGTCTTCGACAAGTTCTCCTAGTAGCTGGTACAGATATCTGTCCTTTTCAAAAAGTTAGGCAAGAGGTCTATAAAGCACCAGGGTCCTGTATTTGGCAGGACCTATCTCTAGGTCAACACCTAGTAGTGCATGGTCGGATATGATGTTTCAATCCGTCGAGTTGAGAGTATCCTTGACATACAACATCACACCGCCACCCTCTCTGTCTGGCCTATCTTTCTGGAAGAGCTGGTAACCGGGAATCGTGAATTCACCTTCAAAATCTCGGCTTGGGGTTTTAATCCACGTCTCCGTTATGGCCACCATCTCAGGTTCCTCTGTTGCTACGAGGCCACGGAGCTCAAGAAACTTATTCCTTATTGACCTCGCGTTGAACAGAAGAACTTTTAGGGAGTCCCCCCAGTGTAGGACTCCCTACGCTTTTCCGTTTCCCTGCTTCTTTTGTGTGGCAGTACCCCTCTTTGCCACATCTAAGAACGTCGTTCCAGAAGTGACACGGGCATACTGTCTTATGTCCACCTTCACTCTGGGTCAGACGCTCCTCTGCGTCCGCTCTACAACATCCTGAATTAAGTTACAAAGTACAGCCTTTCCCTTGAATGAAAGGTGCACTCCGTCCCTTTGGTAAAGGTCGTTTTGACCGTAAAAGGTGCGGTAAGGTGCCAGAAAGAAGCCCCTTTCCGCCGTACAAAGGTCAGACAGGCGCTGGTTCAGGGTCACGTTCCTCGAGTGAGCTGTCCGGCTAGGACCTCTTCTTGGGAGAATCCCTACAACAACCCGTTTGCGAGTTCTCAATCCACAGTCGTCCACGGCTCCCATGACCGTGTTGAGAATTTTCTCGCTGGGGCCTACTTTGCCTCCTCGGAGGTAGAGGTCATTCCCACTCACCATCAGGGCAACGACTGAATTCTCGGAGATCTGAGATTTCTCAGGCTCTACTCTGATGTGGTGGTTTCCCCGTCCTGGCCTGCAGCATACATTCACACTAGTGCAAAGACGGGCCGCTAGCAGGGGCTGCAAACCTTGTGCTTGGGAATCGCCCACAAGGGTAACCCTCGGACATTTCCGTGCAGAGGTTTGAGGCTTTCCTTGCGGAAGCGAACTTTTGGTTCCCTCTTTCTTCTCCATCTTATTTTTCTTGTTCTTCTTTTTCTTATTCATCTCTTCCCCCTTATCTTCCTTTGTTACATACTCTTCTGTTTTTCTCTTTTCTTCCTCTGCTTCAACTTTTTATTTTTTAGCTTCTACTTTATCTTCTGTTTCAACTTTCTCTTCTCCCTGTTTCTTTCCCTTCCTTTTCTTTTCCTTTGAGGGTTTATCCATAGCATGCGGACCTAGCTCTGGGGGTAATACTGCAGATGCAGTGTTTAGTACAGGGCTTGACGTTAGCTCTGCTATTCTGACCTCAAGCCTGCGAATCAGTCCGGCGTGTTCTAATTCGAGGCTGCTTATTTTTTCCTCTAACTTCCTGGATCTTTCCTCGGAAACCCTGCAGGTTTCCTTTAGCTCCTTGATTTGGCCGTTTAAAATACAGTCGGTGCAGGAACAGGCCGGGTGGCATTTCGAAAAACACCCCTCCGGAAAGTCCACGCACCCCTTATCTATGTGGCATATTGCGCACGTGTATTTTAGAGCTCCTGGTCCTTTCTTGCCGGTCATTCTGAACACTTTCTCTCTTTCAATACTTTGCGACCAATCAATGATAAAAAGGGGGGTTGGTGAGTTCTCCCCGCGTGAGTTGCTCCCGCCTATTGATCGGAGTCGTTTCGGAGTCTTCCAGAAGGCACGCTCCATGTGCTGCTGTTCGTCCGACCGAGTCGTCAAGCCTCGGCGTGCCGTGGCTCCCAACCAAGCAGCACAGACGGTCCCTGAAGGAGCCATCGATTTCTCACCAGGTGAACAACAACGAAGCACGCCCCTTACTAAACTCCTACTAGTTCCCTTCATTCACAACGGCCAGGATCTCGGAGCAGCGTTCAATGGATATCCCGCCCCACCAAGAGACTCGACCCAAGGCTTTTTATTGGCCTGGCAACCAACCTGGGAACAAAGGGCCGTCACCTCGGACAGATGCTAACAGAGGCACCCGTCAACGGGCACTGGGAACAGTCAATAATTACGCGCCAGGGAAGGGGTTAACGGGGCACTACCCTCATCCCATTCATCGTGCCCCAGCGCCTAGGACACCTCTAGTCCTAGTCTCTTGCAACCAGTGAACGTCGATTGGCGTTGTTTATAGAGGTTCCAAAGCCTCTCTTCTGACGCGTGAGGTAGCTGCCAGGTCCTTATACGTAGATAGAGGAAGAAAGGGAAAGAGTGACATGATAGGAGTAGGCTTTTTTTGTTTGTTTTTTTTCTTTTTGTATAAGTGGGAGAGATAGGATGAAAGTAAAAAAGGAGAATGATAGAGTAGAAAAAGGAAGGAATGACACACTTAGTCTGGAATCTCGTTTTCGACCAAATCGACAAGGAAAGCCCTGCCAGGGGTACCCAGAATAGGTACCCCCTCCGACATAGCTCAAAAAGTCAAAGGTACACACAAGCTCTCTTCCCGCGACAAGGGAGCGTTACCTCTCTCTCTACTTTATTTAAGAGAGAGAGAGAGAGAGATGAAGAGGGAGCAAATGAGAAGCTAGAGATACATAAAAGAGAGAGAGAGTGACAAGGAGTCACAAAGAAAAGTAGTACCGCAA
The DNA here is from genome assembly GCA_963969495.1 of Ceratothoa steindachneri. Classification (NCBI taxonomy): domain Eukaryota; kingdom Metazoa; phylum Arthropoda; class Malacostraca; order Isopoda; family Cymothoidae; genus Ceratothoa; species Ceratothoa steindachneri. Next base: position 22,710,993 of record OZ018330.1, on the reverse strand, counting down.
AGGGCATTGCTGAGCATACCGTGGAGGTACTATAGAAAGAAAGAGAGAGAAAAAGATATAGAATGAGAGAGATAGAAAGCGAGAGAGAAACAAAGGGGCAGAGAGAGAGTTACATAGAGTTACATAGATACACAGATCACACGGGCCTTACGGCCCAGACTAAGGTGATCTGGCCTTAAATCTACTGCCACTTACACATAGAATAGTAGAAGTAAAGGATAGAAAAGTTTCAGGCTCTCCCCACCCTCCACTCCCTCCGGCAAAAGCCGTACATGAAATAATTTGGGAAAAGTACCTTGCAGGTGTAAGAAGACAGTACCTGAAGGAAATTTGCAATGAATAGTAATTAAATGAAATGAATATGAAAACCACTTACATAAACCTGAAAGAGTTATATTTTTGTAATATTATTTTATTTTGTAGCTTATGCTAAACAATTCCAATATTTTTTAAGTGTTTGTCTAATCTCATTTCAAATGAATCTATAGTTCTGCTGTTCACTACCTCGTTTGGCAAATTATTCTAATCATTAATAATCGAGTAAGTGAAGAAGTTTTTTATTACATCCATAGTGGCTCTTTTACCCTGAAGTTTTGAATCATGTCCACGGGTGGGACACTCCCCTGTCAGTGTGAACAAGTTATTGGCATTAACGTTGTTAAATCCTTTAAGTATTTTGAAGCACTCTATAAGCTGCCCCCTTAGTCTTCGTTTTCTGACGGAAAATAGATTGAGTTTTTTTAGCCTCTCGTGGTAAGGTTTGTTACGTACTGACGGGATAAGTTTTGTCGCTCTGTGTTGTACAGCTTCTAATTTATCTATGTCTTTTATTAAGTAAGGGGCCCAGAACTGTACAGCGTATTCGAGATGGGGCCTGACAATACTTTTATATAGTGGCATAATTATCTCCTCGCTTTTATAAGTAAAGTTTCTTTTTATAAATCCTAGTGCTGTGTTAGCTTTGTTTGCAGCAGCTGCGCATTGGTTTGATGTTTTTAAGTTTTCTGTAATTATTACTCCTAAATCTTTAACCTGCGGGGTTGTGTTTATTGAGCCGCCTTGCATTGTATAGGTGTATTTTTTGTTTTTTGTTCCGCACTGAAGGATTTGGCATTTGTCGATATTAAATGGCATTTGCCATTTCTCAGACCATTCGGTAATTTTATTTATATCAGCTTGCAGGCTAGCCCTGTCCTCTTCGCATAATACTGAGTTACCTATTTTCTTGTCATTTGCAAATTTAGATATGATATTATTTATTCCAACGTCTATGTCATTGATGTATATAGTAAATAAAATAGGTCCCAGGACTGATCCCTGGGGAACACCGCTGGTAACAGATACCCAGTCCGATTCCACGCCATTTATTATCACTCTCTGCTTCCTGTTTTTTAACCAGCTACTAATCCATCCGTATATATTACCGTTAATTCCTAGCGTACGCACTTTGTTCATGAGTTTCTGATGGGGAATTTTGTCAAATGCCTTTTTGAAATCTAGGTAAATTATATCTAATGATTTAGTATCGTTATATAGGTTGAAAAGGTTATGGTAAAAGTTAATTAGGTTTGTTAGCACGATCTCTTAGACCTAAAACCATGCTGGCTATCACGTATAAGGTTATTGTTTTCGAGGAATTCTACTAGCTTGTCTCTAATGATCGTTTCGAGCAACTTTCCAACTATTGAGGTTAAGCTAATGGGTCTGTAATTACTGGCCTGGTTTTTACATCCCTTCTTAAAGATAGGTGTGACGTTAGCTACCCTGCAATCATCAAGGACGACCCCATGCTCAAGAGATTTGTTAAAAATGAGAGCAAGTGACTCTGCTAACTCATTATGGACATGTTTTAAGATTTTCGGGTAAAATTTATCAGGACCAGGAAAGAAAGAGAGAAAGACAGAGAAAGAGAAAGAAAGAGAAAAACAGTGAGCTATTGCCTTTGAAGCGTGAGCTGAATTCGTATAGCTTTTGTAACAGTAACTTCTTTCCCCCTTTCCTCCTTCTTTCGGCCCAATTTCTTTACAGCTTATCTTGTATAAAATCAATCGAACTTTTCCCTTTTCAACACAAGTCGAGATAAATTAAATCATTGCCTCATCTCTTTAGTATCAATAATAAATATGATCACAACATAAATAATATAACAGTATCCCCCTGTTGATTCTACCAGTTTATGAATCTTGAATTCCAATCAATACAAGATAGTGAGTGAAGTCTAGATTGAGATTGTGATTGGAGGCGAGTGGAAAATCTGGTGGAGATTGGAGGATACTTTAATCACTATACGTGAGTATAATCGGACGCTATATTAATGAACAAGTAGTAATGAATGACTATAAAAAAGTATCTCTAAAGAGCTAATTTCAGGTCCATCTTTCCTCTTTGAAGCTTGCCACAGGGCCTACCCAGCTCTATCCAGGTTTATTATAGTTTCCACTACATCCATCTTGATGTTTGGTTTGTTCACGTATCCAAGTGGCTGATTTTATGTAGGGCCAAGTTATCCCCATCATAATGAGTTCATGAGCTCTTTATGTCGGGTTGTTCTAAGTTTTAGTGTAAGTTTTTTAGTCAGGTTTCAGATTTATGCTCTATAGGTTAGATTATGCATTGATTGTATACTTTTATTTTCATGCAGATTTTCAGTTATACAAGGTATCTCCGAAAAAAGTTAACCGTACTTTGAATTAGTATTACTCAAAAGCTATTAGGGATTTCTGAGTCCTGCTAAACAAATCAAATTTAACAACTATATATCTGTCGATTCTCTAAATTTCATTAATTTTCCCTTTACGATATTGATACACTAATGGGTTGAGTGGGGGCTATCAAAATTATGTTTGCGCAAAGAAGTAAAATAATGAAACTTCGAAGTTTAAAATCAACAAATATATTCAAATCAATTTTTACCACAAACACCTCTTCATATGGGTAATCCAGATTATTTTTTTAATTTTCTAAGCACCGTTTCCTTCCACATGTCCTCCATTTCTTTTCAAGCACAGTTGCGCCTTTGATCGAATTGATTGAACAACCTTTTTGATTAACTTGTGATTTTCCTTAAGTCTATTGAATTCACGTGTGATACTATCTCTGAACTGGTTGATGCTTTGTGGTGGAGTAGCCTACACTTTATTCTTTAGATATTGCCATAAGAAATAATCGCAGGGTGTTAAGTCAGGGAAACTTGGGGGCCATTCAATTGCATGATTTAGCGCGACAATGCAGTTGTCAAACGTTTCTCTTAGTTTTGTTCTTACAGCAAGCTGTCTATGAGCTGGTACGCCGTCCTGAATCCACCAAAGTCTATTGAATTGATTGCCGTAAATCGGGCGGAGTTCCGGGGAGATCCTTTCGTTGATCATGCTCAGGTAGGCAGCACCGTTCAAGTTATTCTCGTAAAACAATGGGCCGACAAGATAGCCATTACCGCATATTCCGATCCACAGACACTTTGTGCTGACAAATACGTGTGTCAAAGTTGAATGCTGCGGGGTGGTTCAGCGGCGCATATTGGCGAATGTTATGGCTATTTACCTTTTAATTCATGAAAAAGGCTGCCTCGTCACCAATCACAATCTTTTCCAAGAAACGAGTAGGTTTATGGAGGCTTCGTTTCATTATTTTACTTCCTTGCGCCAACACACTTTTGATAGCCTCCACTAAACCTATTAGTGCATCAATATCATAAAAGAGAATTTAATGAAATTTTTAGAATCGACAGATACATAGTTGGTAAATCAAACACTTTTGGTACGACCCAGAAATCTCCAATAATTTTTGAGTTATACTAATTCAAAATACGGTTAACTTTTTTATAGGACACCCGGTGTATATATATATATATATATATATATATATATATATATATATATATATATATATATATATATATATATATATATATATATATATACATAATTAAGTGAAAGTTCATGCTGTATGCATGTACTATTTAAGTCCACAGCTGTGGCAACGTGAACATAAAAGTATACAATCAATGCATAATCTAACCTATAGAGCATAAACCTGAAACCTGACCAAAAATCTTATCCTAGAACTTAGAACAACACGACATAAAGAGCTCATGAACTCATTATGATGGGGATAACTTGGCCCCATAGAAAATCAGCCACTTGGATACGTGAACAAACCAAACATCAAGATGGATGTAGTGGAAACTATAAGAAACCTAGAATAGAGCTGGGTAGGCCATGTGGCATCCTTCAAAGAGGATAGATGGACCAGAATAATTACCGATTAGACACTACTTTATCAAAGACGCCCCCTCTCCATCAACCAATGACGCCCCCTCTCTCTCTCTCGACCAATACCGCCCTCTCTCCATCAACCAATGTCGCCCTCTCTCCCTCGTCCAATGCCGCCCTCTCTCCCTCAACCAATGCCGCCCTCTCTCCCTAGACCACCAATTTCTAGGGAGTGCAACAACCTGATCACAACCTAATCTTTAAATCCCAGCACTGATTTCGCAAGAACCGTTCACGTCTCACTAATCTACTAGAATTTGTCCACAGTATTTTGGGTGGGTATGACCTTAATCGAGCTGCGGATATCTTATACATGGACTTTCAAAAAGCCTTCAATAAGGTATCACACCGTAGGTTGATAAAGAAAGTGCGCGCCCTTGGCATTACCGGCAAGGTAGCCGAATGGATAGAAACTGGCTCTCGGGAAGGAGGCAACGAGTAAAGATCAAACGGGTAGCCTCGCAATGGGTGCCAGTCAGTAGCGGGATGCCCCATGGATCAGTGCTTGGGCCTCTATTGTTCATCGTCTACATCAATGATATAGACGAAGGACTAATATGCTCGATAGCCAGTTCGCCGACGATAGCAAGATAGGAGGTATGTGAGCTCGCGAGAAGGAGTTGAGCGCCTGCGAAATAGCCTTCTCAGGATAGGCGATTGGTCAGAGAGGTGGCAGATGCAATTTAACCTTGACAAGTGCAAGGTAATGCACATCGGCCATGCTAACCCTGAGGAAAACAACTAGATACCACTGACCTTGAGAAAGGTTTAGGCGTACTAATCAGCAGTGATCTAAAGTTTCCCAGGCAGTGCCTCCAGGTGGAAAAGAGGGCCCAGTGAATGCTGGAGTACATAAAGATGCATTTTTGCTTCCAAAATAGCAGATTGTTCTCGCCTTGTACAACTCTCTAGTGCGGTCACACCTTGAATACGCCCGTACAATTCTGGTCTTAAACCCTGAGGAAGGACATTGAAAGGCTGGAAAGAGAACAGGCCAGAGCCACAAAATCGATCCCCTCCGTTAGACATGAAAGTTATCAGCATAGGCTACAAGAACTGAGGATGTTCTCTTCGGAGACGCGCCGGTTAAGAGGCCAGCTGATTGAAACTTTTAAGATAATGCGAGGAGTTGAAAACGTAGATCACAGGAGGCTGTTCACGTTGAACGCAAATGTTAGACGTAACCATGGTTACAAACTGGAATTACCACAATTCCATACTAGCATTTGCGGCAACTTCTTCTCGTACAAAATCTGCGAACGTGGAACTGTCTACCGGCAGAAGTGGTGAACAGTTCTTCAGTTGAACAGTTCAAATCTCGACTTGACGAGATAATCCACACCTTGACCTAGATTGTACGACCTTAGTATAGATTATAGATTAGAGGCAGGTAGATAGGTTTCAACTTTTCTATTAAAATTTCCTGTTTGTGTTATTTTTTTCAACACATTCTTATACTATAGGTTACGGCTTTCCTAAAATATTACCTCTACAGTATAGTCAGCAATGTCTTTTGAGGTACTAGTATTCCATGTGACTCTTTCTGACTCTACCTCAACCAATACCGCCCTCTCTTCCTCGACCAATGTGGCCGTCTCTCTCTCGACCAATGCCGCCCTCTTTCCCGCGATCAATGTCGCCCTCTCTCCCTCGACCAATGACGCCCTCTCTCCCTCGACCAAGGTCGCCCTCTCTCCCTCGACCAATATTGCCCTCTCTTCCACGACCAATGTCGCTCTCTCTCCATAGACCAATGTCGCCGTTTCATCCTCGATCAAAGTTGCTATCTCTCCTTCGAACAATAGCGCTATTTATCCCTCGACCAATGCCTACCTCTCTCCAACGACCAATGCCGACCTCTCTCCCTCGACCGATGCTGACCTCTCTCCCTCAACCAATGCCAACCTCTCTCCCTAAACCAATGTCGCCTCCTCTCTCTCTCTCTCGATCAGTGCTGCCCTCGCTCCCTTGACCAATGTCGCCCTCTCTCACTCGACCAATGCTGTCATCTCTCCCTAGACCAATGCCGCCATCTCTTCCTCGTCCAATGCCACCCTCTTTCCCTCGACCAATGTCGCCCTCACTCTTTCTCTCTCTCTCTCGACCAATGCAACCCTCTCTCCCTCGAGCAATCTCGCACTCTCTCCCTAGACCAATGCCGACCTCTTTCCCTTGACCAATGTCGGCCTCTCTCCCTCGCCCAATGTCGCCCTCTCTCCCTCGAGCAATGCTGCCCTCTCTACATCCACCAATCCCCCCCTCTCTCCCTTTACCAATGTCGCACTCTCTCCCTCGAACAATGCCGCCATATCTCCCTCGACTAATGCCGCCCTCTCTCCCTCGACCAATCCCGCCCTTTCTCCCTTGACTAATTTCACCCTGTCTCCCTCGACCAATGTCGCCCTATCTGCCTCGGCCAATACCTTCTTCTCTCCCTCGACCAAATGTCACCCTCTCTCCTTCGTCCAAAGTTGCCCTCTCTCCCTCGAACAATCCCGCCCTCTCTCCCTCGAGCAATATTGCCCTTTTCTCCCTAAACCAATGCCGCCCTGTCTGCCACAACCAACGCCGCCCTTTCTCCCTCGACCAATGTAGCCCTTCCTCCCTTAACCAATGCCGCCCTCTCTACCTCGACCAATGTCGCCCTCTCTCCCTCGACCAATGTGGCCCTCTCTCCCTCGACTAATACCGACCTCTCTCCCTCGACCAATGTTGCCCTCTCTCACTCGACCAATGTCGCCATCTCTCCCTCGGCCAATGCCGACCTCTCTCTCTCGACCAAGACCGACCTCTCTCCCTCGACCAATGTCGCCCTCTCTCTCTCTCTCTCTCTCTCTCTCTATCAATGCCGCCCTCTCTCCCTCTAACATTTTCGCCCTCTCTCTCTCTCGCCTCGACCAATGCGGACCTCTCTCCCTCCGCCAATGTCGCCCTCTCTCCCCTTCTAATGCTGACCTCTCTCCTTCGACCAATGTCGCCCTCTCTCTCTCTTTGTTTTTTGAGAAAGTAGAGGGAGAGGTGACGCCCCCTTGTCGCGAGAAGATAGCTTGTGTGTACCTTTAACTTTTCGGGCTATGCCGGCGGGGGTACTTCTCTTCTGGGTACCCCTGGTAGGGCTTCCCTTGTCGATTTGGTCGGAAACGAGGTTCCCTTTTTCTATTCTATCCTTGTCCTTTTTCACTTTTATCCTATCTCTTCCACTTATTATACAAAAAGAAAAAAGACAAAAAAAACCTACTCCTATCATGTCATTCTTACCCTTTTTCCCCTCTATCTACTTATAAGGACCTGGCAGCTACCTCATGCGTCAGAAGAGAGGCTTTGGAACCTCTATAAACAACGCTAATCGACGCTCACTGGTTGCAAAAGACTAGGACTAGAGGTGTCCTAGGCGTTGGGGCACGATGAATGGGATGAGGGTAGTGCCCCGTTAACCCCTTCCCTTGCGCGTAAATATTGACCATTCCCAGTGACCGTTGACGGGTGCCTCTGGTAGCATCGGTCCGAGGTGACGGCCCTTTGTTTCCAGGTTGATTGCCAGGCCAACCAAAATCCTTGGGTCGAGTCTCTTGGTGGGGCGGGATATCCATTGAACGCTACTCCGAGATCCTGGATGTCGTGAAAGGAACTAGTAGGAGTTTAGTACGGGGCGTGCTCCGTTGTTCACCTAGGGAGAAATCGATGGCCCCTTCGGGGACCGTCAGTGCTGCTTGGTTGGGAGCCACGGCACGCCGAGGTTTGACGACTCGGTCGGACAAACAGCAGCACATGGAGCGTGCCTCCTAAAAGATCCGAAACGTCTCCGGTGGATAGGCGGGAGCGACTCACGCGAGGCAAACTCACCACCTCCATTCTTTTTTCATTGAGTGTCACAAAGTATTCCGAGATAGAAAGTGTTCAGCATGACTGGAAAGAAAGGACCTGGTTCGCTTACATATACGTGCTACACATGCCAAAAGGACAAGTGATACGTAGATTTCCCGGAGGTGTGTTTCTCAAAATGCCACCCTGGAAGTATTGGCACGGACTGGACCTAAGGGCAGAACTGTAGGCGCTTAGAGAACTGTTCAAATCTTCGGACGAAAAATCACGACGGCTGGAAGAAAAAGTCAAGATCCTCAAATCTGAGTATGCGAGTCAAATCCGTCGTCTCGAAGCCAGCATTACAGAGATGACAGCCACCAAAATACAGCAACAGTAAACTCCCAACGACGCGGGCGGCTCCTCTGTTCCTCTGTTAAGCCCTCAAGCACCGCGTCGACAGAGACAGGCCACCCATCCGACGTCCCAGAGCCAGCTGCTGCTGGGGTTATTCAGAAGAAAAGAAAGATTAAGAGAGGAAAGACAGCAGAAACAGTAAATAAAACAGAAAAGAAAGTAAAAACGGAAGAAAAAACAAAGAAGAAAAAGAAGTAGAAAAAAATAAAAAAGTGGGGAAGAAAGATGAATCAAAAGAGCCTCTACTGAAAGGAAAGCCTCTTTCCCCTGAACCCAACTGCGCGAGGGTCATCGTGATCGGTGACTCCCAAGCGCGGGATCTACAACCCTTGCTAGCCGCCCGCCTTCGCACCAGTGTGAAGGTAAGCTGCCTTCCAGGAAGGGGGAACAGAGAAATAAGGGTGGAGGATGAGAAATCCCAGATCTCTGAGAGCTCAGTAGTTGCCCTGATGGCAAGTGGCAACGATCTCTACCTACAAGGAGGTAAAGTCGGCGCCAGCGGGAAGATTTTGACCACAGTTATGGGAGCAGTTGACGACTGTGGGCTGAAAACTCGCAGACGTATCGTGGTCGGGATACGCCCAAGAAGAGGTCCATCCCACAATGCTGACGCGAGGAACGTCTCCATAAACAAACGCCTGGGAGAACTTTGTACGGCGGAAGAAGTCTTTTTTGTAGACCCCTACCCCACCTCTTACGGGAGAAACGACCTGTACAAAAGGGACGAAGTGCATCTTTCCTTTAAAGTGAAAGTTGTACTCGCAAACATGATCCAAGGAAGTTGTGGAGCAGACCCAAAGATGTGTCAGGTCCCGAGTAAAGAAGGACGTACGCCAGTACACTCGTGTTACTCCAGGAACAACCTTTTCTGAGGTCACAAAGAGGGGAGTGACCCCGTCACAGACAAAGAAAGCGGGAAACGAAAGAGCGTAGGGAGTCCTACAGTCGGGGACTCCCTCAAGGTTGTTCTGTTTAATGCGAGGTCTATCCGACACAAGTATCTTGAACTTCGTGGCCTCATAGCAACAGAAGAACCTGAGATGGTGGCCATAACGGAGTGGTGGATAAAAACCTCAAGTCGAGATTTTGAAGGTGAATGCAAGATTCTTGGTTACCAGCTCTTCCTGAAAGATAGGCCAGAAAGAGAGGGTGGCGGTGTGATGTTGTATGTCAAGGATACTTTCAACTCGACGGATTGCAACATCGTATCCGATTATGAACTACTAGGTGTTGACTTATAGATAGGTCCTGCCAGATACAGGACCCTAGTGCGTTACAGACCCCCTGCCCAACTTTTAGAACAGGACAGGAGTCTGTACCAGCTGTTGGGCGAACTTGTAAAAGACAGAGTGTGTATCGTCATGGGGGATTTCAACACACAAGTTGACTGGGAAACCAGAGGACCTGTGGCGAGAACGCACTACTCCTGGAGTTCGCGAACAACGAGTTTCTGACTCAATTGGTGAGAGAGCCAACGAGAGGAGACAATATCCTCGACTTAGTTTTCACCTCTGAGGATAACATCATTGAGGACCTCTCTGTTGGCGAATAACTCGGTGGCAGTGACCAACGACTAATTAGATTTGTAGTCAAAGTCCCCAAGGCAGGGCCTGCAACTAGTAAATCGAGGAAACTTGATTTAAGAAGAGCAGACTTTGCAGGTCTTCGTGCTAGGCTGACTGACGCGACTGACGCTAGAAGTGTGCAAGCGTGTTGAAAACTCGTGGAACAGTTTCAAAACCACATTCATGAGTCTTCAATCGCGTTTCATCCCTCTGAAATGCCCCCGTCGGTCTTCTGTTCAACCAAAGTGGTTTAGTCGAGAAATCAGCCAACTGCTTAGGGAGAAGAGAAATGTGTACCGGTAATCGAAGATCTCGGGTGACTTTGACGAATACCGGAGGCTAGCCAGGAGAGTGAAGTCCAGCATACGGGCGGCTAAGCGGGCGGAGGAACTCTGAGTGGCGAAACTTTGTACAGATAATCCCAAGGAGTTCTTTGTATATGTAAACAGCCGTAAACCAATCCGTCGAACGATTGTCCCTTTGAGAAATGAGGAGGGGACATTAAAGCACTCAGCTGCAGAAAATGCTAAACTCCTCAATGACTACTTCTCTTCAGTATTTACTGAAGAGTGTGGTCCCATCCCCCAGCCGACGGATTCCTACTCGGGAGAAAAGCTGGTGGATATGGACTTCACCGAAGGAGAAATAAAAAAGAACATCACTGACCTAATGACGAATAAGTCACCTGGTCCGGATGGGTTTCTACCTAAAGTGTTGAAAGAAGTGCGCGATCAAGTGTCACGACACCTGAGGGCAATCTTCAACATGTCAATCCGGACCGAATGCGTTCCTAGAGACTAGCGTGAAGCGGAGGTGACTCCTATCTTCAAGAAAGGAGACCGTAGCCAACCGTCGAACTACCGACCTATCAGTCTGATCTCGATGGTCGGTAAACTAATGGAAAGCATCATGGTGGACAAAATGACTTCGCATATAGAGTCAAAGCTGCTACTGAGGAGTGCCCAGCACGGCTTCCGAAGGCAACGGTCATGCCTGACGAACCTTGTGGAATTCTTCCACTTCGTCTTTAGTGAGCACGAACGGGACAAGGCGGTGGATGTGGTGTACCTAGACTTTCAGAAAGCCTTTGATAAGGTACCACACCACCGCCTTCTCCGGAAAATGCGAGCGCTGAGCATATACGGCAAAGTAGCAGGCTGGATAGAGAACTGGCTAAATGGCAGACGACAACGGGTGGTGGTGAATGGACAGGCTTCTGAGTGGGTTCCCGTTACTAGCGGTGTGCCTCAATGTTCTGTCCTGGGACCACTACTATTCATCATCTACGTCAACGACATGGACGGTGACATGGTTGCCAAGATTTCCAAATTTGCCGACGATACCAAGCTTGGTATGAACGTTGCAAAGGATGGAAATACTGCCCGCTTTCAGGAAGTTCTCCAGAAGATTGGGGATTGGTCAGATACGTGACAAATGCCTTTCAACGTGAACAAATGCAAAGTGATGCATATCGGCTACAGAACTTCCCAATCACTCTATATCCTTAAGACCACTGCTCTTAAATCTACCGACACTGAGAAGGACTGACTTGGCTGTAACTATCACTAGTGATCTCAAGTTCTCGAGGCAGTGTATTGAGGCGGAGAAGAAAGCCCAAAGGATGTTAGGTTATATAAAGTGACAGTTTGGATATCGGAACAAGGAAATAGTACTCTGTCTGTACAACTCCCTTGTCCGACCGTATCTGGAGTATGCCGTACAATTTTGGAGTCCTTCGTTTAGAAAGGACATCGAGAGATTGGAACGCGTTGAAGCAAGGGCAACCAAACTGATTCCCTCTATCAGGCATATGAGTTATAATGATAGACTAAGGGAATTAGATATGTTCTCGCTGGAGACCCCAAGACTACATGGTCAGCATATCGAACTGTTTAAAATACTTAAAGCTTTGACAGACTGGACTACGGGGATATTTTCCAGCTCAGCGAGGGGAGAACAAGAAATCACGGGTACAAACTTGAACTGAAGCGATACCACCGTGATCTGTGGGGAAAATTCTTCACATACAGTATCTGTGGTAGTTGGAACGCACTTCCGACTGAAGTTGTCAACAGTGAATCTGTTGAACATTTCAAGTGAAGACTAGATTAAGTATTGCGAAATCACCTTTAAGATCCTCGCGAGTGATCTTCGAAGTTGGCAACGGACACCTTCGAGGATTGCGCGAAAAGTAACCTCCTTGTATGGACCGTAAGGTCTTCTAGGGTAGTTACTTTCCTTGTAGCTCCTTGTAGCTCTCTCCCTCGACCAATCCCGCCCCCTCTCTCTCTCTCTAACAATGGCACCCTTTCTTCCGCGACCAATGTCGCCATCTCACATCGACCAATTTCGCCCTCTCTTCCTCGACCAATCTCGCCCTCTCTCCCACGACCAATGGCGCTCAATCTCCCTCGACCAATGCCACCATCTCTCCCTTGACGAATATCGCCCTCTCTTTTTCGTCAATGTCGCCCTCTCACCTTCGACCAATGTCACCCTCCCTCCCTCGACCAATGCTGACCTCTTCTTCCCCTAATGTCACCCTCTCTCCGTAACTCAAGGTCGCCCTCTATCCCTCGACCAATAACACCTTCTCTCCCTCAACTAATGCCGACCTTTCTCCCTCAACCAATGTCGCCCTCTCTCCCTTAACCAATGTCGCCCTCTCTCCCTCGACGAATACCAACCTCTCTCCCTCGACCAAGGTGAACCTCTCTCCCTCGACCAATGTCACCCTCTCTCTCTCGACCAATACCGCCCTCTCTCCCTCGACCATTTTCACCCTCTCTCCTAGACCAATGCCGCCCACTCTCCCTTGAACAATGACGCCCTCTCTCGCTCGAACAATGCGAACCTCTCTCCTTCGACCAATCCTGCCCTCTCTCTCTCTCTCTATCAATGGCGCCATTTCTTCCTCAACCAATGTCACGCTCTCCTTCTCGACCAATGTGGCCCGCTCCCAACAACCAATTTAGCCCTCTCTTCCACGACTAATCTCGCCGTCTCTCCTTCGACCAATGTCGCCCTACCTCCCTCAACCAATGCTGACCTATCTCACTCGACCAATGCCGACCTTTCTTCCTAGACCAAGGCCGACCTCTCTCACACGACCAATGCCGCCCTCTTTCCCTCGACCAATGCCGCCATATCTCCCTCGACCAATATCGTCTTCTCTCCCTCGTCAATGTCGCCCTCCCTCCCTCGTCAATGTCGCCCTCCCTCCCTCGACCAATCCCGACCTCTTTCCCTTACCCAATGTCACCCTCTCTCTCTCGACCAATGCCGCCGCCTCTCCCTCGACCAATTCCGACCTCTGTTCCTCGACCAAGGCTGACCTCTTTTACTCGACCAAGGCCGACCTCTTTCCCTCGACCAATGTCGCTCTCTCTCCATCGACCAATGCCCGCCTCTCTAGCTCGACCAAGGCTGACCTCCCTCCCTCCACCATTTTCACCCTCTCTCCCTCAACCAATACCGACCTCTCTCCCTCGACCAATGCCGCCCTCTCTCCCTCGACCAATGCTGCCTCTCTAGCTCGACCAAGGCTGACCTCCTTCCCTCGACCATTTTCACCCTCTCTCCTTGGACAATGCCGCCCTCTATCCCTCGACTAATGTCGCCCTCTCTCGCTCGACCAATGCCGCCCTCTCCCTTCGACCAATGCCGCCATCTCTCCCTCGACAAATATCACCCTCTCTCTCTCTCGACCAGCGCTGCCCTCGCTCCCTCGACCAATGTCGCCCTCTCTCCCTCGATCAATGCGCTCTCTCTCCCTCGACCAATGCTGACCTCTTTCCCTCGGCCAATGCAGACCTCTCTGCCTCGACAATGCCGCCCTCTATCCCTCGAATAATGTCGCCCTCTCTCCTTCGACAATGCCGCGCTATATCCCTCGACTAATGTCGCTCTCTCTCGCTCGACCAATGCCGCCCTCTCTTCTTTGACCAATGCCGCCTTCTCTCCCTCGACTAATATCGCCCTCTCTCTCTCGACCAGTGCTGCCCTTGCTTCCTCGACCAATGTCACCCTCTCTCCCTCGACTAATATCGACCTCTCTCTCTCTCGACCAGCGCTGCCCTCGCTCCCTCGACCAATGTCGCCCTCTCTCCCTCGATCAATGCGCTCTCTCTCCCTCGACCAATGCTGACCTCTTTCCCTCGGCCAATGCAGACCTCTCTGCCTCGACAATGCCGCCCTCTATCCCTCGAATAATGTCGCCCTCTCTCCTTCGACAATGCCGCGCTATATCCCTCGACTAATGTCGCTCTCTCTCGCTCGACCAATGCCGCCCTCTCTTCTTTGACCAATGCCGCCTTCTCTCCCTCGACTAATATCGCCCTCTCTCTCTCGACCAGTGCTGCCCTTGCTCCCTCGACCAATGTCACCCTCTCTCCCTCGACTAATATCGACCTCTCTCTCTCTCGACCAGCGCTGCCCTCGCTCCCTCGACCAATGTCGCCCTCTCTCCCTCGATCAATGCGCTCTCTCTCCCTCGACCAATGCTGACCTCTTTCCCTCGGCCAATGCAGACCTCTCTGCCTCGACAATGCCGCCCTCTATCCCTCGACTAATGTCGCCCTCTCTCCTTCGACAATGCCGCGCTATATCCCTCGACTAATGTCGCTCTCTCTCGCTCGACCAATGCCGCCCTCTCTTCTTTGACCAATGCCGCCTTCTCTCCCTCGACTAATATCGCCCTCTCTCTCTCGACCAGCGCTGCCCTCGCTCCCTCGACCAATGTCGCCTTCTCTCCGTCACTCATTGTCGCCCTCTCTCCCTCGACCAATGCCGCCCTCTCTTCCTCGACCAATGCAGACCACTCTCCCTGACCAAGGCCGACCTCTTTTCCTCGACCAAGGCCGACCTCTTTCCTTTGACCAATATTGCGCTCTCTCCATCAACCAATGGCCACATCTCTACCTCGACCAAGGCTGACCTCTCTCCCTCGACCAAAGGTGACCTCTCTCCCTCGACCAATGCCGCCCTCTCTCTTCTCGACCAATGCCACCCTCTCTCTCCCAACCAATGCTGCCCTCTCTCCCTCGACAATTTTGCCCTCTCTCCCTCAACCAATGCCGCCCTCTCTCCCTCGACCAATGCAGACCTCTTTCCCTGACCAAGGCTGACCTCTTTTCCTCGACCAAGGCCGACCTCTTTCCCTCGACCAATATTGCCCTCTCTCCATCAAACAATGCCCACATCTCTACCTCGACCAAGGCTGACCATTCTACCTAGAACAAGGCTGACCTCTCTCCCTCGACCAAGGCTGACCTCTCTCCCTCGACCAATGTCGATCTCTCTCTCAACCCATGCCTCCCCCTCCCCTCGACCAATGCAGCCCTCTCTCCCTCGACCAATGCAGCCCTCTCTCCCTCGACCAATGCCGACCTCTCTGCCTCGACCAATGCCGCCTTCTCTCCTTCAACTAATGCCGCCCTCTCTCCCTAGACCAATTTTGCTCTCTCTCCCTCGACCAAGGCTGACCTCTCTCCCTCGACCAATGCCTCCCTCTCCCCTCGACCAATTCAGCCCTCTCTCCCTCGACTCATGCAGCCCATAGACCAAGGCCGACCTCTTTTCCTCGACCAAGGCCGACCTCTTTCCCTCGACCAATATTGCCCTCTCTCCATCGACCAATGCCCACATCTCTACCTCGACCAACGCTGACCTCTCTACCTCGACCAAGGCTGACCTCTCTCCCTCGACCAAGGGTGACCTCTCTCCCTCGGCCAATGTCGCCCTCTCTCTCTCTCTCGACCAATGCCATCTTCTCTCCCTCAACCATTTTCATCCGCTCTCCCTCGACCAATGCCGCCCTCTCTCCCTCGACCAATGCCACCCCCTCTCCCTCGACCAATGCCGCCCTCTCTCTCTCGACCAATTAAGCCCTCTGTCCCTAGACCAATGCCGCCCTCTCTCTCTCGACCAATGCAGCCCTCTATTCTTCGACCAATGCAGTCGTCAACAACGAACCAGTTGCGCCGATGCTCAGCGCGATTCTTTGATAGATACTAATAAAATTTATTGAAAAGAGAACCAACAAAACAGAGGAAATGTATAAAATACACGAAGATGTAAATAAGAAAAATGAATAGAAGGGAATAAAGAAAGTGAAAACAAAGAAAAAGATCATCTATTGGAGAGTTCATGATCCTCTCTTTCCCGTTGGGGAATAAGTAACGTCTAATTATCAGGCCAGGGGGGGGGGGGGGTGAGTGACGTGACATCCTGATGACCAATCGAGTTTAGGTGAAATAGAGTGTGTGTGTGGGGTGGGTGGGGGGTGGGGGGGGGGGTAACAACCTCCCCCTCCCATAGGGAGGTAATCATGTGGCTGGAAATTCCGCCATTCCCGCCCATTGTTCGCCAAGCTTCCCAAGATCTAGAATGAACGAGATAAGAGGTCAGATACCCTGTCTGTCTCCCCCTTCCCATTATTCCCCTTCCCAGACCATGGCTGCCTATACCCTAAACCACGGAACTTTCTTGGGGTAGATACACAACCTGCCTCCTCTTCATAACAACCTCCATCGATTGTTCTTTGACAACCTGCCACTGAATCTCTTTTGCAACACCATTGCGATGGCATTGCACCATAAACAAGTACCCGCCCACGCACACATGCCCACGCGGATTGTACATATTTATTAGTTTAGGCACCTTTTTAGAATTCTGAGTAAGGGCAGGTAGACAACCTTTCCGTCATTCAATGCCTTTATTATGATAATATTAAATAGACATATGTCGGCTTCGACCTGTCACCGCCAAAATAGTTGAACAAGTCCAGAACATGACAAAAGAGGGACTTATGCAATCGATTTCATGAAGTCTCTCTTCTTTTATGTCCAAAGGGGGCAACGAAGTAGGAAAATTATATGTACCTCTTCCTGGTAGTTCAAGAAGGCACACACATGCTGGGGAGGAAATCTATGAGAAAGAGCGAGGTACCAAAAAGATAACACTTCCCTAAAACACACGGATACCAAGTGTAACTCAAAGCCAATGAACCCTAGACCTTCAAAAGCATTCCATAACATTCACAAAAACTTAACCCCTAAGAAAAGAAGGAGTCTGCAAAAGGCCAATCAATAATTTCCTATCGAAGGCAGCTCCTGTTCCATCACCCAGTTCAGTCCCACCTAGCATCCTCCTCTTTTAAATCTATCCCAAGTTTAGTCTCCCCTATCATACTTCTCTTTTAAATCTATCACCAAGTTAAGTCCCACTAATCATCATCATTCATAAATCTATCCCAAGTTTAGTCCCACTAATCATCCTCATCCATAAATCTATCCCCAGATTTAGTCCCACTAATCATCCTCATTCATAAATCTAGCCCCAAGTTTAGTCCCACCTATCATCATTATCCATAAATTTATCCCCAGGTTTAGTCCGACATATCATCCTAATGAAGTAATCTATCCCCAAGTTTAGTCCCCCCTATCATCGTCCTCTTTTAAATCTGTATAGGAATGGCAATATAAAACCTCCCGGAGGGCCAGACGAACATATACCTTAAAGTCTTCCCCTTACCTTGTGGAAAACGCTGGAGAAGCGAGCCCCATGAGGAGACTCGTGGGAACGGTAACCGGCAAATAACCGTAACTGCCTTCCCTGTTTGATCTCCCTGCCACTTAGGTAGTTGGAGCGACCATCTGTGTTAAGGCAACCAACTACGGCCCTTAAACGACGCTCTAACGACCTAATTACCTAAGAGATCCATAAACCCGTGGTTATGTCACCAAAAGCAGGGCTAGTCAAAAGGCACGCCATAGAGTGTGGCAATTGAGGGTCTCACTAATTAACAAGCTGATTTGGGCACCTCAGTGCCAACCTCTGCACTTCTTGCTCTCACCAGATGCGAACTCACCATTCGCGCTTCCCTCTGTGGCCTCGCCCCTTCCCCCTTAGATAGGGCGGTGGTCCGCCTATAAATAAACCCCTGAAAGAAAGAGAAGAGATTACTATTCGGTGAGAGCGACGAAGGATCAGTTCGTGAAGATCGATCCTTCAACCCGTCAAGATTATTTGGTGAGAAGGACGTAGGATCAGTTCGTGAAGATCGATCCTTTAACCAGTCAAGGTTATTCGGTAAGATAGACGAAGGATCAGTTCGTGAAGATCGATCCTTCAGTCAGACAAGAGTGATTAGAAGTCGGTAAGATAGACGAAGGATCAGTTCGGGAAGATCGATCCTTCAGCCAGACAAGAGTGATTAGGAGTCGGTAAGAAAGACAAAGGATCAGTTCGTGAAGATCGATCCTTCAGCCAGGCAAGATTATTAATCGGTGAGAAAGAAATAGGATCAGTTCGTGAAGATCGATTCTTCAGCCAGGCAAGATTTATTCGGTGAGAGAGACGAAGGATCAGTTCGTGAAGATCGATCCTTCAGCGAGACAAGAAGATTAGAATTCAGTAAGAAAGACGAAGGATCAGTTCGTGAAGATCGATCCTTCAGCCACACAAGACGAGTTCCGTGAGAAACGATAAAGGATCAGATTGAGAAGATCAATCCCCCATCCCCCTTCCCGGGTCGAATTTACATAAATCGTCAAGTTTGGTATCGGTGCCATACCGAAAAATCCTTTACAGACTTAGAAGAAGTCTGACTGGAGAAAAGTAAACCCGCTCACACTCGAGTGACTCTCACATCTCAAGCTCCGTAAGAGTGAGAGGTGAAAAACCCATCCCCAATGAGGTTCCGTTCTTTAATTGCGGTAAAAATTCCACCGAATACCCCAAAATCTAGTTGGGCACTCTAGTAGAGTGAAGAATAAGACACTAAGAGGCTTTAAGATTATTCAGAAGAGGACTCTTGGAGCGAAGAGCATCATAGCTCTCTCCTTCTTTTTAACTTAACCAGAGGTAAGGTTGCAATAAGAAGTTGACAGCGCCCTACCTCGCTCTCTCCATCACATCTCGGCGAAATTCTATCATCGGCACTCTAAATTCCCGAAGCGCGAGATAAGCTTTCCAACAACCTCCGGCACTCCCTGATCCTGTCTGTCATGTGAGTTAGCAAGAACATTTATACTCATATTGCGATAGTATGAGGTTAGTACGTTTCACGATTTAATAGAAGTAGAACCCCTGTCATATTTGTTGGTAGAAGAGAGTACTTTAATTTAATGTTTAACGCTAATCTAAAAGAGTCACGATAAAAATACTAATCGGCAATTGGTGTGTTGACCGGGAGCCTATTTGTTTACTTTTGTCATTGAAGATATTATAATAGGCCTAGTTGCCAACCGGGATAGTCTAGGTTAGCGTAGGACGATGATATAAATGTGATTACTGTTTTGTTTTTCATAGTTAAGTGTTAAATTTAAAATATACGTTTATAATGGGATAATTCCTGTGTGTTTCCTTATATCCTTACGTGTTGAAGCGACTCTTCATTAAAACAACAAAACTCGCACTCTTAGATCAAAGCCTACTTCATCAAAGAAGTATACATCACATTCCACAAGGTATCCTACGACAAAATCTATCACCACTTTAGTCCCACTAATCATCATCCTCTTTTAAATCTATCTCCAAGTTTAGTCCCACCTATCATCATCATCCATAAATCCATCCAATCTATTCTTAAAACTCAGCAGGGAGGACGCTTTTAACCCACGACTAGTGAGCCTATTCCATTCATCTACCACTCGATTTTTAAACCAATTTCTACCAATCTCTTTCCTAAGCTTAACTTACCACAAACAAAGTCCTGAGTCTATGCGCCCTCTTTTCATCTAATTTCCCCAGTGAGTTGGGGGCGT
The DNA here is from genome assembly GCA_963969495.1 of Ceratothoa steindachneri. Taxonomy (NCBI): domain Eukaryota; kingdom Metazoa; phylum Arthropoda; class Malacostraca; order Isopoda; family Cymothoidae; genus Ceratothoa; species Ceratothoa steindachneri. The sequence goes on along the minus strand of OZ018330.1, from coordinate 22,691,172 downwards.
GTAAGCTGTTACACCTGGTACATGGAGGCCGTACGCTCCCGGCCCCACTGGCCTCAAACTGGTTTGAGAGTAACTAGACTTTGTTTTTGTTATATTTCCCATTTTTTAGCCCTCCTTTTCGTCCCTTTCTTTTTACACTTCTCTTCTTACTCTTTTTCTTGGCCGGCGGCTGACTACGAAGGCAGGTCGCCGATTGGTCTTCGTCCGTTCAGCCCTGAGATGAATGGGGGGAGATATGGGCTGGTTCACATCTTTTTGTCTCCAATTGAGGGATTAACATATCTGCATTCTTCCCACCCCTTCTTCTTCTACTGCCACAACCTCCTCTTTCATTTCTCTTATGTATTCTTTTACGGCTCCTCAAGGTGGTGTCATTTTCAGTCTGGTTAACTTTGCTGCAGCTGACATCTGAAGGAATGTGTGGCCTTGCAGGCCCATACGTCCCCAGGGGTCGCCCCGACGCGAATGCTAGCAGGAGGATCTGCGGTTATTCATATACCGCACATTTTCACTTCCTCCAACTTCAACACTTTCTGTGCAGATCTCTCCTTACAACCCAATTCCGCGGGATTCGTCCTCATTGTTCTTCCGCTTTACATTCGAAGGAGGAATTTATCGAGTGCCCATAGCGCCTTGCCTCGTCCTAGGACGCGAGAATTACGGCCATTGGGAACCGAGAGATGTGTGACGTCATCACAATCCCATTTTCCGATTATTTTTTTTATCGCTCCATCTGGCAACTACCACCGAGGGCATAAGTCGCCGTAATTAAATCTTCAGCCTAACAAATAATGACATTGATTAAACGGATGGCAAAAGCTACAAGGGCCTATCAGAGGTCATCGAGTCAACAGCGTCCCATAAACGGCATCCGCATGATTGCGTCCAAAACTGCTTAAAAAGGCTTGGCATAAACTGGGTTAGACTAATACTAGGCTATTTTAAAACATCAAAAAATTAACAAAAACAAACAAAATCAAAGGCAACAAAAATTAACACAAAGCAAGAGGAGGAAGCAGGTTCCGGCGTCAGGGGGAGTCCCGCTCAGAATAAAAATTAACTTTTCGAACACAAATAATTTACATTTGTTGAATGTTCAGAGAAAAAGTGAAAAATTCACATTCAAGTTGCCTGTGGACTAATATTTAATAGGCCTTTAATGGCTTTAATTGTTTGGAAATCGAAAGGAAAAAAAGATGATACCATCGGCACAACTAAAGAGGCTTATAGCCCTGTTAATCCCAATTTGCCATCGCTCCCAGTCCCTCGGTTAGGATTCTTTATTTGGATCAATCCTAGACAACGACCTCCATCCTATGTTAGCGGTCATTAACTAGGATTGAGCTTTTGGGGAAATGATCTTGGGGGGGAGGTCATTACTTAGGATTCTTTTTTTAAAATAAGTAATAATAATTGATACTAAGATTAAGATAATTTAAAAATGCTACCTAGGATTGAATTTCTTAGGTTAGCTTAGGTTCGAGTGGATTTGAGTGGATTTGAATATTTCTGCCATCACATTCCCCCCCCCCCCCACCTTGGATTAATATTTTACTTTTTTGTTCGTTGACATTGTGAGTTTTTTTAAATTTGTTTTTGCAATTTTGTTTGTTCTTTAATAAAAGAAATTTTACCGATTATTTTTTAAATATACTACCAATAAGTTTCTTGGGGGTCATCAGCTACGATTGTTTTTTTTTGGGGGGGGGTCATCTTGTGGGATTGAAATTTCTTGGGAGGTCATTAATAAGGAATGGTGTTCTAGAGGGGTCTTTGTCTAGGATTGATCTCTCTATTTCTACAGAATGATAGCTAAATGGTGCGTGCGTGTGTCCGTAAGAAGGGATGTTAATGGAGGTAATATTAACTCTAAGCACTCACAGTGTCTATTCAGCGTTTAATGAATCAAACGTGTTCTTTTTAATGATATGGACAGCGTCTCAAAATAATGTATGCCCACTTGGACCGGTGATAACAGGGTGTCCCCCCTTCTCTGGCCCCGCAAATGTTCGCACACTTTAAATAAAAAATAAATAAGGTTTATTTGCATTGGTTGGGGGAGCAGCGACGGATTTCCCCCTCCCCAATTTTTTGGGATGACCCTATTGATAAGGATTTTGTATAATTACCGTCACTATAATCACGTTCGAATAGCTTTTAGCTGGTCATCATCATCATCATCATCATTAACTCTATAATTTAAGAAGTGGATTTTTTTGAGTATTTGAATAATAATTTCATCTGAGTTTGGTTATGACTTATGTTTTTTATCAAAGTTATTTCTAATAATTCTTTTAAAATATCAAAAAACAAAAGGGTGAAGTTCAGAAATAAATATAAGTATCGAAATTTTGGGAATTTTTTAAAACCCAAAGAATTACAAATGGTGAAGTTCAGAAAATTTAGTTTTATATATCTTCTTCTATAACTATATTTTAGCAACGTGATTTTTTGAAGTGGGGGAAATTTAGTTACTTTTTAAAATGATTATAATTGGCGAAGTTCAGAAAATTTATTAAAATTTAACCATGGCTGCTTTTTTTTAGATTTTAAATTTTAATCTTAGTAGCGAAGCGCAAGCTCCCCACGTAGGGGAGGGTGGCGAAACCATTGCCTAGTAGGTACATATTTAGATTACTTATAAAACCTAGCCCCCTGGTGCTCCGGGCTCAGCAGCGATTGTCATACTGACCTTTATGTCTATTTCCTTATCCGCTCTGGTTCTGCATGGATAAATGAGGTTGGCTAGCCACTACTACTTCTAAAACCTGGTTTTCGTTGGTTAATTGCCATCAACCGCCGTCTTCTTATTCCGTTGGTTTTGACTTTTAGGAGTATTTTGTATGTTGACGATCGATTGAATTGTCATTTTTTATTCTTCTCGTCTTCCTTTTTTTTAAGCAAGGCGTCACAACATTCCCATACTTATATTCCCCTTTTGTCGACGAAATTGCAAATAAATTGGGGGAAATATTCTCTTTTAGCCTTAATGAAGTCTATTACTACACGGCCTTCCTCGAGTGCCCTGTTTTGCCATTTTCATGCCCTAAAGTATGTATATGTATATGCTTAACAGCCACTTTACACGTCAATTTCAATTAACGAAAAAGTACTGTTGGTTGCAGGAGTTTAAATGCTACAACAGATACCCATCTTTCCACCGAGTTTCGTGTAAGCCCCCCATCCTCCACACACACATTAATATACCTTATTAGAAACCTAAGTATAACACAATTAATAAATAAAATACCCCTTTGGTCATATATCATTAAACATTTGAGTTTATTTAATTACCTACTCATTTCTCCCCATCATAATCATTTTAATGCATTCAATCTACAAATGGATATGTTTTTAAACATCTTAAACAGAATTTCTCTCATACAATTCCTTCACCAGATGAACCTATAGGGCAAAAATAGCCGTAAATCCTTAGATTAATTAATTCAATTCATTCAATTTTCGGACGGCGCTAATTTCCAGACTTGTCTTCATTCAAGCACATTCGAGTTTTTCGCAACCTTCGCCTCTATAAGTATGAGTATGTTCATATATTTGTTAACATCCAACTAATCATGTATATAAAGCTCTGTCTTCAATTCCTTAAGTTACAACTATCCGCCTTTGATAATGATACAGTTGTGTATCGAAACGCGTCAGGCCAATACATATTTTGCTTTGCTCAGTGAACTAGTTTACCTGGTCTCGTTCGTTACTACTTTTCTAATGAATTTGGAGAATTTATCCACGGGTTGACTCACCAAAAGCGGAATATAAGACAAATCGAGACACTCGAACAGAAAATAATTAACACTAAATTCGAAGTCGCCTCCAATAAAATATGTTAAGAAGAGAATCCACTACCCAACTATACGTAATTAAGTATCTCTCTCTTTGTTTTACCTTTCTTCTTTTTATCTTTGTCTATCTTTCTCTCTCTTTCTGTCTTTGTTTTTACCTTTCTTCTTTTTATCTCTGTCTATCTTTCTCTCTTTTTTTCGATCTTTGTCTATCTCTTTTTTCGCTTTTTACCTCTCTCTCTCTCTTTCAGATCAGCTGATATTTTGTATTTATATTTTAAAAAAAACGTTCGATAAAGTACCGCATAAGTTGATGGCTAAAGTAAGAAGAGCCTTAAGAATAGAAGGAGAAATAGCAAAATGGATTAAGAATGGACCCCTGTCACTAGTGGAGTTCCTCGAGGCTCGGTGCTTGGACCTTTGCTTTTTATTATGTATTTTAATGATGTAGATGATGACTTGCTGCCCAAATATTCTAAATTCGCATATGACTGCAAGTCAGGAAAATGAATAATAACAGAACAGGATGTTTTAGAATTTCAAAATGATATTGATAAGATAGCACAATGGTCGGGGGATTATGGGAACTCCCTTAAATCATGATAAGTGTAAAGTAATGAATGTGTGATATAAAAACTCAAGAGCTTAATATAAACTTTTTGATCAAATAATTACAGAAAGTGATAAGGAAAAAGATCTTGGAGTCTATATAGCAAATGATCTTAAGTTTTCTCGGCAGTGTATTGAAGTGGAAAAGAAAGCATTAAAGCTTTTCAACTATATCAAGCATTCATTTAGTCAAATAAAACTACAATTTTAAATATGTATAATGCAGTAGTAAGACCACAATTAGAATACTGAGCGCAGGTCTGGTTACCATACTTACGAAAAGATATTGAAAGATTGGAGAGGTTACAACAAAGCTAGAGCATAAAAATTGATAGCAGAATGACGAACATATCAGGCTAGAAACAAGACGATTGAGAGGACAACTAATAGAAGTGTTCAAAATCTTGAAAGGAATAGATAATGTAGAATATTCTACTTGATTCGAGCTGAGCACAAATTACACAAGAAATAATGGTATGAAAATCGCGCCGAAATATTTTCGAACGAATTTATGTGTAAACATTTTTCTTTCTCTCTCAAAATTGTAAACATCTGGAACCAGTTACGTGAAGAAGTAGTGTCCAGTAGTTCAGTTGAGACTTTTTAAACTAGACTGGACCAAGTTATTAGAAACAGATTTTAAGTGACAAAACATTGTAGCTTGTTAAGAAATAAAAAAAAGAGAAAAAGAACATTTTCTAAGTATCAGCAAGTATTTCTAAGTATTACTCGTATTAGCAAGTTATTGTATATATTATTCTGCTCCTACTTTCCTATTAAAATTTCCTGGTCATATATATTTATCAACATTATTGGGTGGATTAATATAATATTTACTTTATCCATTATGTTTCATGTTAATCAAGATAGGTATGGCATCCTGAATTGGCGCTCTTTTTGCTTTGCTCTGTCGCTCTTTCTTGTAGCCTATTTTTATTCAATTTCCTTATTTTGTTTTATAAAATATCTGTTATTTGTGCCCCTTAACCTATTCATTTGGCCGTAACGGCTATTTTTAATTTGAATTTGTTGTGCTGTACTTATATAGCAATTTCTGAGACATATTTTTCACCTATAACTATTGTGTCAATCTACTCAGGACATCAAGAGCTCTTGCTAACCGAGTGAGTACGGCGTCGGTCTGCCAACTTCGTGAGTCCGGGATCGATCCCGGCATGAGCGGACACAAACGTCAGCGCACGGAGAGATCTGACCATCGATTAGTGGACTCGCTGTCCTCACCACGTTTTTGGGTGGGTAGATCTTACACCTCTCACCTCACACATAGCCAATTACAGCACTGCATTCTTTCCGCTGGGCATAGACGGAAAAGTAGCCGGCTGGATCGAGAACTGGCTAAGTGGCAGACGGCAACGGGTGGTGATGAATGGACAGGCTTCTGAGTGGGTACCCGTTACTAGCGGGGTGCCTCAAGGTTCTGTCCTGGGACCACTACTATTCATCATCTACGTCAATGACATGGACGGTGACATGGTTGCCAAGATTTCCAAACTTGCCGACGATACCAGCTTGGTATGAACGTTGAAAAGGATGGAAATACAGCCCACCTGCAGGAAGATCTTAGGAAGATTGGGGAGTGGTCGGACACGTGAACAAATGCAAATTAATGCATATCGGCCACAGAAACCCCCAATCTCATTATATCTTTAAGGGCACTGCTCTTGAATCGAGTGACACTAGGAAGGACTTGGGTGTTAATATCACTAGCGACCTCAAGTTCTCGAAACAGTGCATCGAGGCAGAGAAGAAAGCCCAAAGGATGTTAGGCTACATAAAGCGCCAGTTTGGATACCGTAACAAGGAGATAGTACTTTGTCTGTAAAACTCCCTCGTTCGGCCGCACCTGGAGTATGCCTTACAATTTTGGAGTCCTTCGTTTCGAAAGGACATCGCAAGGTTGGAACGCGTACAAGCTAGGGCAACCAAACTGATTCCCTCTATCCGACATAAAAGTTATGAAAATAGACTAAGGGAATTAAATCAGTTCTCGCTGGAAACCCGTAGACTGCGTGGTCAGCTAATCGAGGTTTTCAAAATACTTCGAGGGTTCGACAATGTTTACTACCGGGATATTTTCAAACTGAGTGAGAACAGGACGCGCAGTCACGGCTTCAAACTTGAACTGAAGCGTTACAACCGCAATATGTGTGGAATTTTTTTCACCTACAGTATCTGCGGTAAGTGGAACGCACTTCCAGTGGAAGTTGTCAACAGTGAATCTGTTTACCAGCTCAAGTCAAGACTAGACAGGGTCTTGAAAAATGGCCGTTTAAGGACGTAAAGCATTTGGGCAGAGATGTGCCCGCTCGACTGCTAGTCCAAAGGTACCCTCTTTGAATGGACCGTAAGGTCTCCTAGGGTACTCTCTTTCCTTGTAACTCCTTGTAACTCTCCCGTTTTCACAGCACAATACACAACACAAACTCTCTCTGTTTTAAGGAATCCTACCGATGGTTATCTATATCCACATACCTCTGACGCGGAACAGTTCCCTCTTCCCCGGGGTGACAAAGGTTCCACCTCAACACTGTCTGGTGTCAAAACACAATGCTTCCTGGCACCTCTCCTCCAAAAGAGGACCGGCCCCTGGTGCCCTCAGGCTCACCTTTATGTCCACTTCATTATCCGGTTGGGGATCCTCCTGGATAAAGGAAGGTTGGCGAACCGAAACGAAACTCAAGACATCAGGGAAGTTCGTGGTAGGCTGGGAAAATACAATATTTTCAATAAACTTTAATTACTACCTGAACATTTCCCTGTTTAAACAGTTCCAACATATCCGTTCTTGCTATCAAAATTCGCTAAAAGTCCCTTCGGATTTCAAACTCTACAGAAACAGGAAAATTCACTCTCCGAAAAGCTTCAAAAATCTTAACGCTCTGGAACATCTTTTAATTCTGCAGAATAAGACCATGTTTCTCTTCAACGGGTGTTTGAACATGTTGATCAGCTTCTTGGTACGCTTAGTCGCTTTTCCTGCATCGCATTGGACAGAAATTGTCCCTTCCTCGTCTTATATAAAAAGTAGCGAATGTCCTTATGCACCACCAGCATGATGAGCTTTTCATCCACACCTTTCTCCCTTGCAATGGCATGTATCCACTTTCTGCCATCATTTGTAGAAAGAGGAGTGTAGGCAAAGAGGCGAATAAAAAATATAGTATTAAAGTAGCGTAGATGAGTTTCGAACGGCTTCCAGCGTCGCAGGGCTACTGACGGCTAGCGGCGTATCTACTGCGCCATCCTGAGTAAAAAAAACCCATTCATTCAAGCGAAGTTTTTAAATCGCTCGCTTACAATTCTTGTCACGTTACATATTGTTGATAATATCTTGGATTTCAGCGATGATTTCCGGCCGTCTGAATCTTCTAGCTCCTTTCTGACTTTTTCTGCCATTTTTCTGCTGATATTGAGGAAGTTTGAAATCTCTTTGTTTGTCCTTCCGGTTGGGATTTCAAGGAGGACTCCAGGCCTCTTCTACAAATTGAGGGAGTTAAAATATTTCCAGACAATTATTCTGCTAAAAAAAAGTAAAAATGGATATTATTTTTAAGAACAAAAGGCTGACAAAAAAGGTAAAAAAATATGCATATAATTAACAGTTGAAAATTGGAACGAATACCATCCGCACGCTGTATTAAACTGGTTTGGCCTATAATATCAAGTTGTTTATAGTCGCGTGCGAATCTAGTCGAAAGCGACTCTACATGTCACTATGTCGGTCCCCATTTTGCATTTTTTTTGTAATAACATTGTAACTATTCAGCCGATTCTAACGAAATCTGAAACCCTTATGGTGTTTTACACTCTCTTTCGAATGGTATAATTTCCAAAGTCATCCCAAGGTTAGCCAGGGAATAATTTTGATTCGGCAATAAGATCATAACTATTCGGCGTATTCTAGCGAAATTTGAAACCCTTATGTTGTTTTACATTCTCTTTTGAATGATATAATTGACAAGGTCCTCCCAAGGTTAGTTCAGGAATTTTTTGAAAGTTTTGAAGGTCATAAGGTCATAAATCAGAATAATTGAGAGCACGCGACCTTTTGCTCTGCAGACCTTGTTTTCTACAGCCTATCTAATTTTAGAGCGATTTCAATTACCACATCCTATTATTCATTGTAAAATATCGCTTAATAATATATATATATATATATATATATATATATATATATATATATATATATATATATATATATGATGAAAATTGATGCAATATCGCAAGAAAAGATGAGGAATTAAACCACATTCTCCGAAGACAATTTAATTCAGAACAGTTTCAGTGTATCTCACACCCTTTTTCACCCCCCCCTCCCTGATTAGCCACAAGTAGGAGATTGTGGGAAAAAAGAGGGGATCTTTCACGACCTGACCCTGTGTTATGTTTGTAAGCTCTTTTCTTATATTTTCTATCCAGTGTCAGTTGAAAAAGGGTGTGAGATACACAGAAACTGTTCTGAATTAAATTGTCTCCGGAGAATGTGGTTTAATTCCTCATATATATATATATATATATATATATATATATATATATATATATATATATATATATATATATTCTAATGCACAGCCATAACATTGCGTCATGTGGCGTGCTAGTGTACGAGAGTCTTATGCAGCTTCCAGTACGGCTGGTAGTAGTCAACTTCCAGCAGTCACAGAGTGTGTAAGTGTTCACAATATTTTTACTGGTCATTCTATAAATGTAGTAGTTCAGTGTGAAGAGTCAGTGGATAAATATAAGTGATTTTGTAAAGAACGGGTATTTTGCTTACTTTTGATAAAAACTTGTCGATCAGAACAAGTCGTGTGCATCCGAATATAAAAAACTAAGTAAAAACTGTCTTACCTGAGCCTGGATTCTGCATTTTAGATAAAATACCTGTACCAGTTTTTTGAGAGTTTCCTCAACTTAAGGACAAGGACAAGATGATAAGTGCTGGCAAAATACAAGATCCTGTGTTGATTTTAATGAGATGGTGCAACTTCAAGGCATCGATGGTTTAATCAGGTTAAATTGAATGACTTAGTAAGAGCTTTAGATCTATCAAAAGAATTATCAGAACTGCCTAACTTCCCGAATGAATGAATCAAATTTACTCCAGTGTGGTACTAAAGTAACTTATAACAGTAACAAAGAATTTATTTTGGCAATGGGTGTGATACCATACGATTAAAATGAATGGCGATTGTTTTATGAGAGTTCAAAGAAAATCCTCAATCGAGTCTTAATTCATAATGGGGATTCATATGATTCAGCTCCAATTTGTAATGATGTACAGACCTGGCCCAAAGTTTTGAGACTCTATTTTTTCATAAAAGGGAATGAATAGAACGAAACAAACGTTGCAGTTTGTTTTATTACGTTTGTAACATTATTTTAAGGTGAAATATACAAATATTCGAAGACCAAACTCATTTTATTAATAAATACCCTCAATTGTTGCAGGCAGTCAATATTTACAATGATATACCTTGTTTTTCAGGACTGCTTCGATTCGCTTTGGCATGATGGAGACAAAGTTGTGATGATATTGATCTTGTTCCATTTGTATTCAATAAGAACTCACAACTGCTCCCAATTGGATGGCTTCTATTTGTCAACCGCCAGTTTGATCGCCCATAAATTCGCAATTGGGTTCAAATCTGGTGAATTCCCGGGCTAAGGTTCTAAAAGTTCAATGTTATTTTCAGCCAAGAACTTTGTTGTTCAATTTAAAACATCAACAGGAAAATTTGCCTTGAGGAGCCGCATCATTCAAGTATGGAAGAATCTAACATAAGAAGTAGTCAGCACTCCAAACACTAAAATTAGGAAGACTAAATTCGATAAATATTTAAAGAAATTAAGGTTAAAATAGCTTACAAATTTTAGAGGGAGTTTCGCAGAAATTAGCCTTATTTTTAATAGGGCCTACCATGTATAAGCTTTTATGGCTCCCTGTAGGTGCCAATAAATTGTTTGTTTGTTGTTGCTTTTGCTTTGTGACAAGGTGCACCATCGTGCTGAAAAATACAGTTATCCTTAAATTAGCTGTGAACTGTTAGGAAAAGTGGTTGATGAAGCATGTTTTGGTACCATTTTTTAGTTCATGGTAGTGTTCTTGGGCAAAATTGTTAGTGCACCAATTCCCTTAGATGAGAAGCAGCCACAGACATAGAAAGTGTCCAGATGCTTCACCGTGAGCACGACACAAGCCTCGTGAAAGAGCTCCCCATTTTTCCTCTTAACGAGGGATATTCGAGAATCTCCAAACAAGCGGAAGAGAACTTCATCAGAGAATATCACTTTGAACCGCTCTTCAAAGGTCCATTCTTTATATTTACTACAAAAGGGGATCCTATCCGTAAGATTCTTCTTGATCAGATGAGTCTTCTTTACAGCTTTTCTCGACTTGAGGCCTTGGTTGAAAAGATTTCGCGTTAATGTGCTCGTTGAAACTTCCACACCTGCTTCTTTCCAATCGTGAGCGATCTTGGTACTGGAGGCAAACTAAACCTTGATCTAGGACCTTACCAAGAGGCGATATTGGCGTTCATTTGAAGCTCTTAGGCCTTCAGAAGATTTCTTTACATGAGTGTAACCAGTCTTTTTAAAGTCATTAATGATCCTGAGGACGTTACTCCTTAATGCAAATACCCTTAGTAACTATATCCTTGCATTTCAAACCACTTTGGTGCAGAGCAACAATGACTTCACGCTTTTCTTTGGAAATAAACATTTGCGGAATTGAAAAAGATTCAAAGATTTATCTTTGCAAAAAATGATTAAGAAATAGATTATAATTACAGAACATTAATTTTATTCTTTTGATCGAATAGCAAAGCTCCGAAGGATTGAAACCTTTGAAACCTCCCTCTTACAGGAACAGGATCACAGCGCGATTTTGTATTCAGCGAAGAAATCCAGTTTTGTTCTTATTTTTTTTTTAATGCTGACCTTTCAATAAACTGCGATAATTTAAATATTAGCATAATTATTCCGATCCCTTAAATTTTAAAAAAGAATGAAAGAAAATATATATTTTAGTTTCAAAACCTTTGGCCATGACTCTTTGCCTTAAAGAAGAATACAAACAAAAATGTTTTCGTGTTATCAATTATGATAAAAACAACATATAACGTTTTTTACATGGTTAACAAGTTGACCGTTGAGAAACTAATAAAATATCAAGGAAACAAATATCATAAATCAACCACTTCTAGATTAAAATAAAATTATCTTTCCACTTCAAGGTGGCTCTAATGAAGCACTGAGCAAAAAAATGGACTGTTTGCAGTACATATGCCAAGGATGGGCCATAATTTTAAGCAGCGGGCCACAATGAAGCTTATGTAAAGCTTTGCGGGCCACATTGAAGCTTATGTAAAGCTTTGCGGGCCACATTGAAGCTTATGTAAAGCTTTGCGGCCACATTGAAGCTTATGTAAAGCTTCTCGGACCACATTGAAGCTTATGTAAAGCTTTGCGGGCCACATTGAAGCTTATGTAAGCTTCTCGGACCACATTGAAGCTTATGTAAAGCTTTGCGGGCTACATTGAAGCTTATGTAAAGCTTTGCGGGGCACATTGAAGCTAATGTAAAGCTTCTCGGACCACATTGAAGCTTATGTAAAGCTTCTCGGACCGCACTTAAACAGTTAAATGCAAATTTCGAATAAATATAAGTTGATTGCAATTACCTTTGTTCATTTATTTGCATATACTACATAGTCATAGATATAGATATACATTCATAACTAAGGGTAATTTTTCTTAGCATAGTTTTGTCACTCCTTTTAAATTATTTCCAGACTTATATCAGATTGGAGAGCTACAGCTTAACGTGGAATCCGAACCGCGTTGTGTGTGCGAAAGGAGGAGGGAAAAAGAGACAGCGGTATTGCAACCGGCTGGTTTACTCTCAATTTTCACGACTAGTTCCCTATGAAGGCCATTTTGTGGGGTAACCGCCTTCAACTGAAATCAAACCCATACTTAGGTGTGTGGGTTTTTTTTATATTTTAGGAGCCTATCTGGCGACTGCCTACTTTGGGCATAAATCGCCGTACTCTACACATTTCCTCGAGGTCGAGGATAAGAAGAGTCTTCATGCTATAAGACAGACATTTATGAAGACTTCTGTGCGTGAGTTTGTTTACAGTGTGCATCTCCAATAAGCCCACAAACTTCACAAACCTTCAGCTAGGTCCAGACTTCCGCCTTCACAGTCGTTAAGTTTTGAGGAAAACTTCGTCTGCCCGTTCTGCAGTTGATGACTTGGCCGGGTTTGTTGTTTTTTTTTGTCTTTGCCTAAAGAGACTTTCCCCAAAAGGCATAAGTGAAACTAGGCAGGTGCTATCACTTGGAGGCAGAGTGGCCCTGGGACCAATGGCAGAGTAAAGGGTCACTCCACAATCTCTAAGACTTGAAAGTCCCCAATCAAAGCCTTGCCGCCACCGGATGCAGGTTTATGTCATACCCAGGACAAGCCTTCTACTAGGCTATATTAAATATAGCTTCCTACAGGCTATATTAAATATAGCCTTCTACAAGCTATATTAAATATAGCCTTCTACAGGCTATATTAAATATAGCTTTCTACTAGGCTATATTAAATATAGCCTTCTACAGGCTATATTAAATATAGCCTTCTACAGGCTATATTAAATATAGCCTTCTACAGGCTATATTAAATATAGCCTTCTACAGGCTATATTAAATATAGCTTTCTACTAGGATATATTAAATATAGCCTTCTACTAGGCTATATTAAAAAAAATTACAAAATATAAATAACAAATAACAACGATACAAAAAAGACAAAAGCTAAAAAAAAGAAAAGAAAAAAAAGCAAAAAGGCAACAAGGAAGCGCGCTCCGGCGTCGGGGGTAGGCCATTCTTCCGCCGGCGCAGGAACATGCGACCTACAACAAACAGTCAAATGAAGTGGAGAAGGCCAACCTCCTCCAAAAAGTCGTATAGACCGCAAGTCTGTGTGCACGAACCAGCCATGAGTAGAAGGGACAAGCGGTAGCGACACCGCTCGTCCCGGTACCGGGAGAGGTAATGTGCGCGAAGATCGCCCAGACTGATACATTCAACAAGATTGTGCCAAACAGTCTGGAGGACAAGGCAGTCGTCGGAATAAGACACCGGCGAGCGCTCGATCAAATGTCGGTGCGTTCCAAGAGTGTGTCCAATTCGGAGACGACATAAAGCAACGGGAGGCCGTCGCAGCATTGAGAGGTGGGTCCATAGTAACAGTCGCGGCGCAATGGCACGCAACTTTAAGTTCTCCTCGGCCGTCTCTCATCTTCTTTGCCAAGCAGCCCGGAGAGCTGCACGTATTCCTGCCATGTAATCAGTGTGAGGAAAAGCGAAACGCTGGTCTGGTTGCCCAGTCCTCGCGGACTCTTTAGCGCCCTCATCGGCATGCTCATTCGCCGCAATTCCTACAAGTCCAGGAACCCAGCAGAATATAATCTCGCAATTAATCATAATCCGGTTTTCGAACCGAGCACGTCACGTTATCTCCCATATCCAACGGTGTATGGTAACCAGCTCGGCAGTGAAGACAGAGGCAGCGCCTGGCAGATTCCCGCTAACTTTAAATAGAGAGGATACGGCATGGAAACCGACCCCTTCTTGGGACTTCGAGCCATCCGTATACACTGGCAAGGTTCCAGCGTGACACAAAGTGTGCTTCAAAAAGGCCGAACGTAATACTCCCGGCGCTGTAGAAGCTTTGGGAGTAGAGGCGTGGCGACAAATAGTCAAAGCTGTTACCCACCAAGGTGGCGTTCTAGGCAGAACCAGGAGAGCCCGGGGCCAGAAAGCTATACCGATCGATCTCTCGAAGGAGTTTCCTAGCCCTAAACCCAAAGGGCTTAGGGTATACCTAGCGTCTCTCGGCGGCATATGCACCCTCCAGATAAGTTGCAAATGCACTGAGAACTGTTGGGGACTGAGGCAAGAAACAGGCTCGCATGTACAGGCAAATAATGCACTGTGAACGTCGCAAAGCGAGTGGCATAGCCCCAGCATCGAAAAGAGGTTTCTCAATGGGGGAAGTGCGGAAGGCACCGGTCGCCAGGTGAAGGCCGTTGTGGTGGATCGAGTCCACCTTCTGCAATCCACGCTCGGCTGCAGATGCATAAAACTTTCATCTGTCGTCGAGCTTCCAAGCAACAAATCATCGATAAAAAGTAAGGCGGTAGCCCTATCAGCGCCCAATGCACTGAACGGCACGGATAGAAAAAGATCCATACCGCGGGTAAAAGAGCCCCTATGGCTGCAAATATGATCCTCCCTTGTTAGATGTCGGTCAAATTCAAGACCAAGGAAACGGTGCGAGTCCATCACTTCCAGGCAAACTTCATTTAGAAACAAGTCTTTGTCAGGGTGGAGCCGTGGGTGGCAGCAGAAGTAGACCACCTTAGCTTAGTCTTGGCTGTGCGCTTCGTCATAGCGAGAGACGCGGTTCAATGCTTGTTATAGTCGACGGTGCAGAGTTGGCATTTGGGCTGCGCCAAAAGTGATTGAAAGGTCATCCACGTAGAGCGTAGCGAGAAAATATTCCGGCAGCGCCGAGGTGATGATGGTGATGCTCAGGGAAAAGAGTGTGACACTGAGGAAACTTTCCAGCCGGACCTTCTCTCTGCTCCATTGAGCTGGAGATGGCTCCTCCCACCCGTATTCGGAATCAATGATCTCTCGTAAATTCAGATATAAAGATTAGGAGACATCCCCTCGCCCACATCGTGTGGAGAGTTTCCATGATACCTTATCGCCATGTGGTATCATATACCTTGTCCAGATCGAAAAATACCGTGGCGTAGTGCTCTTTACAAAAGAAGGCTCGCAGACGGCATTTTCAAGTCGGAGCAGAGCATCTGAAGTGGAATAAAATTTTCGGAAGCCGCACTGTGCAAAAGACAGATGGCCTCCGATGACCAGAATAAAAAGGCTAATCTAAGATTTACCAATTGCACGAAAAGAGAGCGTTGCGCAACTCCCTCAATATAAACGTGTTGTGAATGGTTCTCCGCCTCTGTAAGTAAAGTCCAGTCGGCGGCATTTAGTGACATCACGACACACATTGAATGCTGGCGGAGCAGTATCCCGGGTCGAGAATGCGAAGAAAGCGGTAGCAAAGGACTCCGCCACGGACGCGGTCTCCGATATTGCGGTCCAATTATCTTGAAGAAAGGGAGGGGGTTCCTGCGAAAACTTGCCCCGAATCATTTTGACTCGCTTCAACACCTTTGCTAGAGGGGTCTTCCCGTTAAATAAAGACACGTATGCCCGATAAGAAGAGCGGCGGGCGTGCTTCAAAATATACTGGAACCTAGCCCTAGCTCGACAAAATTCACCGACAGTGAATCGTTCGGGCAGTGCTTATAGCGCATGTAGGCATAACGCATCTGTTTGAAGGTCGCCTCACACTCGGCTGACCACCATGGAAGCTGTCGGCGTGCAAAACCGACAGACGTTCTAGGAATAGTAGTTAGGCTCACGGTGATGAGTTTGCTGGAGTAGAACTCAACAGCCTCATCTACCGACCTAAACTACTCGATGAGACAGAGAAATCAGTCATTTCCTGAAATACGGAGTACCGCGCCTACGCCAAGCACCACAGGGGTAGGCTCTCAGGCGACAGCGGCCAAGAAATTGATATTTGCATGGGAAAGTGATCACTACCATGGAGGTCATCGACTACCCCAACCCAAAATTAGGCTCTGCATCCGGAGAATACAGAGATAGGTTAAGAAAGGAAAATAAAGCGGTTCTCGGGCAGTGATGCGTAAACCCATCCACATTTAGGACAATTATCTCCAGCTGGTCGATCAGGTCGCCACAGAAGGGGTGTTTAACGTTCAGATCTCTGAGCAAGAGAAAGGGCCTCGGCAACCGTGCCATGACGCAGCGGAACTCTCCCTCGTCGAAGTTGGCTGACGGTGGAATGTACTCAGAAATACAGTATACCTCCCATCTAGGTGCAGCTGCACATCTACTGCCTGAAGGTAGGTATCTACAGCAAAGAGAAGAACGGAGACATCATGGAAGGTGTAAATGGCGCATCCTCCTGCCCGGCCTCCATCCTGTTTTAGTGGGGTTGCAAAAGCCTCATACCCTGGGAGTGTGAGCAGGAGTCACGCACCCAGCATGGTCTCCTGCAAAAAAGATAGCAAAGGGGAAACCGGAGGAGACGATCCCTCACAGCTCCTCCCAGTTGGCCAGAGTCCGCGGCAATTCCATTGAAAGAATCTGCCTTCCATCCCTAGCTCGGAGTAGATGCGATGGCACTCTTCGAAGAGAAGACACTCACAGGAATAGCCGTACCATTCTCGGAGGCAGATCTCCGGGAGCTCTGCTAGTCTTTTGCGCCCTCCACCTCGAAACTTTAGACAGGCGGGGCGGCCTCGGAGGCGGGGTCCTTCCTTTGGAGAATCCACCGTCTTCGAGCCACCCAGCCTACCACTGGGTGTGGGTGTAGGAGCCGAAGCTCCTTTAGTACTGTCCTCCTTTTCCAGGGCAGCTTTAGGAACTCCGGAAGATGGCCTGATTACCAACTTTAGGGGTGTGCCCTCCTGTGAATCTAACGACTCGGTGGAGACGCGTGGCCATTTCACCTTGCGGGAAACGGTCACGCTGGGGGCAGAAGGAGCCCTGGATTTAGTCGGGGCTGGGTACGAACCCTTTGTGCCGCCAGCTGTATAAGGGAAGCGCCCAGGTTGGGTAGAACCCGCTAAAAGGGTTCCAAATGGGCGCGGAAACGACCGTGCTCGTAGGCCTTGAGGGGCCAGGAAAAGAGCGTGTCTTTATGATATTGAGGGATAAGACGTTCCAGGCAGAGCCGGGTGCACCACGCCTAAGTTCTTAGCCTCGCCAAATGAGAGACGATCCTGGGCCTGAAAGGCCAGGATTTCTTTCTCAAGGAGATACGCACCACATTGCTTCGAAAAAGCGGGTTGCTGCTCTCTGCAATTGACATATTTGGTCACACACGATTTAGACTAATCATGTGCGGACTTGGAGCAACTTACACAGAATTCTGGTAACCCTGACTTTGCGCGTCTAGAGGAACGATTCATCGGGCCGAAGCGGTGGCAGTAGCAGAACCTCCGTGCAGTGGTACGAGTGCATTCACGTGGTAGCCATTTCAAACGGCACAGACCGACTCAGGGAGCTTGTCACACTCGAACGTGACGAAGACTGTAGGGGTGGGTCTTGACACTCCTCCCTGTTTTCTCAACACAGGTTCGACCTTGACCGCTCATTTGTCTGCCTGATCTAATGTGATATCATAGGTCCCTCGTATAAACTACTCCTTTCACAAAGTTCATTGTAGAGTGCGGCATCACACTCACCGGGATGCCATCAAGTGTCCGAAGAGCACTAATCTTGGCCGCCCCGTAGGGATCCGACCTATTCGTCAGAAGGCTTCCGTCCGAGAAAAAGGTCACTTTCGGCTCTCTACCAATCAGGCTAGCTAGTGCTCCTCTCTGAAAAAACATGTTGCCTTTGGCCAGCATACTGCCATCAGTGGAGCAGATAACTAGAAAGCGCTTGAAGCTTGCGGGCTTGAAAACGCCGGGTAACCTCTGAATGAGGGGCCCCGACATAATCGAGGCTCTGCTCTGCGCACTTGCAACTTTGGTCTTATTCAGGGACTTCCTCACCGAGGGGAAGCAACGGGAGCGAGCGTGCAGATCTTGGCTTGGTCGCTTACCAAAATGGCAGCGGATGCGTTCGTTCCCGTGGCTCTCGCGGGGATAGATGAGCCCTTAGTCTTTTTGGTCTTACGATTTTTTTTTCTCTTTAGGAGAGGATAGTTGGGATAAACCCGCTTTTTTCCTCCACCAGGAGGAGCCCCTAGGCCAGATGGACTGGCTTCTGCAAGATCCTTCTCTGAAATGTAGAAGGTCTTTGATGTCACAGGGGCACCAGCCGGAGGAGGAGATCCCCCCTCTTCTTGTGGATCCTTGGGGGCCCGAACTGTCTGAGGAGAAGCTTGCGCAGGTGCGGACTCGGGTTCTGTGCTTGGTACTGAGCCTCCGTTCTACCTCATGGAAGATCTTACTGTCCGGAGCTGGGTTACTGCCGGGACTATGTCCACTTTAGGGGGCCTCATGTGGTCATCCCCCCAAGACATCACAGATCCCATTCAAGGTTCCTTTTCTTGTCGTCTAATGTCACCGAACAAGCATCCGTCGCAGACGAAAGGGGAGCAGGCACACTGACCCCCCTGTAAACTCGTCGCCCATGTAAGCAGGACATTATGGGACACGGCCCGAAGGGCCCTGCTATCCCTTGCCCCCTAATGGGGTTGGCCTTATCAAGCCTCTCCCCCGGGAGCAGTCATTTATGGCCCGCCTTCTTGCTTTCTTGTCAGTCCCCTTGGAAAGTAAAGGGGGGCCTGCCGCTGGAAAAGGGGAATCGCCCAAGGGCGACTCCAGAGAAAGAGTCATAAGACAGAAGTAAGCCTCCTCTCTGATCAAAGAGGTTTGGAGAGTCCCCTGCGAAAGCATAAGGGACGGGGCTCCTTTTCTGCTGTAGAGATGCCCAAAGGCGCCTCCGACGATGTTTGAGGACAAGGTAAAGGTGGACTATATTTTTTAAGAAATTCATCATTTGGTATGGTGACCATATTAGTATCACGGGATGCAAGCGCTAATCACCCCCACGCAGTAGCCCACTCTGCGAGGGGTGAACAAGGGGCCGGCAGAGCCAGCTGCCTTCATTTAAGACCACACTTCCAGCCCAGTGGCCTGGCAGCCATTCGGCATAGCGGCTCCACCTTGGGCTAGGTGTAAAATTGATAGATAGTGAGAGGAGAGAGAAAGGTATTTGAGGAAGGCAAGGGTAGTGGTAAAGCAGGTTGTTAAAAACCCACCACCCCAAACCGGAACTCATGGGTGATTTAGCGTTGTCCCCTTCCCTCTCAGCCCCGATCTGGGATGCTTGTGTGAGAGGAAGCAGGTCGGCGTCTACTCTGTGAAATTTGAGGCCAAGAAGAGAAAGTCATGGGAGAGGGTGTATGGAAAGTGAGAAAGCAGGGTAAGAAGACAGGGTGTCAGAAAGAAGGAGAAGAGGCTAAGCTGGAGCCAGATGGGGCGCTGACTCCCGTCATTACCGCGGCCAGGAAAGCAAATCGCAGTGCCCCTTACGAGGGATACCCAGGTGTGAAAATCCAACGCCTTATCTACTAATCCATCAAGGGATCCCCAGGGTTCGGTCTGCCCTGTTTTTGATTTCCACAGGTTCTCCCCAGGGATTGGTCTCCTGAGTTTGTTCTCCTCAGATTATGGTCTCCCTAGGTTCTCCTCAGATTATGGTCTCCCTAGGTTCTCCTCAGATTATGGTCTCCCTAGGTTCTCCCCAGGGTTTTGTCTCCCCCAAAGTTTTTTCAAGTGTTCTAGTTTCCTCGATGAGGGCTTTAATTTCTCTCATCCTCCTGTGAAGGGCTGGAATGTCTCACACCCTCAAAAGACCCAACCAACCATCTTATATTCACGTCGTCGACGGAATAATCACCGCTGGTCTTCTTTCTATCCTTCTCCGCGGTCTTGTCCAATAGTCCTTAATAAAAATAGAGGACTAGATAAGGTCGTGTTTTCCGATCTTATGGCAGAATTGGTTGTTCAAGGTCGTATTTTAGTCGTGGCTTCCGTCTCTGCTTTAAATTATCCATGGTCAACAGTGGATTTTTTTTTTAGTTTTAATTCACTCTTGACAATGATTGTGCTTCGCGCTGGTCTCGCGCTCAGTATAAATATTAGGCTTACAATAGATTGGCAATAAGTTTCTAGTGCAATATTGACATGTGCCTCGTGTTAATTTAATTACATATCCCACGCAATGAGGCTATCGAGTTAATAATACTTGGTCCTGACTTTACTGGCCAGTCAAAAGAGGCCATAAGACAAGTACACCACCCCCATAACCAACCATATTCTCAGATAATACTTATAAAAATATACCTGTATTTTTATTTTATTTAACTCAAGCATCAATTCCACCCTAATTGATGCTTGAGTTACTTTGTGGTTCAGCGTCAACTGTGTCTAAAGTGAAGCGAATAAATTCAGTGCATTAAAAGCGATCTAAATAATTCGTATACATATTTAAATCGATGATTGATTTAATTTAAGTTTAAATATAGTGTTAAATGGTATTTATAGGGTGCTGAAGAGTAAATTAAGCTATAAAATATATATAACTTTAAGATTCCATTGCCTCTGTCTTCACGCCACTTTAATTGGTTGTAAATTCTCCACAGGTTATTGATTTGGGAAACTCTTCCTTATGTTGTTTTTTGCTTGCCAAAAAGCCTTAATGATTGATATGGCATATATAATGAACTTCGTAGTTTGAATAGAAGTAGTATTTTTAAGAGTGGTATTACTAATCTCGATACTTATGTGACATACAGGACACCAAATGTTGTTAGTTGGAGGCACTAAATTTGTAGGCACCGTGCGTACTATACTGAATGCCAGTAGGCTATATTTACCTTTGCCTTGATTCACCGCCAGCTCAAAGTGAATTTTGAGGAGGTTTAATATTCTCTTATGTTGTAAGGAAAGGGATTGTATTTTGTTCTTTATTATGGAAAATAATTAATTTAATGTATTAATTAAATGTGAGAAATATTTGAGTAAAATATACAAGATGTAATTTGTTTCAGGTAGAATTGCTACTAAGAATTGAATCGCTTTTAATGCACTGAATTTATTCGCTTCACTTTAGACACTGTGAAAGCACTGGAATGTTATGTGAATTGGATAATTATGCTTTTGGTAGTATGTTAAAGCTTGGGAACGCGTTTAGTATGAATTAAATGGTGTTTGAGTTCGGTGAAGTTAATGGAAACGAGATGGAAACGTACCAGGCATTAGTGAGAGTAGTATTCGATGTGGAATCGAGGGTCAATGAATAGCTGTGCCCTTTTACCTTAAAATGCGATACCAGCGGGAGAAGAGTGCTTCACGTTTGGCATGCGGTCATGAAGGCTATTCTTTGTGTGGAGAAAGTGGCTCAGGTTGGATTCGTCTAAACTGATTGCTGTGCTTCCCGACAAACCGGCTTTAATTTTACTCGAAGTGGGGGAGTCTGGTATGTGCCCTATTTGGAGACGAGTTCCGTTCGCATGGACATCGCTTCCGACAGAAAAGAGGAATGATGACACTAGTGTTCTTATCTGACGAAGCGCAGAAGAAGGCTCGTCGCTTCGCAGAGGCAGGCGGAAGCTTAGTCGGAAGTTTCCTTGATCGCACGGGAAGTGTTGTGTATGTGGATTCAGGTTATGTGAGAAAGTTGCGGCCAGCATCCCTCACAGTAACCAAATGCATTCGAAAAAGAGCTCCTTTAAGAGCAATAAGATTTCAATTAAAAAAAGTTTTATTTAAATTATAAACATGCTTATATGGAAAAGCAGGAACATGTAATCTATGGGCATGTAGTAGATCTGAACCTTATTGGAAGAATTATGTGGGGGAACTCCTCGCTCGCAGCTGCCTAGGTTACTTGTGAGGCTGCTGAGAACAATTCCAATATCAAGTTAAGACTCACTTTCAAGCCAAAGTGAGCCTTATAAATAGTGGCGTACACTTAACTCTTTAAATCTTTCAGCTTGGAATTGATTCGACTATATTAAATTTATGTTTATTGACGATTTTGCTACAGACTGCTTACAAAATAAAGCGACCATCTTACCTACTGTTTGATAGAAAAAGATAAGCCACTATATAAATAAATGAAACAATCTTGAGCGTTGTGGACCGATTAAATATACCCAATTCATATTAAAAAATTAGAAATCGAATTAACAATTCTCATTTACACCAATTTAATTAGATGAATGAATTAATTCCTAGGTAATTCAAAGAGGCAAATGTGGGCCAGGTTTTCAAAAAAGGGATTAAAACAACTCCCGATAATTATTGTCCCATTTCATTACCTTTTTTTGAGGAAAAAATACTTGAGTAATTTATAAGAGACTGAATCGTGGATAATTGAGTGCTCCAAAAATTTATTAATGATATCCAGGATGGCTTCAGTCGTCAGCGAGTGTGTCTGAGTAATTGGACGGACTTCTTTTCACGAAATTGTCGCAAACTTAGACAAACATAAAGCTGTCGATATAGTTTAAATAGATTTTCAAAATGCGTTTGATACTTTAGTGCATAAAATAATTTTGGTTAAGTTAAAAGTGCATGGATTAGGAGGAAATGCACTGAAATGGATAGAAATCTGCCTAGCGGATCAGAAACCAGGTGATGGATAAAATTAATTCGAGCTAAGCATCGGTTACTAATAGTGTCTTTCATGGATACGTTCTGGGATCGTTGTTATTTATAAACTTAATGACCTTGACAATAATCTACTATCCAAAATTTAAAATTACGCAGTTAATTTTGGTCTCCTCATATCCAAAGGAACAAAGCAACCATAGAGCGACTTCAACGTAGAGACAAAATTAATCTCTGAGCTTAGAAATCAATCATACGAAGACAAACTGAGAGCTCTTAATCTGCTTCCACTGGAAAACCTTCGTTTGCGCTACCTTCTTATCCAAGTCTTTAAAATACTATCGGCTTTAATGGTATATCTAATTATGAGTTGCTCCTTGAGTTAGATAATCCAGTGGTAACAGAAATAATGGATCCAAACTTGCTAATTGGAGATTAAATACAATAACACCGCAGATTTCTTTTTCTCATATACAGTTGCTCAAGTATGGATTGCCGAGCTGTCTAAGCTATTCAAATTCAAAAATCTGAACACGGCCAACAAGAAGAAGATCTACAACGCGCTCGTAAGATCTAAACTGCTGTATCCACCGATACCTATCTGCACTGGTTCTAGGAATAAGATGCAACTCCTCCAGAGAGTACAGAACAAAGGCATACTCCTAATCACAAACACCAGGAGGAGAGATAGAAGGAGGCAGAGGGACCTACACCACATGATCCAAATGACTCCGGTCAATTTGAAACTGCAAAGTAGAGCCCGCAAGATCTGGGAGAAAATACCACGACTCATGTCAGACGAGACCAGACGGAGACACATAGACATCCCACCCGATGACAGAAACCGTAGGAAACTACACTTCACCAGCAGCAAAGCGCAGACCGAACGACAAGAAGTACCGATGTACACATAGGACTTTACCACGACAAAACAAAATAAAGACAACGTTAATAAACAAACAAGGACACAACACTTACGGAAAAAACCCGTAATACATACAAGAGAAGAACACGAGAGAAACAGAACAACGCCTACAAAGGCTTGAACGCTACATGAAGAAAGAAACAACAAACACAAACATAAAAACAATCTAAGGATCACGAACAACAAAATAATGAACATAAAACAGAAATAACGCAAAATGTATCATAATCAAAACAAAACATCAAAAACCAAGAAGAATACGAATAACACCCAGTATAAATAGATAAAAGCAATGAGTAACAACATCAAACTCAAATTCACCTGCGATTCCCTATCACCAGGGATTTCCTCTCCCCCCCCCCCACTCTCTATCCTTTTCATCAGGGAAACCTATCCCTACCTATTTATCTTCCACTATCATATGCATAGATGCATACGTGAGTGCAGTTGCATTCTCATATGTGTGTATGTATTATTTTCCTTTTCAACACTTTTTATATCCAAGTCCAAGTCCATGCATTAACTTACTGTCGCATGGCGTTGAGAACTCCTCAATTAATATCTTTAAGAATAGAATCGATAAATATTACTTGAACAAATAATTAAAAATCCAAAACGCGAATAAATGATACTCGATTGATACTTTTGTCTCATCTATTATGATCCTTTCCCTGCTCTTCCAGCCCCTTTTGGAGCGGGGTCGGTACCGCTTGTCCATGTTCTCGGGACGGGTTCGTGCCCCCCGGACTGTAGACTATTTGACTTTTCGGAAGAGGTTGACCTCCTCCATTATATTTTACTTTTCTTGATGTTGGGTGCATGGCCCTGGCGCTGGGGGGGGGGATGCAACCCTCCAACGCTTGAGCCATGCTTACTGTTTATCTATGGTTGCCTTTTTGTTTTTATCTGGTTTTGGTTTGTTTGTTTGTTTTTTGTGTGTGTTTTTTAACATAGACTAATGAGAGAAATTTATGCCTTTAGTGAGAGTCGCCAGATAGCTCTTTAAAAGCATCCTCTTCTGGACTGCCCTTGAGTAGACTTTGAGATCTTCGCGTGTCCGTAATTCTGACAGATTTCATCACTCCCTCGAGACCCAGAATTAATGTTCCTCATTTAGATCTAAATAAAACAATAGTTTCGACAATTATAAATGGATTGATTGATACAAAGGGATTTTTCCCTGCGAGGGGGGGGTATTATACCTGCTTAGATTTTGGCTCACAAATTGGCGGCCTTATGTAAGAAATTAAGTAGATCGGGGTAGATTTTGAACACTTTGGAGAAGTAGAAATGTATTCTGTCGACCTAAGGGAGATTGTTTCACCTACTTAATACCCTTTAATATAAATTACGCCATTAGTGTCGAACATTTATTAGCGTTAAACCTTGAATAAAAAAAAAACGAAAATGTAAACATTAAATCCGCAATATAAAAACTCAAATTGTAAACATCAACACTTCAATAAACACCAAATCTAAACAAAAAACTGAATAAACCCTCAAAGTATAAACATTAAGTCCCCGCTAAAACCCAAACTCTAACATAAAACTTTAATTAAACACCGAACTGTAAACATACCCCTTCCCCCGCCAGCTCTAAACACTAAACCTTAAATACCCCGAACCCCTTCTTGAACTGTAAAAACATTAAACCTCCAAAGTCTAAGCACAAAACCTTAAATATAAGAAACTGTAAACATTAACTCTCAAACCTTAAACAATAAAACCTATATACCCCCTCCCCCCAAACTGTTAACCGCAATAAAACGCATCCCAGAAATAATGGCAGCCAATCTGACGTCGTCATGGCACCCATGGAACCGTGACGTGGCTCTGTTGAGCATTAATGGCCCAACCACTCAGGTAGTGAAGGTAAGGTGGGGTTGTGAGGTTGGGGATGACAACGGGTTGGGCGAGGGATAGAAAACCGGCCCGTTTGGCCCCAACCTTCAGCGAAGAATGTGAGAAATCGGGTGCAGCATTGGCGATGCTCGCGAATCGTAGCTGACACCACAAGAATGGTTGGCACGCAAACAAAACACGGACACGCTTGTACACATCTTTGTGCACATATGCGTGTGTGTAGCTTAGGGTGGGAAAGGGAGTGCTAAAACCCGTATACAGAACGTTGGCAGCTACGAATCCCGACTGAATTCTCTCACCCGGTACCCGTGTCAAGTTGGAAGGGGTCGAGGAGTTCGGAGGAGGTTTGGGGAAGGGAAAGGGTGACGAGGAGTCTTAGAATCCGACCCTATACCCGATCCAGGGATGGAACAAGACCGTATTTGAAAGGGACGAGCGACGTGTACGTACATATGGCCACAATTTGAGTGTAAACTTTTGAAAAGTTGTCGGTGCTGATGGCATGTTTTACCCCCTTCAGATCGGACGAGGTTGAGTTCTGTGTTCGAATTTACAAACCCTTCTCGCCCGAGTCTCTCAAACCCGATGGCTACTTTAATCACCTACCCAGCCTTTAGATTAATTCTTTATGACAATCCCTATTATCACCCTTTTACTTCACACGATTTCCTCTTTTATGTTCCTGTCCTCCCTCTCTTCCGCCTTGAATATTCCTCCCCCATCCTCATTCGTGATCATAGGCTTACCTTCCTTTCTCCATCCCCATTGGAAGATCCCTGGAAACCGACGACCTCCGTTGCCGTCGCGGGATGGCGGAATGACGTGACAGCGCAATAAACAGAGGCGCGGCGCGTGAGGGAATAATGCGAGGACGCGTCTTCGCTTGTTTCGTTAGCCCTGGAACGTAGGGAAAGTGAAACAAAGTCATGAAGTATCATTTCGAGGCAATTTTTATGGCAGTTTTTCATGGCAGGCGATAATATATATCGGATGGGAAGAAGAAGATGACCTTTGGTCTCCCTAAAGACAGGAAGGAGCAAAGCCATTTTTCTTTGAAAAAAAGGAAACCAGCAAACCAACTGAGGGAATTTGCCACAAAGTAGAGGAAGGAGTAAAAGAACAAAGATAGGAATGAAAAAGATAGATGAATTAGAAAGAAAAAGCATAAGTACAAAGAGATAAAGACTAATAAGGAACTTCGGCAACAAATGCGCGAATTTCTGCTAGTTCCTCGTATGCCTCTCTTTATGCATAAAGGTCATCGGGTTTAGGAATTTATTTCATCTATCTTCAGGTCATTTAGAACTTTCTTTCCTTCACCCAAGTTTGTGTTCTCAACCAAGTGTTTCTTTTCCACACATCTTTACGTCCCCTAAGTAGACACACCCCTTTCAACCTCTTGTTTTGGTCACAAAAATAAAAAGAAAACTAGCGTCCTTGAGGCCCTTATGACCCTCTTTGAGGGGGGGGGGGAGGGACGCACCATCGACTATACAACCACTCTCTGCATTCCTTCCATTGGCACCGAAAATATCAAATTGTGTCATAAAAGTGCCACTTTCGCCATTAACTCAGCGACGCATTTGACCATGGAGTTTGGTATGCGGCGCCTCGCAACTTTCTAACTACGAACACTAAAACGCACACGCGCAGACATCGTTCTCACTTTCATTGACACAATTAAGGTCCCTCCTCCTCCTCCCATTTTCCAGGAAAGGGGGGGGGGCTCCTCCCTAAGACAACTTTCTTCGAAATGCCTCTTTCGGAGGTTCTGCTCCCACCAACTGGGGCACGAGTCTTATCGATCGAACGGGATTAAGGACTAAGGGGAGAGAGAAAGGATTTATATAACAAACACAAACCTATGTGGACATGATGTTATAGAGTACACTTCCCTTTCATTCCGTCATCCTTCGTCCTTTGTTAATACTCTTACCCCAGTTAATTTGTGATACAGACGAAGGATATTCAAGAAGTTCGTGGAAAAGTTGAATAAAAGAAAGTCTATTTAAAGGTGTCTTGGGAAATACGGACGTATTAATCAAAAGGTTCCGCGAACTTTTTGAATAACCCTCGTATGGGTATTTTATCTCTAGAGTTAAGGGAGAGGTATTTTGACATATGTCCCTCTCTAGAGTTACAGGATTGGTGTTTTTTTTGACATACGTCCCGCTCTAGAGTTACAGGGTGTGTTTTGACATAAGTCCCTTTCTAGAGTTACAGGAAGGGTGTTTTTACATATGTTCCTCTCTAGAGTTACATGAGGTGTTTTGACATACGTTTCTCTCTAGAGTTGCAGGAGGAGTGTTTTGACATATGTCCATCTCTATACTTAGGGAGGGGTGTTTTGACATACGTCCCTCTCTAGAGTTACATGATTGGTGTTTTTTTTACATACGTCCCGCTCTAGAGTTACAGGGTGTGTTTTGACATAAGTCCCTTTCTAGAGTTACAGGAAGGGTGTTTTTACATATGTTCCTCTCTAGAGTTACATGAGGGTTGTTTTGACCTAGGTCCCTCTCTAGAGTTGCAGGAGGAGTGTTTTGACATATGTCTATCTCTATACTTAGCGAGGGGTGTTTTGACATACGTCCCTCTCTAGAGTTACAGGATTAGTGTATTTTTGACCTACGTCCTGCTCTAGAGTTACAGGGTGTGTTTTGACATAAGTCGCTTTCTAGAGTTACAGGAAGAGTGTTTTTACATATGTTCCTCTCTAGAGTTACATGAGGGGTTTTGACATACGTCCATCTCTAGAGTTGCAGGAGGAGTGTTTTGACATATGTCCATTTCTATACTTAGAGAGGGGTGTTTTGACATACGTCCCTCTCTAGAGTTACAGGATTAGTGTTTTTTTTGACATACGTCCCGCTCTAGAGTTACAGGGTGTGTTTTGAAATAAGTCCCTTTCTAGAGTTACAGGAAGGGTGTTTTTACATATGTTCCTCTCTAGAGTTACATGAGGGTTGTTTTGACCTAGGTCCCTCTCTAGAGTTGCAGGAGGAGTGTTTTGACATATGTCCATCTCTATACTTAGCGAGGGGTGTTTTGACATACGTCCCTCTCTAGAGTTACAGGATTAGTGTTTTTTTGACATACGTCCCACTCTAGAGTTACAGGGTGTGTTTTGACATAAGTCCCTTTCTAGAGTTACAGGAAGAGTGTTTTTACATATGTTCCTCTCTAGAGTTACATGAGGGGTTTTGACATACGTCCCTCTCTAGAGTTGCAGGAGGAGTGTTTTGACATATGTCCCTCTCTATGCTTAGGGAGGGGTGTTTTGACATACGTCCCTATTTAGAGTTACAGGAGTAGTGTTTTAACATACGCACCGTTCCAGAGTTGCAGGGTATGTTTTGACATAGGTCCCTTTCTAGAGTTACTGGAGGGGTGTTCTGGCATATATTCTTCTATCGATTTACAGGAGGGGTGTTTGTACATATGTTCCTCTCTAGAGTTACAGGAAGGGTGTTTTGACATATATTACTCTCTTGAGTGACATGAGGGGTGTTTTGACATACGCCTATCTAGAGTTACAGGGAGAGTGATTTGACATATGTCCCTTTCTAGATTTAGAGGAGAGGAGTTTGACATAAGTCCCTCACTAGAGTTACAGGAAGGGTGTTTTGACATATGTCCCATTCTAGAGTTACAAGATGGGTGTTTTTACATGCTTCCCTCTCTAGAGTTGCAGGAGAGGCGTTTTGATATATGTCACTCTTTATAGGTACAGAAGAGGTTTTTTGATATATGTCTTTTTCTAGATTTACAGGCGGGGTGTTTTGACATGCGTCTCGCTCTAGAGTTACATGAGGGGGATTTTGACACATGTCCCTCTCCAGAGTTACAGTAGTGTTTTGACATATATCCCTCTCTAAAGTTACATCAGAGGGGGTTGTCATATTTCCCTCTCTGGAGTTATAGAAAGGACGTTTTGACATATGTCCCATTCTAGAAATACAGGAGAGGTGTTTTGGCATAATTGCCTCTTTACATTTACAGGAGAGATGTTTTGACATACGTCCGTCTCTACAGTTAGAGGCGGGCTGTTTTTACATATGCTCCTCTCTAGTTTTACAGGAGGGGTGTTTTGGCATACGTCCCTCCTTAGAGTTATAAGAGTAACAAGGTGTAACAAGGAAAGAAAGTACCCTAGAAGACCTTACGGTCCATTCAATGAGGGTACCTTTGGACTAGTAGTCGAGCGGGCACATCTCTGCTCAAATACTTTACGTCCTTAAACGGCCATTTTTCAAGACCCTGTCTAGTCTTGACTTGAGCTGGTAAACAGTTCACTGTTGACAACTTCCAGTGGAAGTGCGTTCCAACTACCGCGGATACTGTAGGAGAAAGTTTTTCCACATAGATCGCGGTTGTAACGCTTCAGTTCAAGTTTAAGCCGTGATTTCTTGTTTTGCTCTCAGCAAGTGTGAAAATATCCCCGTAGTCAACATTGTCGAACACTCGAAGTATTTTGAATACCTCGCTGAGCTGACCACGCAGTCTACGGGTTTCCAACGTAAACAGATCTAATTCCCTTAATCTATCTTCATAACTTTTATGTCTGATCGAGGGAATCAGTTTGGTTGCCCTGGCTTGCACGCGTTCCAATCTCGCCATGTCTTTTCGGAATGAAGGACTACAAAATTGTACGGCATACTCCAGGTGCGGCCGAACGAGGGAGTTTTACAGACAAAGTACAATCTCCTTGTTCCGATATCCAAACTGGCGCTTTATGTAGCCTAGCATCCTTTGGGCCTTTTTCTTCGCCTCAATGCACTGTTTCGAGAACTTGAGATCACTAGTGATTGTTACAGCCAAGTCCTTCTCAGTGTCGGTGGATTCAATAGCAGTGCCCTTAAGGATATACTGAGATTGGGGGTTTTGGTGGCCGATATGCATCACTTTGCATTTCCCCACGTTAGAAGGCATTTGCCACGTGTCTGACCACTCCCCAATCTTCCCAAGATCTACTGCAGGGAGGCAGTATTTCCATCCTTTGCAACGTTCATACCAAGCTTGGTATCGTCGGCAAATTTGGAAATCTTAACAACCATGTTACTTTCCATGTCGTTGACGTAGATGAGGAATAGTAGTGGTGCCAGGACAGAACCTTGAGGCAGCCCGCTAGTAACGGGAACCCACTCAGAAGCCTGTCCATTTACCACCACCCGTTGCCGTATGCCACTTAGCTAGTTCTCTATCCAGCCGGCTACTTTTCCGTGTATGCCCAGCGCTCGCACTTTCCGGAGAAGGCGGTGGTGTGGTACCTTATCAAAGGCTTTCTGAAAGTCTAGGTAGACCACATCTACCGCCTTGTCCCGATCGTGCTCACTGAAGACAAAGTGGAAGAATTCCACAAGGTTCGTCAGGCATGACCGTTGACTTCGGAAGCCGTGCTGGGAACTCCTCAGTAGCAGCTTTGACTCTAAATGCGGCGTCATTTTGTCCACTATAATGCTTTCCATGAGTTTACCGACTATCGAAGTCAGACTGATAGGTTGGTAGTTCGACGGTTGGCTACGGTCTCCTTTCTTGAAGATAGGAGTCACCTCCACTTCAAGCCAATCTCTAGGAACGCATTTGTTCCCAATTAACATGTTAAGAGATTGCGCTCAGGTGTCGTGACACTTGATCGCGCACTTTTTTCAACAATTTAGGTAGAAACCTATCCGGGCCAGGTGACTTATTCGTCATTAGGTCAGTGATCTTATTTTCTATTTCTCCTTCGGTGAAGTCCATATCCTCCAGTAAACATTGAAGAGAAGTAGTCGTTGAGGAGGTCAGAATTTTCTGCAGCTGAGTGCTTTAATGTCCCCTCCTCATTCCTCAAAGGGCCAATCGTTCGATGGATTGGTTTAAGGCTGTTTACATATCCAAAAATTTCCTTAGGATTCTCTTTACAGAGTCTCGCCACTCAGAGTTCCTCAGACCGCTTAGCCGCCCTTATGCTGGACTTCACTCTCCTGGCTAGCCTCCGGTATTCGTCAAAGTCACCAGAGATCTTTGATTGCCGGTACACATTTCTCTTCCCCATAAGCAGTTGGCCGATTTCTCGATTAAACCACTTTGGTTAAACAGAAGACCGACGGGTGCATTTGAGAGGGATGAAACGCGATTGAAGACTTACGAGTGTGGTTTTGAAACTGTTACACGAGTCGTCAACAGCCTCGCGCACTTCTAGCCTTGCGTCAGTCAGTCCAGCACGAAAACCTGCAAAGTCTGCTCTTCTTAAATCAAGTTTCCTCGATTTACTAGTTGCAGGCCCTGCCTTGGGGACTTTGACTACAAATCTAATTAATCGGTGGTCACTACCACCGAGCTCTTCGCCAACAGAGAGTTCCTCAACGATGTCATCCTCAGAGGTGAAAACCAAGTCAAGGATATTGTCTCCTCTCGTTGTTTCTCTCACCCATTGAGCCAAAAACTCGTTGTTTGCGAACTCCAGGAGTAGTGCGTTCTCGCTACAGGGTTCTCTGGTTTCCCAGTTAACTTGTGTGTTGAAATATCCCATGACGATACACACTCTGTCTTTTACAAGTTCGCCCAACAGCTGGTACAGACTCCTGTCATGTTCTAAGAGTTGAGCAGGGGGTCTGTAAAGCACCAGGGTCCTGTATTTGGCAGCACCTATCTCTAGGTCAACACCTAGTAGTTCATGGTCGGATACGATATTGCAATGCGTCGAGTTTAGAGTATCCTTGACATACAACATCACACCGCCACCCTCTCTGTCTGGCCTATCTTTCTTTAAGAGCTGGTAACCGGGAATCGTGAATTCACCTTCAAAATCTCGGCTTGAGGTTTTTACCCACGAATCCGTTATGGCCACCATCTCAGGTTCTTCTGTTGCTACGAGGCCTAAGAAACTCAAGAAACCGGTTTCTAATTGACCTCGCATTGAACAGAAGAACTTTCGGGGAGTAACCGAATGTAGTACTCCCTACACTCTTCTGTTTTCCGGCTTGCTTGCCGGAGCGATGCCATTCCTCTTTGCGGTCTCCAAAAAGGTCGTTCCCAGGAGTGACACGGGCGTACTGGCGTACGTCCGCCTTCACTCTAGGCCTGACACTACTTAGGGTCCGTTCCACGACATCTTGTACCATGTTGCAGAGTACGGCCTTTCCTTTAAATGATAGATGTACTCCATCCCTTTGGTAGAGATCATTTCTACCATAGAAGGTACGGTAAGGGTCCACAAAAAAGACCTCCTTCGCCGTACACAAATCTCCGAGGCGTCAATTAAGAGAGACGTTCCTCGAGTGAGCGGTCCGGGTTGGACCTCTTCTCAGGAGCATCCCGACCACTACACGTCTGCGTGTTTTCAGACCATAGTCGTCCACAGCACCCATGACTGTGTTTAGAATCCTTTCTGTGAGGCCTATCCTTCCTCCTCTGAGGTAGAGGTCGTTGGCCTTTACCATTAGGGCAACGACTGAATTCTCAGAAATCTGAGATTTCTCCGCCTCTCCTCTGATCTGCTGGTTTCCCCTTCCTAGTAAGCAAGTTACCTTCACACTCGTGCGAAGGCGTGCTGCTAGCAGAGGTTGCATGGCCCGTGCTTGAGAGTCCCCAATAAAGTTGACCCTCGCACATTTGACTGCACTCTTTTCTTTCGCCATAGACTTATCTCTTTTCTCTTTCGCCTCCACATTTCCCTTGTTTATCTTATTTTTCTTCTTCTTCCCTTTTTTTCGATCATCATTTGACTTTTCTTTGTTTTTTTCTCTTCTTCCCTTTCCGCTTTCCATTGCGGACCAGTAACGCTCGAATCCTCTACACTGGGGTGAGCTGCATTAAGGTCGTTTTTCTTCTCTTTTTTTCTTTTTATTTGTTTCTCCGCACGGCTCAAGTGGGACTGCCAATGCAGTTTCAGCTCTTTGAGTTGGAGTCTCATCGGCGGAACTACCTAGGTCAGTGGGAGTTTCGTCTCGAGCTTAAGCTGACTTGGCCTCTAGTTTAGGGGCTAGCTCTAGGATTCTCTTCTCGAGACGCCGAATCTGAAGCGCGTGCTGCCTTTCTATGGTCTGTATTTTACTTTTCAGTGGCCTAGATTGTTCTTCAGAGGTTGTGAAGAGATCTTTAAGTTCATTGCAGTATGCCACTGCCTCTCGGACCTCTCCTTTAAGGATGCAGTCTGTGCATATACTTCCCGGGTGGCATTTCGAAAAACATCCCTCCGGGAAATCTACGCATCACTTATCCTTCTGGCATATCGCACATGTATATTTGAGTGCAGCTGGACCTTTTTTCCCTGTCATTTTGAACACTTTCTCTCTCTAAAAACTTTGCGACTAATCAATAGTAAAAAAGGGGGTTGGTGAGTTCTCCCCGCGTGAGTCGCTCCCGCCTATCCATCGGAGACGTTTCGGATCTTTCAGAAGGCACGCTCCATGGGCTGCTGTTCGTCCGACCGAGTCGTCAAACCTCGGCGTGCCGTAGCTCCCAACCAAGCAGCACTGTCGGTCCTTGAAGGGGCCATCGATTTCTCACCAGGTGAACAACGGAGCACGCCCCGTACTAAACTCCTACTAGTTTCCTTTCACGACGGCCAAGATCTTGGAGCAGCGTTCAATGGATATCCCGCTACACCAAGAGACTCGACCCAAGGCTTTTTATTGGCCTGGCAACCAACCTGGGAACAAAGGGCCGTCACCTCGGACCGAGGCTACCAGAGGCATCCGTCAACGGTCACTGGGAATGGTAAATAATTTCGCGCCAGGGAAGTGGTTAACGGGGCACTACCCTCATCCCATTCATCGTGCCCCAACGCCTAAGACACCTCTAGTCCTAGTCTTTCGCAACCAGTGAGCGTCGATTAGCGTTGTTTATAGAGGTTCCAAAGCCTCTCTTCTGACGCATGAGGTTGCTGCGAGGTCCTTATATTTAGAAAGATGGGAAAAAAGGGTGAAAATGACTTGATAGCAGTAGGGTTTGTTTTTTGTTTTGTTTTTAGTTGTTTTTTTTTGTTCTTACATAATAAGTGTAAGAGATAGGATAAAAGTGAAAAGGGAGAAGGATAGAGTAGAAAAAGGAATGACGCACTTAGTCTGGAACCACATTCCCGACCAAATCGACAAGGGAAGCCCGACCAGGGGTACCCAAAAGAGAGGTACCCGCGCCGACATAGCTCGAAAAGTCAAAGGAACACACAAGCTCTCTTTTAGGGACAATGGGGCGTCACCTCTCGCTCTACGAGAGAGAGAGAGAGAGATGTTTTGACATAAGCTCCCTCTATAGAATTAACAGAATTGTGTTTTGACATGTCTCTCTCTAGAGGTACATCATATCAGTTTTGACATACGTCCCTAGCTAGAGTTACAGGAGGGTTGTGTTGACATATGTTTCTCTCTAATTTTAAAGGAGGGGTATTTTGGCATACGTCCCTCTCTAGAGTTACAGGAGGGGTGTTTTGACATAATGTTCATCTCTAGAGTTACAAGAGTTGTGTTTTGAAATGTCCCTCTCTAGAGTTACATCAGGTCTGTTTTGACATACGTCCCTATCTAGAGTTACAGGAGGGTTGTTTTGACATATGTTTCTCTCTAGTTTTAAAGGAGGGGTGTTTTGGCATACGTCCCTCTCTAAAGTTACGAGTTTTTTTTTACATACATCCCTCTTTAGAGTTACAGGATTGGCCTTTTTCCATACGTCCCTCTCTAGAGGTACATGAGAGAGTTTTTGACATACGGCTCTCCCTAGAGTTACAGGAGGGGTGTTATGACATACGTGCCTCCCTAGCGTTACAAGAGTGGTGTTTTAACATAATTCCCTTTCTACATTTACAGAGAGATGTTTTGACATACGTCTGTCCCTAGAGTTAGAGATGGGTTGTTTTTACATATGTCCCTGTCTAGTTTTACAGGAGGGGTGTTTTGGCATACGTCTCTCCCAAGTGTTCAAAGAGGGGTGTTTTGACATAATGCTTATCTCTAGAGTTACAAGAGTTGTGTTTTGACATGCCCCTCTCTAGAGTTACATCAGGTCAGTTTTGACATACGTCCCTATCTAGAGTTACAGGAGGGTTGTTTTGACATATGTCCATCTCTAGTTTTACAGGAGGGGTGTTTTCACATACGTCCCTCTCTATAGTTACAGGAGGGGTGTTTTGATATATTTCCTTCTCTAGAGTTACAGGAGGGGTGGGGTGTGTGGCATATGTCCTTCTCTACCTTTACAGGAGAGATGTTTTGACAAACGTCCTTACCTAGAGTTAGAGGCGGGCTGTTTTTACATGTGCCCCTCTCTAGTTTTACAGGAGGGGTGTTTTGGCATACGTCCCTCCTTAGAGTTACAAGAGGGGTGTTTTGACATAATGTCTCTCTCTAGATTTACAAGAGTTGTGTTTTGACATGTCCCTCTCTAGTGTTACATCAGGTGCTTCATGGTTTGAGTCGCTTTCGTTGCGGTGAGAGTCATAAGAGGCTAAATCTTCATAAAGGAGAAGAGTCCGAGGGGATTTGATTGAAGTCTTAAAGTGGGTCAAAGGTTATAGTTAGGGAGACATGGTTAAGGTTCTTATATTTCCTGAACAGGGCAAAGCACGTTGCACTAGATTTAAGATGGACAAGTTTAGGTTTAGGAAAGAGATTGGTAGAAGTTTGTTTACGAATCGAATGGTAGATGAATGGAATAGACTTATTAGTCTTTGTGATAGATACCTCCTTCCTGCAGAGTTTTAAGAATAGACTTATGAATGAGGACGCTAGACTGAACTTGTGGAGGGGAACAGGAGATGCTTCGTATAGGCTATCGATTAGCCTTTTGCAAACTCATTCTTTTTTTTATGCTCATATTGTGACACAAATGGATCTATCAGATGGTGTAGGACACAACGTCCTTTAATCCTTTTATAAGAATGTTAATGATGTTATTTATTATTTACTTAATATGTTAGCAAAAAGAATACACAACTTATTGCAATTCTATGACTAGGGTTTTAATAATATTAGTCGTTACTAAAAACTAAAGCGAAAACAATCGTGTAAACTCCCCCCCCCCCAAAGCAACTGGTGACAATGGGAAAAGTAAAGATGTATGAAAGTTATTTGGCCTAAGTAGTTTATGGAGGAGACTACTTGGGGTGATTGAGACTGGGCCTGGGGTTGAAGGCAAATCTCACCATAACATGCCCAACTTCTACTATATGTTCTGAGGATAAGTTTTGGAGTCAATGTGTTAATATACCAACAAGGGGTACCAATATATTAGATATAGTACTTCCAAATGATAATTTGGTTCAGGAATTAACTGTAGGGGAAGCATTGCTAAATAGGGATCACCCCATAGCTCATTCTAACTTGAAAATAGGAAAAGCTAGTTCATCAACAAACCAGGCGCGGATCCAGGGATGAGGGCTAGGGGGCTGAAGCCCTCCAAATATTAGACCCGTTTATGTTTATATTTTAAGCACTAATTCTATTCTGCTATTCAGAAAGAGTTATGTAATAATATAGAATATATATAAAAACCTTTTTTTTTAAACCATTGCGATCGAATGTATCTTATATGATACATGTCTAAAGTTAAGGTAAATCTCAAAAATAATTATTAAATTTAGTATTATACTTTAGCTGACGTCCAAAAACTACAATTCATAATTTTCTGGTCTGTGGAAAAAAATCGGATCTGAGTGAGTTCGTGCTCACTCCTGTGCGAGATACTGGTATTTATTATCATTTCTGTGTAAGATAGACATTATTAATCATCAATGCACTTTTCTTAAACTACTCAGAGGGAGGAATTTAGTTTAGACACCCCTCTCCCTCCCATTTTTATCCTGGATCTGCCATTGCAACAAACACTATTTTGAGCATAAGAAAAGGAGTCTGCAAATGGGCTAATCAATAGCCTAGAGGAGGTAGCTCCTATTCCCATCCCCAAATTTAGTCCCACGTCGCATCTTCTTCATCCATAAATCTATCTTATTCTTAGGGTGGAATCATGAGCTCGGAAAATTTCTGAGAAGAAAAGAGCATAGCAAGGATTACGGGGAAAAGGTACTGCTGAAAGTATCAATCATTAGAGGGTCACCAGGAATGAATTAAATAAAATAATTAAGAAAAGCAAAAGGAAGAGCCGAAATTAATTGAGCTCAAAATAATATTAAAGATCCAAGAAAATTCTTTAGCTATTATAAAATTAATAACAAATCTAACAGTGATCAAATAGGGCCTATTAGATATGAAGGGGGTTTGAAAGAATCTGATGAGGAAATAGTAGAGGTTCTTAATGATCATTTTTCTTCAGTATTTACAAAAGAAAATCCAGATAGATTAATTGATGATAATTCTAGATCAAGGGAAGTAGTGTTGAATACCATTAATGTGAACATGGAAATAATTAAAGGGCTTATAATTAATTTGCATACTAGTAAGGCATCTGGCCCAGATGAGATTCATTCTAAGTTAGTTAAAGAAGGTCTAGCAAGTATTGCAGTAGCACTTAGGAAGATATTAGATATAGTAATGGGTTAAGGAATAAGTTCTTGCGGTTTTATCAAATTTATTCATTACCATTAACAAATTTAGAAAAACTTCATTTTTAATTGATAACAATATGCAATTTAATCAATAATGTATTCTCCGTTGTTATTTACAACTTCTTCCCAACGTTCAACTAGTTTTTCGATGTTTCTGCAATAAAAATCTCTGGATTTTGACTCGAAAAAGAATTCGTCTAACCAGGTTCTTAATTCCACATCAGTATTGAACGAAACGCGGCTCAAATTGTTGGAGAGCGATCGGAACAGATGGAAATCCGATGGAGCCAAGTCTGGTGAATATGAAAAATGTAGCGGGATTTCCCAATTAAGCGTTTGGATGGCGTTTTTTCTCATATTGGCAGTGTGAGAACAAGCATTGTCGTGTTGCAGAAGAACTTCATAATGTCGATGAGGTCGCTTTTCATGAATAGCTTCGGCGAGTTGATACATTTGTTGAACGTAGAGTTCTGCATTGACAATCTCGTTGTTCGCAAGGAGCTCATAAAGAATGATGCCTTCACAATCC
The DNA here is from genome assembly GCA_963969495.1 of Ceratothoa steindachneri. Taxonomy (NCBI): domain Eukaryota; kingdom Metazoa; phylum Arthropoda; class Malacostraca; order Isopoda; family Cymothoidae; genus Ceratothoa; species Ceratothoa steindachneri. The sequence goes on along the minus strand of OZ018330.1, from coordinate 22,652,705 downwards.
CACCACACATACAGCATCGTCTTTCGTGGATGAAGTCCTTGCTTTAATCGCGGAAGTGTTTTTTTATTGGGGCTAAGCCATTGTTTTCGATGGTTCATGTTGACATAAACACACCACTTTTCGTCGCCAGTGATGATGCGGTGAAGAAATATGTCCTTATATCCACGAGTAGCCTTGTTACGAGCAAGCAAACCTGCGGCAATCGTGGAGCGTTGAAATTTGTTGCTTTCACTCAGAGCGTGCGGAACCCATGCACCGAGTTTTTTAATTATCCCCATTGAATGAAGGTGATTCACTACAGTTTTCTGTTCACACACCAATTGTACAGCCAATTAATTATCTAGTCGATTGACGAGGATTTTCATGAAGAAGGTCGTTCAATCAATCCTCATCCAACTTAATGGGACGACCAGAACGTTCTTCGCCATTAAGAATGAAATGAGCGTTTTTGAAACGTGAAAACTACAATTGAGCTGTCCTCACTGGTAAAGCATTTCCTCCGTACACAGCACAAATATCGCGACGAGCTTTGGCTGCCTTTGCATTGTTCCCGTCTCGATTGAAAATGAATAACAAAAAGTGTCGAAAATGCGTCTTTCCTTCAACTTGACATTCCATTTTGAGGGTACAGAACAAAAATTAAATTAACACAACTTTTAAATAAACCGCAATGACTTATTACTCAACTTCAAGACGTAGCCTAAGCAAAAGCGAAATAGTCTACGCTGTTAAGAGACGTAGCCTAACCTTTACAAATTTTGCTCTCATTATTTATTATTGTTTCTTAATATGTGCACAAATCACGTCAACAAAACTTAAATCAACACAACATTAAAAAAAAAAAACGCAAGACATTATTCCTCAACCTAATAGATCACCGAAGTTTGGAGAACTACTTAGTGATTGGAAAATAGCAAATGTAGTTACAATTTTTACGACCCGTAAGCTTGTAATGGTAGTTAAGAGCGGTATTTCTGAGCATCTGAAAAGGGGTAGTATAATAAATGATGCTCAGATTGGGTTTAGAAGAGGTAGATCGTGTTTAACAAATTTGCTGGATTCTACGGATTATGTTACTAAACAATTAGATAAGGGAGAGAATGTTGATGTAATTTACTTATATTTTAACAAAGCGTTTGATAAGGTTCCACTTAGGAGTCTATTTCACAAATTAAAAATACATGGAATATGTGGCAAAGTTTTGAATTGGATAACTGAATGGCTGAAAGACAGAAGTGCTACTGAATGGGGGTGAGGTCACAACGAAGGGATTTTATCAGTGGCGTACCTCAGGGATCAGTTCTACGCTCTTTATTCATCATCATCATCACTTCACTAACTCTATAATTTAAGGACGGGATTTTTTTGGAGTATTTGAATAATAATTTCATCTTAGTTTGGTTATGACTTAAGTATATTTTAAATTTTTATCAAAGTAATCCTAAGAATTTCTTTAGAGTTTGAAAAAACAAAATAGTTTACATAAAAAGAAATAACTATGATTATCCAATGCTTTATAATATTTTAAAAGAAAATGAATTACAATTGGTAAAGTTCAGAAAATTTATTAAAATTTAAGTAAGGCTGCTTTTTTATTTTATCTATAACTATATTTTAGCAACGTGATATTTTGAAAGGGGGGAAATTTAGTTTAGAGTTCCTTTTTTAAATTATTATAATTGGCGAAGTTCAGAAAATTTATAAAAATTTAACCATGGCTGCTAATTTTGAGATTTTAAATTTTAATCTTAGTAGCGAAGCGCTAGCTCCCCACGTAAGGGGAAGTGGCGAAGTCATTACCTGGTAATTTATATAAATGATCTTGGGGAGGCTGTAAATAGCAAAGGGTCGATTTTTGCTGATGACACAAAATTGGCAGCTGTAGTAAATGAAGTTGAGGCTAACTTTAAGCGGAAAGGGATTTAAATGATTTAGGTTGGGCGCAAAAGTGGCAGATGAGTTTTAACCTTAAAAAAAGTTGTCATTTACATAAGAAGAGATAATAGAGAATTTAGCTATGAAATGGATAGGCATTGGATGAATGGAGTAGATACACAGAATTTAGGAGTAGTAGTAGATAGGTCAGAGAGATTTTCTAAGCAGTGTATTGAGGTAAAGAATAAAACAAATAGAGTTTTGGGCTTCATTAAGAGGAATCTTAGCTACAAAAATAAAAAAAAATATCCTTAAACTGTACAGCTCATATCTTAGGCCACATTTAGAGTACTGTATACAGGCATGGTGACCACATTTTAGACTTGACATCAACCTGCTAGAGTCAGTACAAAGGAGGGCAACCAAAATAATACCTTCCCTGAAGCACCTTGAATATGAAGATAGACTGAGGGTACTAAATATGTTCTCATTTGAGAGAAGATGTGTGAGGGGAGATGTGATTGAGCTTTTGAAAATCTGTTCTCGGATGGATAAGTTGGATTTTAACAAGTTCTTTGGGTTGGAGGGTAGAAATAGGATTAGAGGTCACCACTCGAATATTTAAAAAAAACAGATGTCGGTTGGATGCGAGGGACTATATTTTCACCAACTGAGTGGTAGATTAGTGGAATGGTTTACCACACGAGACGATAAGCAGTCCAAACCTAAATGTTTTCAAGCGCAGGTTGGATGGGTATATGGGGGTGGGGGGTGGGGGGAGTTTATGACGCTGTTAAGTTGTATTGGGGCAAATTACATATTAGTGGAATATCAATTTGTGTATCTATTATTGATATGTAGATTGAGGGATTTAGTTCGTGACAAGCTACTCTTATGATAGTGATGCCTTGTTAACCAGTTTGGGCACAATCTCGTGGACGCAGTTTAGGAGGGGGAGGGCGGACTCGGATGACCTCTGATACTTCTTTGTGGATTTTTTTATCGTTGAATTATTTTGTTATGCCATCAATCTTCCATCATTTCCTATAACGGATTGTTGTTGCCGCTACTTACTTTATTACAGTCACCTCATCCACTTAAGGTTCTGTAGAATTGAGACTAATATCTTTAAAAATAACCCATTCCTGTGCTCCCCCCCCCCCCTAAATGTGGTATGAGCGGTCTGAAAAAAACACACATTCTTCACATTCGCCCCAACCAGACGGACTCCATGTCCCGTAATCCCTCTTTGGGACATTCCCCACCCCCACTCCCACTCGCTAAACCCATTCCTCTTCGTCTACCCCCTACTCCGCCCTAACCTTACCTCCATCCCTACCCCCACATCCAAAGAAAACACCCCACTATAACTCCAGCGGAAATAGTTTCTTGTGGACAGAACTGTCTGGCGCAGTCACCGTCTCCTCCCCAAAGAGGGAGAGGGGGGATTGAGAGGGGATAATGTGGGCGGGGGGACTGATATAGACATGGGCAAGCTCACTCCCCCCCCCTCAAGATACTCCATGAACGTGAGCCGTTGTTTAGTTAGCCTCAATTCCGTGATTCATGCATTCATTCATCGCCTTCCTTTCACACACACAAACAGTCACGCACTATCGCACGCACATGCACGCAAATACACGTACGTAGGTGCCTCCCATTAACCCATAATCGCTAGGGTCAGGATGCTACGTTTGAATCCCCCCCCTCCTCCCCTCGGGGTCAGTGGCGCGCCTCTATGCATGTATTTATGGTCTTGATTTGTTGGTTCTGGTGCGTTGAGGGTTGACGTAACCGAGAGTCATTTCACTCAATGGAGAAAAGAAATGGGTAGGAATTTTAGGCCCGATCTGCACTCATTTAAGATGCATTTCTTTCTGTTTAGGGCACCAACCGATTAACGTGGGATCCGAACCAAGGGGTAACTAAACACCGAGTGTGGCATCCTCCTCCAAGGCAACCCGAATCGTTGCGACACCATCCGACGAGTGAACACACCTGGTGTGGTTTAACTTTGCTGAAATTTAGAACCCGGTTGACTTTTTTTTTATTGAGTTGAGCCGGAGTCCACTGAGTCGAGAAATGCGAACATGAAAACTCAGAAGTACGAACGCGAACACCCACAGAGATAAAGTAAGGAAAACAATTATAATAATCTAAAGGACCCCCAATAACAAACCGTGTCAGACCTAAATACGTACTTGGGCCAGTAGGGCACGTGGTCTCCAGGAAAATGTCCGTACTACAAAACACAAGAATTCAGAATTTGGAACAGGCACAAGTAGGATATCATTATTATTATTATCATTGTTATTATTATTATATTACCAGGCAATGGCTTCGTCACTCCCACTTACGTGGGGAGCTTGCGCTTCGCTACTAAGATTAAAATTTAAAATCTAAAAAAAAGCAGCCAGGGTTAAATTTTTCTAAATTTTCTGAACTTCGTCAATTATAATAATTTTAAAAAGGAACTCTAAACTAAATTTCCCCCCTTTCAAATATCACGTTGTTAAAATATAAAGTTATAGAAGAAGATATATAAAAATAAAATTTCTGAACTTCACCATTTGTAATTCTTTGGGTTTTAAAAATTTCACAAACTTTCGATACCTATATTTATTTCTGAACTTCACCATTTTGTTTTTTGATATTATAAAAAAATTATTAGAAATAACTTTGATAAAAAACATAAGTCATAACCAAACTAAAATGAAATGATTATTCAAATACTAAAAAAATCCCCTTCCTAAATTATAGAGTTAGTGATGAAGTAATGATGATGATTATTATTATCCACAACACTTATTATAATAACGGGATTTTTTGGAGGTTTGGAATAATTATAGATATTTTTTCTCTTAGTTTGTTTCTGACTTAAATATATTTCAAGTTTTTATCCAAGTTCTTTGTAAGAATTTGTTTAGAGTTTGAAAAAGAATTATGATTATCGAATGTTTTGAAGTTCAGAAAATTTATTAAAATTTAGGCATGGCTGCTTTTTTTTTTCGTATGTTAGAAAGTTTGGGGGGCGTTATTCCCCCCCAAAATATTTTATTTTTAATCTTTATCAGGAGGAAATAAATTAAGAAAAAAGAATCGTGAAGATTGTTTTTCCCACATTTAAAAAGAATTCCAATAAAAGTTTTTCTTGCCTAAAAAATAAGCATCGATGGGAATAAAAGCATATGAGTAAAAATCCACTGTACAACAAATTTCAGTGTCAAGAGAAAACATAGATTTCATGTGCATTTTATTATGAAAGTGAATGTGCTGAATTTGAATTTAATAACAAAAATCTCCTATCACGTAATCTTTTCTTGTAAATTCCCGATTCCCATTTAATAATTATGTCATTGACACCGATTTCCACGATACCATAAATGTATTTCGCGCCCAAAGTCAGATTAAATGTGTCCATTGTAATTAATTCATGAATATATAATGAATCAGCATGTTTGTTAGCATTATATAATGTATTTACCTACATTTATTATATATTTCCTTATTTGTAGAATATCTCAGGTGTGTCACGCTTCAGGTTCCAGCGGAAGTCAGCCAGCATAGCAGGGCTCCATTACCCATTTACCTGTTTTCCATAGACGCTATATTTTGATGGAACCTCTCTCCATGTTCATCACTCGCATATCCTGCATTCTCTGGGAAGAAGGACAGATGAGAATGAAGAAAGTGTATCATGCATCCAAGATCTTGGTAGCACTCGATAATATAGCACCCTCTAATATATGCTCTCGCTGGATCGCTTGGTGCTTTCCCAGAAGTCCTTTGCATACATCTTTGAATGCATGCCCGTCCGCTAGCTCAGTTTCATCCATTGTCGCCTCGAAGTCTTCATTAGCTATAAGTTGACGAATCTGAGGAACTACGAATCTTCCTTCTTTGATCTTGGCATCACTTATTTTAGGGAAGATCGCTTTGAGGAACTGGAAACATGCCCTGTTATGTTGCAGTGCTTTGGTAAATTGCTTCATTAGGCCTAGTTTTAGCCTAGTTTTTTCAGCAGCGGTGGCAAAATGATTTTTTACTTCTTAGCTAGTGGCTCATGAATTACATTATGGCATCCAGGCGTCATAGTTTCCCGAGGTGACCATTCTGAGCGTACCTAATGTTCTGATCTGGCCCTACTGTCCCACTTGCAAAGGAAGCACATAAACTTGGTCTAAGCAGTTTGTGGCCTATTAAGTAGGGCTACTACTTTCAAGCCCGCACAAATTAGCCACTCATGCTCCTTGTAACTTATGCGGTCTAAAATAAAAACAAGGTTCTCATATGTCTCCTTCCAGACCATTGGTACACCAAACATGAGGCAAGGCCCTTTGCCTTTCACCTAGCAAAAAAGCGAATTTGTACAACTGACACAACATATGTGAGGTGACCAGTGTTTGTCCTGGTCACCAACTTTAAATCGAAAGTAAAGCTCATAAAGTTTCTTCACATGTTTCGTCAACTGTCTCTGGTATTGTCTTAATGTAACTGATTCACATATATAACAGAAACTGGCTACGGAATTTTTTCATTCCCTAGGCATTTAAACTCTGTCTCCTGGAAAGAAAAAAATAGTGTAATAGGTAAAAACTAATATAAATATTAACAGCAACAAATATTAAATGAAAAAGTAAAAATAGCAAGCATTTATAGTGTTACAATATTATCGAGCGTTACGTAAGAGTTGCCTCGGATTTGGACCCATATAACTAAAGAAATATTGAGTATACTTCCATAAATTCCATAGTTTAGGCAGATAAATACCTTAGGAACACCCCATTAAAATGATATCAAAATGCGTTTATAACTTTTAGAGTTGCCAGTTTCTGCCCACTCCTGTTTACATTCAATCCCTAGGGAACCATCAGTGTATTTAACGTAAGTAAGATGGTAATTTACGAGAAACTGGAGGGTCGCAGAAAGAGTCGGATGTTATATTAGGGATTTACGCCAAAAAATATCCCTAGAAAAGGTTATTCCCATTTCCGTTTTATTTTTATTGTTGTCCAGTGTTATTAGGAGGTAGGTACTGGAAACCTTTTTATTTTTTTTAAACCAAAAGTCCGTTGCCAGAGCCGGATAGGCCGTAGGCCAGAGACCAAAGGTCTGCCTGGGAAGCGCAAGTTCCTCCTTACAAGGTACTAGTAGCTAAGCCGCTCAACTCGTTATCATTATTATTATTATTATTCTTATAAGTATTATTATTCTCATAATTATTATCATTCTCATAAGTATTATTCTTCTCATAATTATTATTATTCTCATAATTACTATTCTTTCATAATTATTATTCTTCTCATAATTATTATTCTTCTCATAACACTGGGAAACAATGTATTTGGTGAATTGACAAAAGTGCATTTTCCTTCCTAATTCGAGCATACTGAATTCAAATTTGAAATCAGATTCTCTCTAAATGCTACAGATTTTTCGTAATATCAATAACTAATATTATACAATAATTTTGAATCATCCTTTTGCGTTATTTATAGTAAAGCAGTTTTTTTTGCACAAACATTTTATTGCATATGAGAAGAAACTTGAATTACACATTGGGATTACAAATACTGTAACCAAATAGATGCTAATTTATTAATGACCGTACATCAGGCTGGAGGACCTCTTCTTGATTTCAATCGGGCAAAAATTTTCCTTTGTAACTCTTTCTCTTGTAAGTCTTCTCTGGCGGATCTCTTCTAATCGTCCAGCAGTAGTCCGCCATCATGTGTCTATCCCAGTGACCTTGGTAGCGCTCTTCCATCGTCATCAAATCCTGATGGAAGCATTCCCCTTGTTCGTCGCTCACGGCTCCCAGATTCTCTGGGAATCGGTCGAGGTGACTATTTAGGAAATGCAGCTTCACACTAATGTTGCATCCCAGATCACGATATGCTAAAACCATATTAGTAACCAGATCCTCATAGTTATTGCCTTTTTTTTGCCAAGAAGTTACGAACAACGGCAGAAAATGAGAGCCAGGCTGCCTTCTCTACTTTTCATTCATGGTGTTCACGAATCTAGAATCACTCAGAAGTCATCGGATTTGGGGACCATCAAATACTCCTGCTTTTATTTTTTCGTATGACAAAACAGGAAACGCCGATACTATGTACTAAGAACAATCATTGTCAGTGATCAATATTGGGCATACTGCTTCATCAACGCCAGTTTGAGATGAAGTGGAGGAAAAACGATTTTCTCTCGACTTACGACTGGCTCATTAACAATGTTTGGCATTCCTGCTTCCAAAGTTTCCTGAACTGGCCAATCTTTTTGGGACCAGTGTTTGTCACGGGCTCGACTGTTCCACATACAGATATAGAATGGAAACTTTGTATATCCCTTCTGCTGGCCAAGGAGGTAGTTGACCATCTTAAGGTCTACACATATGATCCAATTGTTTTCATGGTACTTAAGTAAATCCATGACCATTCTTATGTCATCGTGAGTTTCTCGCAGATGGACAGAGTGACCAAGAGGAACTGCACCAAAGTCATTGCCATTATGCAAAAGGACACACTTGAGGATACGCTTGGAGCTATCCACAAATAGTCTTCACTCAGCAGGGCTATAGGTGCCAAGTCCCAATTCGGTAAACAGACCAGGAACATCGTGGCAGTATACAAATTGTTTGTCCTCAGAGAAATATTTAACAAATGTACTCTCCCTTGTTTGGTAATATGATACCCGTACCGACCTGTCAAGTATATGTCTTTCACTCAACCTGGAGGCTAAAAGTTCTGCAGCTTTCTTGGAGAGCGCCAAATCACGTATCAAGTCATTCAATTCCTCTTGATTGAAACAGTGAGGAGCTAATGACTGTTCAGTATTTGATGATGAATCTTCAGACTCTGAATCCATTCCGTGGACGTCCATATCAAGTACATCATTTTCATCCTCGGAAGAAGCATATCCACTTAAAATTGGAAATGGTAAAGACTCAGAATGAGGTACTGGCCAGATCACCGAGGGAATGTTGGGGTAGTCGATCTTGTGCCGATTTTCTTGCCAATCCCTTTAGTATTCACCGGAGAGAAATAACAGTCCGATGCATGATCCTTTGACTCTTGCCACACCATGGAGACTCCAAAAGGAAGACCATTTCTCTTTCCTTTCGCCCACTCACGAAGATGTTCCACACAACTATGGCAAACAGCACGTGGGGCCCACTTCTTATCTTGATCGCCAAGAGGAACATCAAAATATGCCTTATAAGTGCGGATCACAAAGTTTGATATATTGCGCCTTTGACGAACTAGCATGTAACAGCCACATATGTAGCAGAAGGTGCCTGGATCATCAACGCAATTTCCTCTTGACGAAGCCATCACTCTAACATGAGACCTGTGAAGTATTTGCTTTCTACAAGCACCCTCACTGTCCGTCCGGAGGGCAGTTTTCGGGGAAACGAGAAAATAAAAATTACAGAATAACTCTAGCATGTATGTAAAAATGGATTATATATTTGAAATCAGCATGAAAAAACGAATTAAAATTGGCAAATAAATCTAAGTCACCAGAAAATGTGATTAAAATTGTTCCCCTGTGTAATTATTATTTTCATAATTATTATTCTTCTTATAATTATTATTCTTTTCATAATTATTCTTCTTTTCATAATTATTATTCTTCTCATAATTATTCTTCCTCTCATAATTATTCTTCTTCTCATAATGATTATTCTTCTCGTAATTATTATTCTTCTCGTAATTATTTTTCCCCTCGTTATTATTATTCTTCTTATAATTATAATAATAATAATAATAATTCATCTTCATCTTCTTATTCTTCTTATTCTTATTTGCATTGCGAGAAATGAGGTGAGTTGATAGAGAGAAGGCGACGCATGAACGGATCGCAATTCCCTGCAATCAACTTCGATTGCACCACTCAGATTGCAATCGTGGGATGACGACGGAGCGGCGCAGGAGACGATGACCGCCACCGCCAAACACCTACTATTTCCACCATTCCCCCAAATTTTGAGGTCGGCGCACAGTGGCGCTATAAAATAATAGCCTCCCCTCCTCGCCCCAATATGCCTTATTAAGCAATACTTTACGCAAAAGAAGGGTCGAGAGGAACCATTGAACCAAAGGTAATGAATGATAGGTTCGACGTGTAAACCCCTTCCTTCCTCCTTCGGGGCCTTCAAACGAGCCTTGAAGAGCTGCTTCTTCTCTCAAGCTTTTCTTAATTGATAGAGGAGGCGCTTTGACAAGGCTCCTGCCCTTCAAAATCCCATAGAAATATGCTTAATAATAATAATAATCTTGCGCATGACGTTCAATGATCCTAACTGGGTCGATTTGGCAAAGGGCAAATAAAGTTTGAACGGACTAAGAGGCAACCCAAAAGGGCTCAACCCAAAAGGGCTCAACCCAAGAGGGCTCAACATGTCGCATCTTGACCGAGGCAGAAAGAAAATAATCTGAAATGACCTGACCTGACCTCGAATGCAAGGGGCTTCATCGCCACCCTTTCCCGCCTCCAGGGAGAAGTGAGGGAGGAGGATTACATTATGAAATAAGGCGAGACCAACGAGTACAATTCCGAGGATAAGCTTTTGGCCGCAATTCCTTGTTCGGTTTGGCGCAGTTCGGCGAATGTTGGGCTCAGGGGAAGACTAACGAGGGCATCTCTCGCGAAGAGGTTGGTGCAAGGAGAAATTTGTAAAGAAAGTCAAAATGCGGGGCACACGGCAATTTAGGACTCTGGGAAGCAATAGCGAGATGAGGGGCGGGGGGAGTGCGGAGGGGCTACACCCCACCCTACACGTAACGCAACGAAGCGGGTGTCATTTGTGGGGTTACTAAGGCAACCTCTGGTTTGGTGCGATCACGCTAGGGAACCTAAAGTCAAGCGAGGTCACTTAGCTAACCTAACCAACTTAACCCGACCTAACCTAACCTAACCTAACCTAAATTCACCCAATTTAACTCGACCTAACCTAAATTAACACAAATTAACTTAACCCAACCTAAATTGAGCCGATTTAAACTGACCTAACCCAACCTAAATTGACCCAATTGAACCTGACCCAACCTAACCTAAATCTATCCAATTTAACCCAACCTAACCTAACCGAAAGTGACTCGATTTAAATTAAATTGACCCACACGGCAATTTAATCCAACTTAACTCGACCTAACCTAAATTGACCCGATTTAAACTGACCTAACCCAACCTAAATTAAACCAACTTAACCCGACCTAACCTAAATTGACCCATTTTACCCGACCTAACCTAAATAGACCCAACTTAACCAGAACTAACCTAAATTGACCCAATTTAACCCGACCTAACCTAAATTGACCCGACTTAACCCAACCCTTAAGGTAACTGTACCCAATAAATTGAGTCGTACCCACGAGACCGCCAAAAGGCCCGACCTTTCCCACCCACCCTTAAGGAGTAAATCCCGGACGCCCTTATTTCATCCGTCTCCCCTCGACGCTGCTCCTCCCAGAGGTGCCCAAGGGGGCCCACCTGCCTCCCACCTGCTGGAGGGGATTCAAGGCTCTAAGGAGTGTCATGGGTGGATACGTGACAAGTGGCCATCACGAGGCTGCAGCGTCGCCGACTTGATCCTACGTGATTTCATCCACGACTTGGGTGAAGGCGACCGACACCCAGCAGTAATTTATTTATATATGTATTTATTAAACTCTTTATTTATTTTGTACATATTATTCATCAATTTATCCCTAACACTATATTTTAAGAACGGGATTTTATGGGATGGGTTGAATAATAATATATTTTTCGCTTATTTTTTAAATACAAATTACCAAGAGCAAATGGTGAAGTTCAGAAAAAATAAATATGATTATCGAATTTGGGGGATTTATTTTTAAAAACAAAACGAATTATAAATGACAAAGTTCCGAAAGGTTAGAAAAATTAAGATATGGCTGTTTTTTTGTGTGTTTTTTTATATTTGAATCTTTTATCGAACTTCTTTCTGAAATATATTTTTGTTATTTTAATCTTTATCAGGAGGAAATAGCTACCATCTAAAAAAATGTAAAGAAAAAATGGAAATATTAAATAAAAAAAATAGAAGAAATGAATTATCTCTGAAGATTCTTTTTTCCGCATTACAAAACAATTCTGATATTTTTGTTTTGTCTTTTGGCCTAGAAAATAATAATGGGAGCGGCTTCGCCAGCTTGTGCTTCGCAGGCAGAACGTCGGTTGGTGGCTAACGGCCAAGATAACGGTTTCGATTCCCACTTCAGGGTAGAATTGATCAGTTACCCTTCCTATAGTGTAAATTCTTCCCAAATATATTTATTACTTTCTTCTATTTTTTTTTATTTCTTCTCCCAGTAGATTTTCGATATCTTTTTGAATAGTTTCTTTTTTATCTTTTCTTTTATAATTGTAATCTTCATTTTCTTCTAAAATTTTATTAATATCTCGTTTTTTAATATCTCTTCCTATACAATATTTTTTTAAATTATTATATTCAAGCCTTTCTTATCTTCATTCTTAGGTTTAGGGAGTAAAAAGTATAAGGTGATAAAAAATGTTAACTCTTAAAAATTACTTGGATAAAAACTTCAAATATAAGAAAAATTAGCCCTAAAGGCCCTTTTTTTCAATCTCTAAAGAAAGTCGTCGAAATAACTTTGATAACAGCTCTAAAAATACGAAAAACCAAACCTACCCTCTAATATTTCAATCTCAAAATGAACTTTTAAAAAGTACTTGGATAAAAGCATCAAATATACGTAAAGATTATCCTTCCCGCCTATTTTTTTCAAACTACAGTATAAAGGAACTCTTAGAAAGCATTGAATATACGAAAAAACAGCCCTTGTATTTTTCTTAACATTGATCCTAATAAAAACTTTTATCGGAATTCTTTTTAAATACGGAAAAAAAATCCTCACGATTCTTTTTATTGTTTCTATCTAAATTTACTCATAATTCCATTTTGCTTTGCTCGCTTTTATAGGCCAGTAATTATTTCCTCATGAGCAAGATTAAAATTGAAAATCAATTGTAGAAATCACTGATAAAAACATTCGAATAAATGAAAAAAAAGCATATATCCCTAAATTTGAATAACTTTCTGAACTTTACCAGTGATTTGTACTTCTTTTTTTTATTAAATTCCAAAGCATTTGATAATAGTATTAATTTTTTTAACTTCACCATTTTGTTTTTCATCGCGGGCGACTCTACATCTCACTATGTCATGGGTCCGTTTTGTTTGTTTTTTTTTAAATACAATTCGGCCGATTCTAACGAAATTTGAAACCCTTATGTTGTTTCACATTCTCTTTCGAATGAAATAATTACCAAAGTCCTCCCAAGGTTAGCCTTGGGATTATTCTGTTTTGGCAATAACATTATAAATATTCCGCCGATTCTAACGAAATTTGAAGCCCTTATGTTGTTTTACATTCTCTTTCGAATAATGTAACGTCCAAGGTCCTCCTAACGTTTGTCTTTGAATTAGTGAAAAATTTTGAATCTCGTAGAGTAAGTAATAAATCAGAATAAGTGAGAGCACGTGGCATTTTGGACAGCATACCTTGTTCAAACTCTAAAGTAACTCTTACTAAAATCTTAGATAAAAACTTATAATATACGTAGGTCATAACCAAACTAAGGGGGAAAATATTATTATTCAACCCCTACAAAAAATTCCCGTTCTTAAAAAAATAGTGTTATGGAAAAGAGATCGTTTTTCGTATATTAAATTTTGTTATCAAATTCCTTTCTCAGAGTTTACGTATAGATCGAAAATTTAGAGCGCAGGGCTGTTTTTTTGGAAATTCAAAGCTTTAATTAAACTTATTTCTAAGAGTTGATTTAGAGTTTGAACAAAAAAAAAACAGAACTTAAGAATGGGTTTTCGAATATTTGAAGTTTTATCCAAGTAATTTTTAAGGGTTTCCATTATTTCTCACCTAATACTTTCGAAGCCACGACGCCGAGCATCATCACGGAGGCCGGGAGCTTGGTCGTGGAAACGTAACGGATCTCGGAGATGTGCTGGCCGAAGTTTAAAAGGCGGTCCTTCTCCTCGTTGATGGACGGATCGACCGTGAAGGTTTTTTTATCAGAAAAAAATGTGAATTTGATTGCCCTGAGCCCTCCCGTGGTTGTTCTCAAATACGGTCGGTAAGTAGAGGCTTTTCCACGCACTCATGCTCTTGCCGCCTTCCTCCTTGACGGCCATGGGCAGATGTTTTTCTTCTTCGCGAGTGCAGTCATCTTGAGCTTCAGAGATCCTTCGAAGGCCTTTATCACAGCCAAACGTTTGATAACTTGAGGTCTCTCTTAACAAGGTCGCCATTTGAGGTCTTCCCCGTTCTTGAGCTTCTCTGTGACTCTTTGGACGGTCATTCGGCTGATGTTGGCCGCTTGGCGATGTCGGACTTGTTGTGGCCCGCTCCCAGGAGAGCAGAGATTTCGATTCTCTCCACTTCCATCTCGACGCAATGGACAATACGCTTTAATGCCACCTTTTGGAAAAGTAGAACTTTAAGTTTGTTTGACGGAACTTTTTCTATCTCACACATAGACCTCTAAGGAAGAAAAAAAACCCGGAATGTAACAGAACTTTTACAAAACCCAGTGGAGTATCTAAAAGAAACTACTTGGGGGATAGGGACTGATAGGGAGCACAACTCTCCAAAACCTACCCGTTCACAGTAATAAGGGCTGGCTTGGTTTGGGTGAATATTCGTGGGTCATAAAATACACAAGTAAAGCGCGTTCGCATGGTTGGTAAATACACAAGAATAGACAAGTGTACCCAGAGGGCTCCTACGTGAGCGATCCTTATAAGATTCCTTCATATTTATATGCATTTGTCGCCACATTGAGAGAAACTTTTTCTCATTTTTCTTACTTTTTGTAATTTGTTCCAGATTTTTGGCACATTTTTGAAGACCCTCTCTCCATCTTATTTTAGGTCTTCTTTCTGGTCGCCTTTTATCAGGTGGAGTTCAATTTTTTGGTCGATCTATCGCCTTGGAAGCTTTACACATGGCCTACCCAACTCCATTTCAGTTTTCTTATAGCTTCCATAATATCCTGAATTTTGATTTGTCCACGTGTCCAGGTGGCTGATTTTCTTAAACGTCAAGTTATTTTCATCCTAAGGCGTTCATGGGTTTTTTGTATTGTTCTAAGTTTTCATGTATGTTTATTGATCATGTTCCAAGTTTCTGCTTCATATGATTTAGTTGGTATTATGCATTGTTGTCTATTTTTCTTTTCAGATACATTGGCATTTTGCTTTTAAAGACGATGCTTGCCTTTCCAAATGCTTTCCAGCCTAGAGAGACTGCGTTGGATTTCTTCATCTTTTCCCGCGGAAATTGTAATCTGTTGACCCAAATAGATATATTTGTCTAACATTTCAATTTGCACGTTTTCCATTTTGATGTCTATCTTGTCGACCTCTGGTTAGTTTGTCGTTAGAGTTGTGATTCAAAGATATATTTTTAGGGCGATTCATTTGCTATCATAGTAAAGTTCTTGAACCATTGTTTGAAACTGTTCTAGTCTCTGAGCTGCAGTACAATATCATCTGCGATTCACAGATAATTGAGGTAATCTTCTTCAATTTTAATGCCTTTGGTTGGCCAGTTTAGCCCCTGGAAAATTTCTTCTAGACATGGCGTGAATAATTTCGAAGAGAGTATTTCTTCGTCTTTGACCTTTCTCTAATTGAAAGACGCCTGAATCTCTATTATAGGATCTGCAATTTTTTTTATACGTGTTCTATGATATTTAAATATGTAGACCGGATCTATAGCTTGATTCTTCAAGGCTGTTATGATCTCTGGTCTTTTTATTGAATTAAATGCTTTCTGGCCATCTACAAATGCAAAGTATACAGGTGTATTGTACTCTAAAGTTTTCTCAATGAGCTGGTTGAGAGTATGCAGGGGGGTCAATACTTGAGAAACCTTTTCTGAAGGTTGTTGGTTATCTAGCTGGTCTTTCAATTTGTTGGTAATGAATCTGGTGAAGAGTTTATAGGAGTTTTAGCTTATATTTTGTAAGATCTGTTTAATCAGCTTTTTGTGTAGAATGATTGTTATGGCATTGTGCCAATCCCCTGGAATCTTGCCTTATTTTAGACATTGAGTGAAAAGGCAAGCTAGTTTGTCCACATTGGAATCTCAAGAATCTTTCAGCATGCCCAAAGTGATGGTATCGTGACCTGGTGTTTTGTTGCTCTTTATTTGATCGATTGCAATTTCGATTTCTGTAATGAGAACGACAGGGACATTATTGGGTGTTGTTGGATGGTTGTGATTTGGGATAGCGTTGTTGCTTGAGTACAACCTTTCCTTGTACTAAGTTCTTTTAAATATTCTTTCTCGATCCAGGGTGATTGTACCCTCTTCCTCTCTTATAGCTACTGTGTTAGGTTTTCCTTTTAGAAGTTTCTTTTTAACCATTGATGGTCTCTTCAAGAATAGTTGATTTATATATTTTTTTTAATTAGCAGGTTTTGTCCTGCTAATTGAATTTGTTGGTTTGTGTTTTTAGTTTTTTGCGATTCTTCCTTAGGTTTAGGGATTTTCTGATCGTTTGTCCTTGTTCCTTTGGTCTTTCCTTGTATTTATCAGCAGTGTATTTCATGTGTTTCATCAAGTTATTGTTCATTACTTGCATATTGCTGGTGTCGCTGAAGTGAAGGGAATTTTCAT
The DNA here is from genome assembly GCA_963969495.1 of Ceratothoa steindachneri. Taxonomy (NCBI): domain Eukaryota; kingdom Metazoa; phylum Arthropoda; class Malacostraca; order Isopoda; family Cymothoidae; genus Ceratothoa; species Ceratothoa steindachneri. Next base: position 22,636,137 of record OZ018330.1, on the reverse strand, counting down.
GGTATGCTCTCTGAAGATAGGCCTGAAGATGGGCCTGAAGATGGAACCAAATTTAAGGAATTAATGGGATAATGGAAAGATACTGCGGTCAATCTTGATGACTCTTTGCCACGTGCTGTTGGTTCCAACTGTGTCGATATCATCTTTCCTTTTTTTTTTTTAGTTCATTTATTATATTCTTTATTTATATATTCATACGATTCTTTTTTTTCTTTATTCAGTTATAATATCCTTCTTCTCGTCTATCTTTCTATCTATTCCTTTGTTACCCTAATTAACAATGAAATCATTACAAGCCTGTAATCACTTGATTGTTAATTTGCTTCTCTTATTTTATTTTACAAATATATTTAATTTTTCTCTATTCTTTTACTATATTTAATTACCTATTCGTAGGCTCACTGGACTATAATAAGTGACGTGGCGTGGTTAAAATAGTATAAAGTAGAAGGGGCTTGTGCATACAGCGATCGATTTTTCACGTGAGCTCTTCATCCTAAGAGAAGTCTTAGCCGGCAAAGGAGGAAACGTTGAGGGCAAGTCACCTCCAGCACACTCCCGCTCACCAACGGTTTTTCTCGAGGACGAGATTTACTCATCATCTACCAGTACCCCCGGACCTAAATAGGACCTTAAGTCACCCCCCCCCCTAGCCCTCCCCCCGAATAAAAATACCTTTATTTCCTTGGCACGTCATTCTAATATGACCTGCTAACCCCCCCCCCCCCCCATCCCTGCTCCGCCGTGATGTCTGGCTCCGTGAACGTGACTCTACACATATAGCTTCGTTGCAACTATGCCGTTCTACTTAGAAAAGGCATAATTGAAAACTCTGGGGAAAGGAGGTCTGAGGCTTACCCCGCTGCGGAACCCAGAGGAAGAAGTAACCTGGTTTGGGATTCAGTTACAAACGCGGGGAGGCATAACCTACCCTGCGGCACCGTCCAGGACCACAGAGGGAGACTCTTCTGTGTCTGTGAGATGTCGGACGTAACTGTTAAATAACCAAAACCCAATAGAGGGGGCGGCACCCCGACTGGAGTCAGTTGATTCTGGCTTCAGTCATCATTAAGTCCGCCATGTTTTTACACCCTCTGAGGAGCCCAACCAGGTCCATAAAATCATCCATCACCCTTCACCACATTCGAGTCATGTTCACGGGGTCCTCATCGGTGGGGCGGGGGCCTTCCCACAAAAGTTAAAAAACCGTAAATCAACAAAATGGCAAATACCTCTCATCTCACACTAACGAGCACCACACAACCAGCACCCGACACAATCGACCACCACACATTGCTCACGCTAGCCTCCACCCACACCATACCAATAACAAACATAATTAAACTACGCACAGGCCACAAGCTCGTCTTCCGCTCGCAGGAGGACGCGCTAACCTTCCACCAAAACGCCACCACTACACTAAATACACACAACCTCCAGACAAGACTCGCTGATGGTATCATGAAACGATACCAAATACGCATCACAAGGACCAACCCTTTGTGGCTGGCCTTCACTAACGATGACCTTCGCTCGCACCTCCGTCAGGAGTACGGGGAGGAGGTCATTAAGGACCTGTACTTCAACAGGTCAAAAAACTGGGCAGTAATCACACTGTCCAGTGACAACACTAAAAACATGCTGCTAGACCAAGGTATTAAGGTCTGCGGCAACCTCACAAACCCCACACACATTGAAGAACAACACAACATAAGACCCACACAATGCCACCGGTGCTATAAAACCGGTCACAGCATCAATACCTGCACTGCAGACCTAATGTGCTCAAAGTGCAGTGCAGCGAGGCACCACTACACGACCTGCACCTCCACCACAACCCGCTGTGCAAACTGTGGCGGCGACCACGTCGCCGTCTACCCCAGGTGCCCTTACCTAGGCAAGGCACGCCACGACGCCGTGGAGGCCATCCGGCACCCACAACCAAACACACGCATAACCACACACCCCGCCCCCGCACCCCCTCCCCTCACCATGTCATTTGCCGCTGCTGCCAGCCCTACGCTGCCGGCTCCCCCTGCTCTACCCCCGACGCACCCCTCCCCCTGCAGCAACCTCACCCCACCCACACATCCCTCCCCCCCCACCCCAGCTCAGAACACTCAGAGACCCCCACTACTACCAACACCCACACACCACACTGCCACCCCCACACCACTCTACACGCCCACCCCCACCCCACTCTACACCCCCACCCCCACCCCACCCCACCCCACCCCTGCGACAACACAAAAACCAAATTACACCTGGCCACCCTGCTCTCAGCGGTGGCAAAAGACATGTCGAGGGGTGACCCCCGACTATACGCGAACATACTCAACACACTATTCGCCTCCAACGGCATAGAGCAAATCACCTTCCCCGAGAAGGTGTTCACTCTAATAGACGCACACACATCCAGACCTGCACTCCTCCCCACCCCGACGGGTACACTCCCCTGCCCGCAGGGAACCACCGCCCCCCACTCTCACCACGCTCTCCCTGCACCTTCCTCAGCCACTGCCCAAGCCCCCATTCACACAACCTATCCTCCTCGCGCTTCTTCCACCCCTCTATTCAAACCCCGCCTACCTTCCACTGCCACCACCTCCCTCGCAGCCATCTCAGCCTCCTCTCCCACAGCCTCCACTGTCACTCCAACCCCCTCGCAGCCCACTACACCCCGTGCTAACCCCCAAAACCCCACCCCAAGCCCCAACCGCGTAGACAGGCACGGGACAAACAAACCCCCCTCTCTCCTGTCTCCACTCCTTCCTCGCTCCCTACTGCTTCCCCCTCCACTCCTTCTCAATCTTCCCCTTCTCAACACACCCCTTCTCACCCTACTCCTTCTCACTCCACTCCTTCTCACTCTACTCCTTCTCACTCCTCTCCTCCTCCGCCTTCCGCCCCTTCACCTAAGACTCCTTCCCCTCCAACCCCCCTTCCTCCAACTCCTTCTCCTCCGTCTCCTTCCCCTTCTGCCTCCACCACTCCTCCGCCGTCCCCACCTCCTCTCTCCCCCGACACCCCTCCTCTCATAATCTGCACCTCCCCAACCATCTCCAGCCCTTCATCCTCCAGCTCTACACCGCCCACCTCCGTCACGAACTCCCCCCACCAAGACACCACCCCACCCAAAGCCACCACCTCTACAGAACACACTCCTTCACCCACTACGGCCCCCCCACCCAATAACACGGCCGTGCCCCATAAACAAACATCTACACGTGTCAAGGTACTCGCCCCTCACGCCTCCTGGGCTATAACCAAGGAGAAAGGGACGATTCCTGGCAAGTCAGCCTCCCGCGTACTAAGACCACGACAATAGGTCGCATTAGTGTAGTACAACTAAACGTACGCAGTTGGCACGGTATTCGTCATACGGTCGCTAACTGGGTACTCAACACACAAAGACCCGACATCATACTTCTAAACTCCACCAGCTTACACCCTCCCAACAACAGACTCCGCATTGCAGGCTATCACACATACTTATCCCCACAGGCGCGGCACCTAGGATCTGCAATCCTAGTAAAGCGCAACATACACCACTCCCTCGTCAACACACGCGACACCTCCTTTCTAGCCTGCAAAATCGACACAACCTCTGGTCCCATAATAGTGGCCACTCATTACAGACCACCACGATTACAGCTAAACTTAGAAGTCCCACTCCGGGCCCTTTCTAACTACAACCTACCCATCTTCTTTGCGGGGGACCTCAACGCTTTTCACCTGACACTCCTTTCTAACAACACGAACGATGCGGGCAGTTACTTGGCCGGTGCCTTGCGGCGTCACCGCTGCGAGCACATCGGCCCTGCCTTCCCCACGTTCTTTGGCACGCGCGGAGGCACCACATCCCCGGATGTGGTGTTCCGTAACGACCATGCCACACGTTTCTACACACACATTGCACCCGGTCCCCACCTACTATCAGACCACATACCAATATGCTTTCTCATATCCACATCCCCCATACTCATTCTCACATCACCTCTATACGACTACAGAAATACAAACTGGGCTGAATTCAGAAGCCACATATCCACAAACACACCACATAACCTCGACCTGGAGAACACCAATCCAGGACAAATAGACCACCACTGGTGCTCACTTTTAGACACCATCACCACCGCACGTAATCTACACTCACCCCACAAAAACTACACCTGCCTAAAACATTTCACCTTTTCAATACACACACAGAGACTTATTACACAGTACAACAACCACTACACCAGAGGCCCACGACAACAGTACATCAACCAGCTACGTGCCCGCATCCTTCAATGCGTGCAGCTAGATAGGAACCGGCAGTGGCGTGAGGTCGTCCGCATCGCGGACGACACCCGCTGCATGGACCCTTCCTTCTTCTGGCGGCACGTGAAAAGGATGCTGGGTACGGAACCTTACAAACCTATAACACTGAAAATAAACAACCACACACTCACAGACACCAATGACATCTTCGACGCATTCAGGTCCCACTGGGACACAGTACACACCCACAACCCACCAAAACCACATGCGCAGGAGCACTTCCAAGACATTCAGGAATGGTGCCGGACTCATGCTCACGAGCTGAGGCCTGCCCCCCTGATACGTATGGAGGTGCTCGACTACACGTCCACACTTACCACTCCAATCACCGTCGAGGAAACAAAACACTACATAAAATCGACACCAAAACGCGCCCCCGGCCCCTCCGGCCTACCGGCCACACTAATTCATAACCTCCCCGCAGACATATACCCCACACTCACACACCTATTCAATGCCTCTCTAGCCTCAGGCCACTTTCCAAAAATATTCAAAGTCTCTCACAATATACTCCTTCATAAACAACACAAAGACCCAAAACACCCAAACAACTACAGGCCTATTGCTCTATTAGAGCACCTAGGCAAAATACTCGAACGCATGGTCAACTGCCGCCTACGGGAGTTCCTGGAAGAGAGGGACTGGTTCTCCCCCCATCAATACGGGTTCAGGGGGAACAGGTCCACTCAGGCGGCCGTGACCATCGTACACGACAGAATACAGAAGAAACGACAGATACACCAAAAGACTCTCTCCGTCAGTAAGGACGTGGAGAAGGCCTTTGACAAGGTGTGGCACGAGGGACTCCGTTGGAAACTTGCCAACAACACGGAGTTACCTCTCTGCACCAGAAGGCTCCTCTCACACTACCTCACTGGACGGCGATGCCACATCAGATATAACAACACCCTATCAAGACCCTTCACACCACGCTCAGGCGTTCCCCAAGGAAGCGTTCTGGCACCCACACTCTACATCATGTTCACAAATGACACCCCACGCCCACCAGAAAACTGCGTTCACACTTACATAGTGGCCTACGCCGACGACGAGACCATTCTCGTCAGCGGCCGGGCCCCCGAAGAAATCGCGCTCCATGCACAAAGAATACTTGACGAGAAGACAGACTACGAGGACAAATGGCTGATTGCCACGAATCCTCAGAAGACACAGATGACACTCTACGGCGCTAGAGATCACTTCATGCACAACCTACAAATCTACTCACACACACCAAACATGATCCACCAAAACCCAACAAGGCTCGCATACACACAGTGCACCAAAATCCTGGGGGTAACATTCGACAAATCCCTCAGGTTCAACTTACACCAGAACATAATACAAGCAAGAGCCTCACGTACAAACACATCGCTGGGTAGGTTCTACCCAGCGAGTAAAAAACTAAAACTACACCTTTACAAAGCACTCGTGCGTCCCATTCTCACGTACGCCCCACTGTCACTCGTAGCCTCGAGCGACACCTGGAAGCGAAAGGCTCAGCGCATTCAGAACTCTGCTCTGAAGCGCGCTTGCCGTTCGCCGCTGTACTCGAGAATGGACGCACTACACAACAACAACAAACTAACTCCTCTCAACACCTACGCTCACACCAGACTCACAAAACAACTTGAAAAACTCACCACAGACCCACTTTACACCTCGCTACATGTAAGAAGGTACGCGATGGCGCCGCGATATCCCGCGGCCCACGAACACCTGCCACCCGTACCATTCTTCGCATAAAACCAAAAAGGCATCGTGAATAACGCGTTTCCGGATGGACTGTCAGCCTCCCCCCCCTGACTTGCCCCCAACCCTCGCCCAGTCAATTACCACATAACCTACACCCTCACTACAACACCTCGCTTCGGTGTATAGCCACCGACCTATCTACTCTCGCTGTCCCTTTCTTAATTATTTTCCGCAACGCTCCTCTCTGACTACCCGACTGCCGTGTTACAGCAGTCCCTCTCTGTTCTTTCTATACACAAAATGCAAAAAAAAATGGGGCTTGTAGTTAGCATTGAACGAGGAGAATCGAGAAGTAATACCTGGGGATTGTGCGACGAGATTCATAATTTCGAAAAGGTGGTACGGTGCAGTGTATGTGTGTAAAAAAAAAAATTGTTGGAAATTATTTTGATATGCGGGAAAAAACAATCCTCAGAGCTCTTTTATTGCCCATCTAAATATGCTTATATAAATGGGAAAAAAAGTCATGCTATAATTTTGATACATTTTAGGAACTTCACGATTTGTAATTATTCTTTTTGTTAATTTCAAAACATTCAATAATCAGATTTATTTAATCTGAATTCTTAGCAAGAACTTTGATAAGAGCTTGAAATATATGAAAAACCAGCCCGTTGTTGCTCTTTTACGATTCAGAAAGAAAATCTTAGAAAGAACTTTGATAAGAGCTTGAAATATATGAAAAACCAGCCCTTTGTTGCTGTTTTACGATTCGGAAAGAAAATCTTAGAAATAACTTTGATAAGAGCTTGAAATATACGAAAAACCAGCCCGTTGTTGTTCTTTTACGATTCGGAAAGAAAATCTTAGAAAGAACTTGGATAAAAGCTTCAAATTTTCGAAAAACGAGCCCGTTGTTGCTCTTTTACGATTTGGAAAGAAAATTTTAGAAAGAACTTGGATAAACGCTTCAAATATACGAAAAACCAGCCCGTTGTTGCTCTTTTACGATTCTGAAAGAAAATCTTAGAAAGAACTTGGATAAACGCTTCAAATATACGAAAAACCAGCCCGTTGTTGCTGTTTTACGACTCGGAAAGAAAATCTTAGAAAGAACTTGGATAAAAGCTTCAAATTTACGAAAAACCAGCCCGTTGTTGTTCTTTTACGATTCGGAAAGAAAATCTTAGAAAAGAACTTGGATTAAAGCTTCAAAGATACCTAGGTGAATCAAAAACTAAAATTCAAAGTGTAAAAAAAATTGAATTTCTTAAATATGGTGTTATGGATAATTAAAGGAAAAAAAGACAAACTAAAAGAATAAGTATTAACAAGTTATTAATAAAACAAAGTACTGACAAAGCTAGTTACTGATAAAAACAAGTAATAAAAAACAACCAACTAAAAACAACTCCTACTTATTCCAACTCTACACAAATGACATGAAATGAGGTTTGGGCGAAAATCCCTCCACCCCGTTACTTCTGACGAAACAAGCGTCAAGTTTGGGTTCGAAAGTTTAGGGAGTAGAATAAAACTTTCAGCTCAGTTGTGCTTTTATTTTCGCGCATAATACACTCCGAGCTACAAGTTTTCATGAATTTCATAGCATCTCTGATGACATCAGGACAAGCCTAAACAAGAATAAAGCTCATTTAAACATCGTCATGAGATAGTTTAATGCAAAAGTTAGGCAAGTAAATGAGTCATGCATGGGAAAGTTCTCAATGGAGCAAATGAAATGGAATGGGACAAGATCAGGTTGACTTTACACTAGTCAAAGCCTAAGAATTGCCAACACTATCTTTGAAAAGAAGCAGCAGGGAAAATGAACTTAGAGAAGCCCATACAATAAGACATACAATGAAATTGATTATATGCTGGTTGACAGAAAAATCACTGTCAACAATTTCAGTCATAAAAAAATCCAAATTGGTGACCACAAGATGATCAGATGTAAGATAAAAATTAGCATTTATAAAGAGAAGAAAGCTATTCCGTTTAAAAAATAAACACAGTACGATCCAGAAAAATCTCGTTCCAGAATTCCAGCACCATCTTCATAGAGCATACCATGAAAATTCTCAGGACCCAAACCACACCAGCATTATACAAGCGATGAACAAGAACTTGATGGAAAACATGAAACTACTGAAAATGCAAGAAAACAGAAAATAATAACAACAACAAACTCTCAAAAGAAACCCTAAATTTAATGAAGAAGCGCAAACACTTTAAAGCAACAAACACCAACCAACAAATTGAATTAACAGAACTAAACCAGCTAATTAAATATAAACAGAGAGCTGACATCAGCAAATATAATACACCTATTATTCAAGACAACATCAAGGAAGAAAAGGAGTATAAAATGGCTAAATAGTGTGTCGTAGAATAGACTCTCGACGATATACCATATATAACTATTCGTTGAGGAAACTATTCTTATATTTCGAGTGCGTGGTAAATCTGATTGACCGAGGTTATTTATCTGTAATATGCTTAAGAAGTGGAACTGGGCTAAAGGATAATAATATGGCTATCATTGATAAAATAGAGTTTTATTAATTAAACTATCAATAACACACAAAAAGAAAAATGTTTACATAAACGGAGAATGGAAAGGGTTGTGGGAATATCTGACTAATCCGATAATTAAGATTAGGAGAGATTTAAAAAGGTAAACAAATAAAAATTAAAGGGATGGGATGGTTCGCTAAACCATTTAAAGCACAGGGTAGGGTTAACGAAAGGTTAGATAATCAAAGGTAATGCTCAGCTTACGTAATTACAAGTTGTTGTGCAGAGGAAGGCGACGCGAAGGAATCTTCGGTCCGCTGGCGAGTTTCAGCCGAAGGAGGGGAATTAAATTATCCTGACGTGACGTCTTGGGAATGAGAACCGTTTCTTGACGAACGGGCTTGAAGAACAATGGCTGTTCTAACGTTGTTCTATTCTGAACAACAGTGGGAGTGAGAACCGTCTCTTGCCTACGGGCTCAAAGAACAATGGCTGTTCTAACGTTGTTCTCTTTCTGAACAACAGGGGGGAGGGTGAGAACCGTCTCATGTCAACGGGTTCAAAGAACAATGGCTGTTCTAACGTTGTTCTCTTTCTGAACAACAGGGGAAGCCTTTTGGACTTGGCGTCTTGAAGGCTTAAACCTTGGCACTCAAGGGATATTGTCCTCTTCTGGACAAAAATAGTGGATCTCGAGGTAGGGGGCCCCTGGTGCACAAGGTGAGACTGGATCGGCGTGATGTCTCGCGAAGATAATCTGGATCTGATCTGATCTAATCGGGAAAGTTTCCATATAAATAGTCGGAGCCTTTCCCTTGGCGTAGGGGACAATGGAGTGGGGGCTTCGAGGGACTGCCCCAGCCGCGCCTTGGAACATACCTTATCTGCCCATAAGCCTAACTAAATCTGGCGAGATCGACGAATGGAGGCAAAACGGTGGGGGGGGGAATGACCTCCTTGGTTAAAATTAACTCAGGTGGTGATAAGGCAACCGGCTTTGACGCGAAGATGCACGTGGGTAGCAACGTGTTTCTAAACAACATGTGATAGCGGTTGAATTTAAGCGGCCTCAGACCGTTCTATCACATAGTGACTTCTAAAAGGAAAATCTCGCCTAGAAGCTATAAAAGAGGAAGATGGTACAATCATCCCAGATCGAGAAAGAAAGTTAAAAGAACTAAGAAGTACTATGGAAATTTGCGCTCAAGCAACAACAACACCCAGAACCAAAACCAACCAACAACACCCAATAATCTCCCAGCTGTTTTCAAATCAGAAATTGCAAGTGCAATCAAACAATTGAACAGCCACAAAGCACCAGATCAAGACATCACTTCGGACTTGCTGAAAGAATCTGGAGATGTCATTGTGGACACACTAACTTGCATCTTCACTGAATGCCTAAAAAAAGCCAAGATTCCCGAGGATTGGCACAATGCCATAATAATCCTTCTACACAAAATTGTGATCAAACAGTCTTTACAAACTACAGAGTAATCAGCCTTCTCTCCTACGAGTATATTTATAAACTCTTTAAAAGAGTCTTTATGAACATGCCACAAAACCAGCTCTTTGAAGCATAGAGCCACTGCAAAGCGTGCCTAATGCAAGACCATAAGTATTTCCTTTGAGATGCCCCCCAAAAGGACAAAACACAAAGTTTTTCATCCTCCTTTACATACACAGCGACAAACATTCCTCGGAAGTGTTCACACGTACAAACAGCATATTGTATCGTAACGTCACTAAGCCTTGCCCATCAGTTCATCGGAGATTCCTACTCCGCCTCCGGATTTGAAATATAAAAACCAAGAGCTTAGTTCTTTTAAATTATACTCTTTAATAGACAACATTCATAATCAGTTGCGGGTCGTGTATAGGCACTGCGGAACTGCAGTCTCCCCCCCCCCTGGGCCTATTTTCACTCGATATTAGCGATAACATTCAATATAATGAGTCCTTTTTTCTTTAATTCTAACTTCATACTTGTACATTATATAATCCATAAGCTTAATGTCAGTAGCCATCCCCTAGTTTATGAAAAGAATACATAAATCCTTGTGTGCGCTTCACAGTTCCAGCCACGCGGTGTTTGACTGTTGTGCCCATGTTCACATGTCCGAGATAGGAAGCTGCACACTAGGGAGATAGAACACTGTGGCTTACGCAGTGCTGCCTCCGGTGTGCTGGTGGGAGGTGGTGTTTATTTTGTAATACTCCGCGTTTGTTGTGCTTAAAAACGTGTCTCTATTCTTGAATGTGATAAAGTGTGGAATGTAATTTTTTTCCGGTTCTTTTATTTTATGAATTCTGAAAGAATAAATGCACTTGCAGTACTTTCAATGACGAAAAAAAATCTTCAGTAGTCATCCAAAGTTTAAGGAGAAAATAATTAATCTTTTCGCGCAAATTAAAACAAAAAGAATGAATTTCGTTTTTAAATGAACTGGAACAATTTAGGCTATTAGTAAGTAAAAAATGTTCGATTTTGTTCTGTTTAGGATTTTATCAAGTTTATCGATAAATTTTCTTTTTATATGTTTATTTCCGTTTACACAATATTAAAACAATGCTAAAAAATTATGATGGATGATTCATTGCCACCTGTTCATTATTACTGTGTCCAACTATACTCGCGTTTAGTCATTAAAGTATCGACCAATTTCAACTAGGTTTCTTAGTCAAGCTCCTACATAACTTCTATCCACAATTCATTCATTATTGTGCCTTGTTTATATTCATAAACTGGTGAACTCTTCAGGTGGATACTTTAAATTATTTATAAAGTGGTCATATTTGTTATTGTTATTAAAGTCTTGTTGCGAATATTTAATTTCTCTCAACCTCTGTGAAAGAGGGGGAAGTTCGATTGATTTTATGGGAGATAGGCTGTAAAGCACTTGTGCCAAAAGAAGAGCGAGAGTGGAAAGGGAGTTACTGTCAGAAAAGCAACACAATATTTTTCACGCAGCACTCACCTTTAATTAAAGCCACGCAAGAAAAGGTAAACCAATAAAATAGGCAAATATTAAGTACTACGAGTATGTAAAGCAAAAATAACATTACGTAAAATTACTTAACGAATCTAGTGTAATTTTGCAAAAAACGGGGTGGATGTCTGTAAACATTTTGGCAATGATGGACTCCAATCCTGCCTTGTAGGGATTAAAGTATGGGGGAATGTGGAGTTCTCTATTCGCGGTGTTGATGCGTGCCGACCCTCCCCTGTGCGAAATGGAATGGGCGAGATTGAGAGTTAATATTCGGGCGTTATTGTGCACCGATCACAACCAGTTAAGAAGTAAACAGCGGGTCATGAAGGAAGTTGATTTTTGTTGTTGATGCGCACTGACCATATCAAATGGTGGATAAAGGAAGTGAGGGTGGGGATGGGGTCAAGTTTGAAGCGTGGATAAATGGCTATCCAATCAATCCCTGTAAAAATTAAAGAGGGTGAATGAGCGAGGACATATTTGAGGTGTTGATGCGCTCCGACTCTCACAACATCTGTGCATTAAAGTGAGAAAGGTGATGTTTGCAAGGGTCGATACAGTTGTGACCTTTACTCAATCCCTTAAGTAAACATCCTTAATCTGCTGAGGAACGCTCGAGAAAGGAGTCATCTGTGTACAATTGTTTATTCTTGTGTACATCTTAACCCTGAGCGCGCGCGAAAAAATTACACACATGTGATAGTCTAAAAAATATGCAAGACTAATAAATCGCGGGGTAGGAAAGTACAGTCTACCCTCGTTAAAACGGATTAAGAGAGAGGCTCGGGTGTCCGTTTTAGCCGAATGTCCGCTTTACCCGCTGATAGGAATCGTTGGTACCTAAATGATGATACCTGGGAGTCTAAACACTGTACGCTAAACAAAATACACAGTCACAAAAACTTACCAAAAACTATGTTTGTTTGTTTTTTTGTGGTGGTAGAAGAGGGGAGGGGGGAGATGTCATCTGGAGACTGCTTACTAGGGCAAAAGCCGCGTACTCACGCTAAAGCGTACTAGTAGGCTAGATTAAAAAAAACGAATGGCAATATGTAAATAACAAATAAAGATAAAATACAGAGAAAGACTAAGCAGAAGTTAAAAGGATAGGCCAGCCTTCCCCGCTGCAAAAGCATGCGACCTACAAAAAAAAACAATAAAAAATACAGTGTAGAATAAAGTGGAGGAGGCCAACCTCCTCCAGAAAGTCGTATAGTCCGCAGGTATGTGTGAACGAACCAGTCCCGTGTACAAGGGACAATCGGTAGCGACCCCGCTCGTCCTGGTATCGGGACAGGCAACGTACGCGAAGGTCACCCAAACTGGGAAATTCGTCAAGAATTTGCCGAACAGTCTGGGGGACAACGCAGTCGTCACATAAGGCTCAGACCAGCGCTTCATTGAATGGCAAGTGAAGCCGCCAATGTGTCAAATTCGGAGACGACAGAAAACAACCTGAAGCCGTCGCGGCATTGGGGAGTAGGTCCATGGGAACAGTTGCGGCACAATGGCCCTTATCTTTAAGTTCTACTCGACCGCCTCCCACCTTCTTTGCCAAGCGGCCCAGAGAGCAGCCCGTATTCCTGCCATGTAGTTGGTGTGAGGAGGAGCGAAAAGGTACTCTGGTTCCCCAGTCCTCACAGACTATTTGGCACACTGATTCCCCGCAATTCTTACATGTCCACGAACCTAGCAGAAGATAATCTCGACATCCGCCCGACTCGCCAAATCCGTGGCCTCACGGATATCGCGAACCAAGGGATGCGGAGATTCCAATGTCAAGGAGCTAGGGAACATTGTCCCCTCTCCCCCTCAGCCCCGATCCTGGACGGTTGGCTGAGAAGAAGGTCAGCATCTACCCTGTGGAATTAGAGGCTGACCAGAGAAAGTTGTGGGAGAGGTTGTATGAAAAGCGAGAAACCGGGGGGAAACACAAGTGTTTTGATGGGAGGAGAAGAGGCTAAACCAGGGTCGGACTGAGTGCTAAATCCCATCAGCACGGTGGCCAGGATGGCAAATCGCCGCGCCCCTTACGGGGGCTGACTGGGAGATTCAACATGAATGTGCCCAACAAACCAACAACCCGAGGGATAACGCAGTCGTCTGAGTAAGATAAAAGGCGGGGTCCATCAAATGGCAGTTCCTCCTCGCGAATATACCTGATTTATACAAGAGAAAAATAGACCTGATGCCGGCAAGGCATTGGGGGCTACGTCCAAGTGAAGAGTAGCAGCGTGATGGCTTAAAACTATACGTTCCAATTGTCGTCTGTTCTCTGTTTGCCCTGATTCCTGCCATATACTAAGTGGGAAGAAAAGTGAAATGCTTTGTCTGGTCGCCAAGTCTCGGCAGACTCTTTGGTACCCTAATTCTCGCAATCAATAAATGCCCAGGAATCCAGCAGAAGATAATTTCGAAATCCGCATGGTTTGCGGCAACTGTGGCATTACGGATGCCTCGAAACAAGGAATGCCTAGATACAAATGCCCTGAGAGACCTGAAGGCGCTTTGTGGTTCGTTATAAAATACGATCTGGTCTCTGAATTGGGCAAAAAGCGTTACCTCTGGTACCGATCTATGTATTGTACCAGTTTGGCCGTGAAGAAAGATGCATCATCTGGTAGAGCCCTGCAGATTTCAAACAGAGGGGATACGGGATGGAAGCCGAAACACTCTTCTGACTTGGAGCCGTCCGTGTGCACGGGTCCAACGCGACTGAAGTGTCCTATAAAAAGGTAAAACGCAATAATCCCGGTGCTGTGGAAGCTTTAGAAGAAGGCATGGCGACAAAGGTAGTAGCTCCAGAGTAGCGTCCTGGGCAGAGCAAGAGGAAACACTGGTCCGAAAGTTACAGCATGCTCTCGAAATAGTTTCATGGCCCTAAACCCGAAGGGCTTGTGATATAACTGGCGTCTCCCGGCGGCATTGGAACCATCGAAATCAGTCGTGGATGTGATGAGACCCGTTGGCAACTGAGGGAGATGCCTCGATCATACGTATAAGCGCATAATCCACTCTCTACGGCGCAGAGCAAATGGTATCTTCCAAGCATCGTCAAATAAGCTCTCAATGGGGGGGCGTGCGGAAGGCACCGGTCGCCGGCGGAGACCGGTCTGATGATCGAGTCCACCTTCCACGATACACGTTAGAGTCCGGATGCATAAAACTCGAATCCATAGTCAAGCTTCGAGCGAACAAAGAATCGATGAAAAATATAGCAGAAGCCCTATCAGCACCCCAGGTGCTGAACGCCACGGAACGAAGAATGTTCATGGTGAGGTTACCAGAGAACCTAAGTGTCGTAGAGTCGAGCGTCGATGCTAGCTGAGGATTGACTCTGCGGTGACTGGGGGTGGGAGCACGCCAGAAATTGGGATATAGATCCCAGTGCGAGGGTTAAATATTCAAAATCGAGTGCGGTTGGCCTAAATAATCAATTCTTAGAGGTTCTGGGTTTAGAGAAACTGATGGTAGAAAAATGACTTTATTATATACAAAAAAAATATTATTAGCAAAAGTAAATAAATGATAAAAATTAGACCCGGGATACCAAGGGATGTACAAATTACTCGACGTGGACGAGAGTCCAAGAGAGGATGTACGGTGATTGGTTCCAGTGAAAGAAGAAGGGGGGGGAGTGCAATGACGGGGAGACTACGTAAAGCCTAATTGACTGGAGGCTTTGTAGTATGCAGGGCGCTGCAAAGTTGCACTGCAAAATTTATTCTTCTTTAACCTCGCTGAGAAATGAACGAGGGAGTACTCCATACGAGAACGAAGTCGATGCCAGAGTGACAGATGCTTGACGTGTCTATCGTTTGTCGGGCGGGAACTCTGGCCTTATGTACGAGCGAGGCCACGTAGAGAGGTGGCGCGTCGCGTTCGTTGCTGAAAGCCATTGGGAGGCGGGGCATGGCGTACAAATTGTACGTGGCTGCTAACCAAGACGGGGCTGTATGGTACTAATTTCTCAAAACTTTTCCCGAAGTATTTATACTACTTCGGCGGAAGCGGGTCGCCAGAAGCCCCCGAAAGGGGGTCGAAGATCTCAATAGACTTGGCACGCCAGAAAGGGGGGGGGGGAAATTCTAGGCAAGCACCACAGGTTCGCGCGAAAAGTCCTCGACTCCGTAGGTATGGCGCCGATCAGGCGATGTGACGGGGAAGGCAGGGGGACCCAACACTGGTCATTCGACCGCGCGAATTTCTTGCTGCTCCCTTGAGGCCGTCTTGGCGTTCAGGTGCATCTTTCTCAGGCGCCATGGGTAGACATTGGGTTCTACGGGGGAGGGGGTAACCTTCTCTCTCTGCTATCTCCTTCCCAATCAAGATGGAACCGCCGAAAGAAGTGACATCAGACTAATATAGAGTAATTACACGGCTAAATTTCCAATAGAGACACAAATACAAAAGGGGTGGTACCGGGTACTCTGCACAAAAATAAGTCAAATAAAGGGGACTCGGAAAATGCTCGGTATTCCTATTACCGAACAACATCAAGTAAAAAATATAATAATACAATAAGACAGACAGGAATAGTTATCAATGGCCGAGGTCAACATATACTCGATAACCAAGGGCTTACATACAAGGATATTTAAAAAAGTCCCACAATACAAAAAAAGGTACATACAAACAGGGTAACTCATCAAAAATATATACACAATTATAAAAAAAAATAATGGGATATATTCTTATAAGGCATTACACAAAACTACAAGAATTATTCAGCAATATATACAAAAGTAATCCATTTAACGTTACAATTAATTAATGGGAAATTACTCCGGAGACAAATCCAAGTGATTTCTGCTTAAGCTGAACGCCAGGCAATTCTCAGAACCCTTAATGTATACAATTTTAAATTGGAATTCTTGGAGAGAGAGTCTCCACCTCATGAGGCGACCATTATTGTTCTTAACGTTCCATAGGTAAGAGAGGGGTTTATGGTCAGTCTCGAATATGTGCAAATTCTGATCGATGAGGGGAATTGGAATACCCATCTTCGATAGCTTGTCTACCTCCTCATTGAACGTTTATCTTAAGTGAATGGGGAGGGGGTACGGCTTCGAACGGACGGGTTCCTGAGTGGTAAGCCGAATTTGTGCTCAAACTGGGCAGCACAACCAGGAGTATCCGAGATTACATCGGTGAATTTGATGAATAGCACTTGTAACTGGGTCTTCCAGGGAATCGGAAGCTGATGGTTTATACTGAACTCGGTCGATGAGGAATCGGGGTATCTGGCAAGACGTGTTGAGGATATTCCGCGTCTTGTTCCACGCAGGTGACTTGTACAGCGACCAAGGGGTCAAGCGGGTACCTGAACTCCAAGGCAGATTCTTCGTCCAGGTCCACAAGTTGGTTGGCACAAGCGCGTTGATGGTACTTTTTAAGCATGTCGGAGTGGAATAACTTGGGGCCAGACGGGGTTTGGATCAAGTAGTCGATCACTGGGAATGGGGCCTTCAATTGGCTCAAAGGTTTGTTGTTCTTTGTGAGGAGTAGTAAAAGGACTTCGTCACCGGGTTTAAATTTTCGTTCTTGGGACTTACAGTCGAAGTAGGTTTTATACTTGCCCCAGTTTGTCTCAGCCTTCTGATGCGCGATCTCTGCGCACTTTCCTAGCCTCTGCCTCAGGTCTAGGAGGTAATTTCGAATTAGATGAGTTCCTTTAGAATGTTGAGGGGCCTTCTAACATTACGTCCATACAAAAGCTCAAAGGGAGCAAAACCTAAGCTGGGAGAGGGAATTTCCCAGTATGCGAAAGGAACTTCCGGCAAGTAACGGTGCCATTCTCGAAGTTATTCGGCGCACAGTTTCTTGGGGATGGATTTAAGGGAGCCGTTGAGCCTCTCACACATCCCGTTACCAGCTTGGTGAAAAAGAGTAGTAAAAAGGGGTTTATCATCAGGAACTTGCCGACGTACTTCATCAGTTGCGACGTGTATTGGTGGCCACGATCAGATAGGATTTTGGGGGGTAATCCAACGAGAGAGAAGATGC
Source organism: Ceratothoa steindachneri (assembly GCA_963969495.1). NCBI lineage: Eukaryota > Metazoa > Arthropoda > Malacostraca > Isopoda > Cymothoidae > Ceratothoa > Ceratothoa steindachneri. The sequence continues at coordinate 22,618,597 of OZ018330.1, read as the reverse complement.
AGATTAGTGCTTCCACGCAGGAGATGCTGTCTATTTTCTTCAACGGCACGACCTCGGGGAACCGGATGGCAAAATCCACTAAAGTCAGCACGTGACAGTGACCTTCACTCGACAGGGGGTGTATCTGACCGATGAAATCAATTGCGACACGGGAAAATGGGTCTGAGATTAGGGGTCTTCCATGCAACAGTGCGGGCTTAACTCGCCCATTAGAGGCAGTCTTTTGGCAAATGTCGCAAGACCTGCCAATAAAAAATATTTGAAGATCTTCTTAGTGTTCTTCTGTGGCTAAAATATCCTGAAAATAGGCTGTCATGGGCAGTGGTTAAAATGTGACCAACGTGTGAAAGCGGAACACACAATACTCGCGTCTGGGATTTACCGTTTCTGAGCACACATGGTAAAGTAAGCCATCCGTAACTTTGTAGGAGATCACCTCGTCTCCTTGGGTGGCTTCTTGCTCTTTTGACTGGGCATTAGCCCACAGGGGTCGGAGGGAATCGCAGTTCTTATGGTTCCTCGCGAAGTCTTCATTTGTGACCTCTTTGAATTCTGAAGAACGTGAGATATCTAGGGGCGAGGGCACCTTCGAATCTTTTACCACTTTCGAACGGGTAACCACGGGTTGGGCCACGGAGTTGGGGGAGACCCGTGGGCACTGACCGATGAGGACGGAGCAGAATTTAATAGGAGCTACTACTACTTCTGTCCAGCCAGTGAAGTACGCATAATCGATGTAGCATTTAACGATGGGGAACCGATTGGCGCTCTCCAAGTAGTCGTACACGACGGCGAATTTATTATGGTCCGGAGCTAGTGGGGGAAGCAGCTTGTCTGACACCACTATGCAGGTGAACCCAATATCTCTCACAAGAGTGGAGACACGGCAGCCATTAATCGTTCCGGATTCGAACTTAGGGCCTCCAGGGGTATTCTTATCAAACAAGCAGTTTACCTGGTGGCCGCCGGGACTTGACGTGCTCTGGGGAGAAGAAGAATCCGATGGTTTTGACGGAGGCGCACACGTGGCACAGATCTGGTGTACCTGGTGAAAAAAGTTATGCCTAAACTGAGGGTTTGGGGGGCAGTTCGTTTTCACATGGCCCCCCACAAGATAGGAAAAAAACAAATGATGGGTCTCCTGGGGAAAGATGACGTAGGGGGGATGTAGAGAATGGTTTTACATCCCGGTGTTCAGACGAAAATAGGGGTTTAGGCTTCGACGGCCCAGTTACCTTGGCAAACTTGCTTCCATTTTAAAGGATGAATTTATTTTGTTTGGCTTAGGTTTTGGCGAAAAGGGGGTCGTTGTCTTCCCTTCTTTTGGATAAAGGTTTTGGCATGCTGAAAAAAATGTTGGACTCTTCTGTGTACTCCTTGAATGGGAGGCAGCGCCAGTTTTTTACGAAAGAGCTGATTTCAGCCGAAGTACAGCTAACAACTGGTCTCTCAGGAAGAAATCAACGAGGGCATCGTGGTAATAAGGGATTTTAGAAGCATCGAGCCAAAGGGGATGAGGTGACGCTTGAGGGTGTACTCAAATTGACGATATGTTTGGCCTGGTTGAAAGCAGTCATGTCTGAATTTAAATCAGTAAAAGTCTGGGGTCATGTTATATGCCTCCAGTAACTCAGATTTTAAGGTTGAATAATCAATTGTTGCCTCCAAGGGGAGTGATATGAATATATCTCGGAGTTGGGAATTTAACAAAGGCAACAATTGAGCCACTCCATCCGCCTCGATGTCCCAATGGTGGATTTCGAAGATTTTCTCGAAGTGGATTAAGAAGGCTCCGAAATCCTCACCTTCCTTGAAAACCGGAAGCTTAACAGACGCGGTAGGGGAGCTTTGCACCTCGAGCTAATGGACAGCGTCTCGTTCCTGGTCCTACTCATTTTAAGTTCATGAAGGCGGATTCTTTCCCGTTTTTCTCTTTCTCTTCTTTCTTCTCGTTCTTCTCTTTCTCTTTGTCTTCTCTCTTCTTTTTTCGGTCATTTCCTTTGCCTGGATATAATCTAGGAGGTTCTTGCCGCTGATACCAAGTGACATTCCTTGCAACTTAAACGTGTTAAATAATGAAGACATTTTATCGCGTTCGACCAACTTTCAGGAAAAAAAGGGGGAATTTTTTAGATGCACAGGGGGAGTGCTGGTAAGCTTTGGTGGACCTACGATTCTTCACTAAAAAACAAACAAACACAGCGATAATTATTTCGCACGGCGCGAATTGTTAATTATACTCGAAATATTCACTCCGAAATTTAGCGAGACCCTGTGTTGCCCAATACGCAACGAGGAAAACGACAAACACAATACAAAAACAAAGAAATAAGATTAACTCCTTTACAATACGGCAGACGTTTTATGAGGCCTGGAAAGGGTTAAAGTTTCACACGGTCACAGATTCAATACAAAGATACACACACAAAAGGGAAAATGGGTAAGGTCTTTTCTACAGTTTCTAAAACCAGAATCTTTAATATACGAGGATAACAACCCTTTAGAATCTGTCACAGGTCTAAAAGAAATGAGATCAGATACTGCCGCTGACCCTAAAAGCCTGACACCAGAATATAATGTAGAGTCGAGCATCGATGCTAGCCGCCGAGGATTGACTCTGCGGTGACAGGGAAGGAAGCACGCCAGAAATTGGGATATAGATCCCAGTGCGAGGGTTAAATAATAAAAATCGAGTGTGGTTGGCCTAAATAATCAATTCTCAGGGGTTCTGGGTTTAGAGAAACTGATGGTAGAAAAATAACTTTACTCTATAGAAATAAAATATTATTAGCAAAAGTAAATAAATACAATAAATAAGATAAGATCCGGGGTACCAAACAGGTGGAGGGGGGGGGGTACAAATGACTCGACGGAGAGGAGAGTGAGAGTCTAAGAGAGGATGTACGGTGATTGCTTCCAGGCAAAAAGGGAGTGCAAATGATGGGGAGACTCACGTAAAGCCTAATTGACTGGAGGTTTTGGATACGACGAGTAAGCAGGGCGCTGAAAAGTTCCACTTGCACAATTCCTTCTTCTTTAACCTCGCTGAGAATTGAACGACGGATTACTCTAGATGAGACCGAAGTCGATACCCAAGTGATAGATTCCCGGGCGGGAACTCTGGTCTTAGGTACGAGCGAGGACGGGTAGAGAGGTGACGCGTCGCGAAAGTCCTCGACGCCGTAGGTCTCTGGCGCTGATCAGGTGATGTGATGGGAGAGAAAGGGAACCCAGCACGGGTCATCCGACCGTGCGAAATTCTCGCTGCTCCCTTGGGGGCCGTCTGGGCGTGCAAGTTCATCTTTCTCAAGCGCCACGGGTAGACGTTGGGTTCTAGGTGGGGAGGGGGTAACCTTCTCTCTACAAAACTAAGGTTGCGAATATGAGCTTCCCAAGAGAGGCGCCGTTCGAAAACAAAACCAAGTAAAAGGTGCGATTCCACCACTTCCAGGCAAACCCCGTTTAGGAACAACTTCGGGTTGGAGTGAAGCCTTGGTTGGCGGCAGAAGTGCACCACTTTAATCTTGGCCAAGGAAACCCAAAGCCTGTACGCTTCGGCATAGCGAGAGACGCGGTTCAATGCCTGTTGGATTCGACGCTCCAGAGTTGGCATCTAGGCCGCGTCAAAAGAGATCGAAAAGTCGTCCACGTAGAGCGTAGTGAGAACGTCTTCCGGCATCAGTGAGGTGATAATGTTGATACAAGGTAAAGAGTGATGCTTAGGACAATTCCCTGTGGTACTCCCTTTCCCACACACACTCACACCCTACTCAGAATTGAAGAATCGTAGAAATTCAGATATGAAAATTGGGAGATGTATCCTCGGCCACATCTTGCGGAGAGTCTCCAGATTGAAAAACACCGAGACGTAGTGCTGTCTACCGAGGAAGGCCTCGCTGATAGCATTTTTCAGCAGGATCAGAGCATAGGACGTGGAGTGAAACTTGCGGAGGCTGTACTGTGCAGAAAACAGGTGACCTCCCATGTACATGAAAAGGCCAATCTACCATTAACCAAATTATCCATCAACTTGCACACGCAAAAAGTTAGAGAAATTTTCGGGCTGATACCAATTGCGGTAGTGATATCTGTTCTGAGTTTGCCAAAAATGAGCACCGTAGCGATTCGCTAGGAGTCTGGGAAGATAACCCCCTGTCTAGATCTTTTGGAATAAATCTAGCGTAAACCTATCGTTGTAAAGTCCAGTCGGCGACATTCTGTGATCTCACGACGTGCATTGAATGCTGGCGGAACAGCAGCAGGTTAGAGAATGTATAGGAAGCGGTCGCGTTCAACATGAAAGTTAGGGAAGGTATCAGGGGCCACATCAAAGCTGATTAAAATCTGGGGGCACGTATCAGGCTGGGTAAAGCCCCTGATAAATTCTGCAACAGCATCGTAGACTATGCCAGGATTGGTTAAAGTTCCGTGGGCCACACGCCATTTGGTTAAATCACCGCTGGCCCCATCAGAAGTGTTAAAACAACACGGGCACAATACGGTTTGGTTAAAGCTCCACGGGCTCGACCTTTTTCCACGTCCAACTTGGTTAAAGTTCTACGGGGCGCATCAGAGATAATTAAAACACCTCAGTGTCTTCAGTTAATTAAAACACGCCGGTGCATATCAGAGTTGCTCAAATCCCCCTGGGTATCAGGGTTGGTTAAAATACCACGGGCCGAATACAATTATTTTCAGTAATATAGAGTTTATTCTCGCCTATTATTTTAATGTTAATATTCAATACTCAAAAGGTTAAAATAATTATTAAAATCCGAGAAATAAATTGAGAAGAATGAAATATACTCCATTTTTAAAAAAAAATTCTAATAACAAACAAAAAAAGGAGTTTCTCCATTTTTCCAATGAAATAGATATATGTAGGTATTAAAATATTTAATCGATATTGAAATATTTACCGTTTGCTATCTTTTCAGGGGGGATATTGAAATATTTACTGTTTGCAATCTTTTCAGGGGCGGATATTGAAATATTTACTGTTTGCAATCTTTTCAGGGGGGGATATTGAAATATTTACTGTTTGAAATCTTTTAAGGGGGGGGATATTGAAATATTTACGGTTTGCAATCTTTTCAGGGGGGGGGGATATTGAAATATTTACTGTTTGCAATCTTTTCAGGGGGGGGATATTGAAATATTTACTGTTTGCAATCTTTTCAGGGGGAATATTGAAATATTTACTGTTTGCAATCTTTTCAGGGGGGAGGATATTAAAAATTTTACGGTTCGCAATCTTTTCAGGGGGGGGGGGATATTGAAATATTTACTGTTTGCTATCTTTTGGAGCAGATATTGAAATATTTACTGTTTGCAATCTTTTCAGGGGGTGGGGGGGGCGGATATTGAAATATTTACTGTTTGCAATCTTTTCAGGGGGGGGGGATATTGAAATATTTACGGTTTGCAATCTTTTCAAGGGGGAGGATATTGAAATATTTACTCTTTGCAATCTTTTCAGGGGGGGATATTGAAATATTTACTGTTTGCAATCTTTTCAGGGGGTAATATTGAAATATTTACTGTTTGCAATCTTTTCAGGGGGGGGGGGATATTAAAATATTTACGGTTTGCAATCTTTTCAGGGGGGGATATTGAAATATTTACTGTTTGCAATATTTTCAGGGGGGGGATATTGAAATATTTACTGTTTGCAATCTTTTCAGGGGGAGGGGGGATATTGAAATATTTACTGTTTGCAATCTTGACAGGGGGGGTGGATATTGAAATATTTACTGTTTGCAATCTTTTCAGGGGGGGATATTGAAATATTTACTGTTTGCAATCTTTTCAGGGGGAGATATTGAAATATTTACTGTTTGCAATCTTTTCAGGGGGGAATATTGAAATATTTACTGTTTGCAATCTCTTCAGGGGGGGATATTGAAATATTTACTGTTTGCAATCTTTTCAGGGGGGGGGGGGAATATTGAAATATTTACTGTTTGCAATCTTTTCAGGGGGCGGGGGATATTGAAATATTTACTGTTTGCAATCTTTTCAGGGGGAGGGGGGATATTGAAATATTTACTGTTTGAAATCTTTTCAGGGGGGGGGATATTGAAATATTTACTGTTTGTAATCTTTTCAGGGGGGGGGGTATTAAAATATTTACTGTTTGCAATCTTTTCAGGGGGGATATTGAAATATTTACTGTTTGCAATCTTTTCAGGGGGGAATATTGAAATATTTACTGTTTGCAATATTTTCAGGGGGGGATATTGAAATATTTACTGTTTGCAATCCTGGGGGGGTATTGAAATATTTACTGTTTGCAATCTTTTCGGGTGGAGGGGATATTGAAATCTTTACTGTTTGCAATCTGGGGGAGGTATTGAAATATTTACTGTTTGCATTTTTTTTTTTTGGGGGGGGGGTATTAGAATATTGACTGTTTGCAATCTTGGGGGGGAGGAATTGAAATATTTACTGTTTGCAATCTTTTTTGACCACTGCTTACTGGAGCGCTAAAATCAGGTTTCCCATGGAGCGTGGCAATTCTCAGAATTTCAAGATGATCAACAGTCAATGACTTAAATTGTTCTAAAATTTGGCGTTTGGCACTGAAATTAAATAACTTCCCGTTAATTGGCCCTTTATTAATAATAACTAAAAAAATGGCAAAAATGTTAGTTCAAAATAATTTTCCAGTAGCTTAAAATAATTAAAGCTACGATCAAATTCAGCAAGCGATTCTTCTATTTTAAAGATGTAATTTCCTTTAGGTTGAAACCTCTTTTTGCGTGCTGCAGATGGCCCGCGGGCCACCTTTTGCCCACAACTGTCCTTGATCATTCACAAACATATTTCCTTTTTAATCCGCATATGATTTAGCCAATGGGTGATCCTGCACGTACCCTTCTGCCCTCATTTGTAGAATACACATATTTGTTTATCATTATGGCCCCTCATTTATTTTCCTCTGCGTCTCCAATCTCCCTGTGACGCCGAGGGATTACAATTTATTACAAATAATTTTATTTGCGATGTATCTCTGCCACTCTCACTCTTGGTTCCCAACATCTGCCAACGTGGAAGTCGACGATGTCCATTAGTTATTTATTTCTACTGATTCGCTCCAGCATCGCTTCTGGCAGAATCGGAGCCACGGGGCCAACAAACCATGTCGGCGGCCGATGCATTTCTATTGACGTCAGGAAGCGACGATGAACTACGCCTTTCAAAATAATGACTCTGTTGACGTTAGTAGAAAAGTGATTGTGCGTTTTTGCACGTTTGTGTGTGTGTAAATCTTTCATGAACGCGAAAGAATATAAACTATTGTACAATATAAACAACACGTCATTGAAGGATTGCTGAACCTCCTGAACTGTGGTAAAACGATCGGCTAAAAGCCGTACGACAATATGCATCTCACCGTCGTAAACGAATACACGCACGCACGTCACAATGATGCAATCACGCCACGTTGCTCCGCCCACTTTGATGCCGTGGCTTAATAAATGTAATCTTTCCTTATTTTCAAGAATTGGCTTAGTGACAATTAATTTCTCCCGGATATATTTAGCGAGTCACCAAATCTTTTTTCCCTTTATTCTCCGAGGTGAGAGGGAGTTCGTAAGAGTTAAAATGTGTTGCAGAAAAACACGAACCCTTCTCATGTTTACATTAACCTAGATATTTTTTTCTCTGGGGCCTTGGGCTTAGGTAACACAGCGCTTTATATAGGTCATGGCAGCAAGCAAAAGCAAATAGGCTTGGGCCCTATTTACAAATCTAAATTCTGTTATTTAAGTGTCATAAACACATACTATCTCTCTCTCTCTCTCTCTTTCGTACACACACTTGTAGTTTCATAGGAAATGAAAGGTGTGAGGAAAGAGGTAAAAACAACTGTTGAATTAACTGGAACATTTTTTTTCGCATAAATAAATATTAGAATAACAATTGTATCATAATTTACTAGCATAGGTTCCCGGCGTTGTCCTAGATAAAACGTCCTGTCGCTAATAAGTACAGATGCATATTGTTTGAAATTCTAAAATTTTGGCATAAAAATATCTTTGCTTGCTTATTATTATTATTATTTGTCGGGGAATGCAGATTCAGGAGAGTTGTGCACTCTTCCCATCATATATCATAATATATACTTACTATGAGTAAACCCTTTCCCGCGTGCGCCGGGCAGTTTACACACACGCGTGAATGACCGTTAGTTAGGAGCGAACAACCTTGTGACCGCAGGAACAGATCAAGCGTCTTTTAGATACGTATTTTCTCTAAATATAATTTGACGGGAAGGAAAATTTGTTGCTACTTAAAAAATAAGCTAAAACCACTGAGGGCAGCTCCAGAAAATTGGAAAAGAGGCGAATATATAAAGAAAGCGATGAAAATAGAGGAAATGAAAGAGATAGGTCGCTCCAGCTGGCAACGCTGGGAGGTCACGCAATCCTACAAATGTCAGCTGTAGCATGGTTCGCCATGATGTAACACCTCACACACGGCTTGGGGGATTTAGAATCGCCAAAGAACTGATCAAAACAAAGGAAATAATAATAATTATTTAATGAGTTTCTTGTATTTCATCTCTAATTTAGGAAATACTTATTTAGCTAATTGGGTCTTAGAATCATATTAGAAATGGAATTAAGAGAATATCGTAGTGTAATAACGAATAATAATTTTTTTTTTAGTAAAATCAGGCTGTTTCTTGCTGCCATCATTGAGAGATTTTTACTTGAAAGCTAAATTTGAGACAAAATCAAATAAAACCACAACAGGTGGTATCCATTTTCTTCTATTATTATTATTATAAGTAATCGAAACTGGAAAAGAGGTTATAAAGAAAGGGAAAATACATGGAAGAGAATACAACTCGTGGAAAGGGGGATAGAGAAACGAAGAAAGGGAATAAAAATATTGGGAAAGGAAGGTGCAATTGGGGTGGGAAGTTTTGATAAACGGAAGAGCACAAACCGGGAATTAACAGCGGCGGGTGAATGGTGCAAAAACGGGCCAGGATTCGAAACCACCCCGAGGAACGGGAGCCCTAGAGGCCGCACCGAGGGCCACCACCGCACGACCCCCATCCCCTGACCACCTTGTGGGTGATGAGGGGGCGAGGAATGACGGGCACGCATTTCCGGGGCCATGAAATCCAAGCCTTCACCCCCACCCCCTAAATATAGCTAGATAAAAGCACCACCATTGCCAAGGAGAAAATAATCAGTAAGTTGCCATCGGAGGGGGAGGGGGGCAGACACACCCACTCACCCACCCACACACACACATTCTCTCCCTCCCTCTTCTCACACATTTTTCACTTTCTTTAACGGGTAAAAGTGTTTCTATTATTTTTAATTCTGTTTGCTCTCTTTCTCTCTCTCTCTCTCTCTCTCTCTCTCTCTCTCTCTCTCTCTCTTCTTTCTTTCTTAATCTATGTTGGATCTTATAAAAAGACGAAGTCGCTTGTGCATCATTTTTCCATATTTCTATGGGCTGTTGAGCATCTATCGTGTCGTGTTACTGTGATTTTCTGTTCACACACACACACACACACATATATATATATATATATATATATATATATATATATATATATATATATATATATATATATATATATATATTAAAGACCAGGTCCAGCTGAACTTTCGGTCACGTTTGAGCATCTTCAGAGCGAAATTATTTTACACTGTTTAGACATTTCGAAACCGTACATTTATTTATATACTAACGTTAATCCTGTTTTTAAAGATAATACTAAAAGGTCAAAGAATGTGGATATCAAAAAGGAACGGGGACAAGGTTCATATTAGGACACTTGGGAATGAGACTTTTATTAGTATTGACCCTTTGATCCGTTAAGAGTTTTAAAGTCCTTTGCATAACCTCGGTCTCTCTTCTTGGATTAAGATAGCTTCCAAGATGTGAAGGCGGGTGCGGTCAGTTCTCCGTTTGATTACGGTGTTCTCCACTAAGATTTCTCTTAGGAGATGGGTTCCGTGTTGCATGGTGAGTCGACGAGATAAGGCAAGGCCGACCCAAGGCGTTATGGGGTCCTAAGCAGAATTTCATTTGCCCCCTCGCCACCACACCCACACTAGATGCTTAATCATTCCATAAGCTACACTATGTCGGTGTATCACATCCGATATCATCTCTATTATTCGTAGTTGTTTTACATCATACTGTCATTCATGTATTGCCAGAATGACACATGAATGCTGACTGTTGCACAGTGGCAGCAGCAGAATTAACTTATTATTAAACCAATTATGTCAATGATATAAAAGTCGATTTTTCTGTAATACCATTTCATTTATATTAATACTCATTGTTTTTCTTTTATTTAAAAATTCTTTATCATGAACGTCTTGACATTTCAAGCGCTCGTGGGTGCCCCCCGTTGGCGTGGGGGCCCTAAGCGACCGCTTAGTTCGCTTATGCCTCGGGTCGGCCTTGATATAAGGATGTGGTTGTCATTCCAATGTATTTATGCGAAGAATGAAGCGAACAGTCTTCGTGAGGGCAGTTGAATTCGTAAATTACATTTGAGCTTTCATTTCTTTTGTTTTGTTTGTGTTATTGCTAATGAGGTGATCGCTACTTTTCTTGGTTTTGTAGTATATTATCAGTTGTAACTTAACTTCCGGATTAGTACATTTTGTATTTTGGTGTATAATATTTTTGAGTGTAGATTCGTCCGTTTTATATGAATCAATCATTTGGTTTTATAGAAGACATTTATTGGTCGTTGCTTATTATCTTCTTTTTTATTCGTATGTAAATTTGGCAAAAATGTTTTTGAATCTTTGTCTACCATATATTTATATATATATATATATATATATATATATATATATATATATATATATATATATATATATATATACAGGGTGTCCACAAAGTCTCGGTACATAGGAATTTTAATATTTTATTTATTTATGTTATTTTTCCTCCCCAGATCGAATGATGGCTCTGTCTAAAGAAGAAAGAATCGAGTTGGTATTCTTAAGTGGACGAGAAGGATGGTCTTATCGCAAAATCGCCGATGAATTTAACCTTCGACATCCTGATCGGCAACCTATTTGTTTTACTGCTATCGGGAAATTGGTCACGAAGTTTAAAGAAACAGGCAGTGTCTTGGACAAACCCCGTTCCGGGCGACCAAAGACTTCAGACGAAACGAAAGAGGTTGTCATGGCCAAGATTGCTGCTAGCCCAAAGAAATCACTTCGTCGGACATCCATGGAGTTGGGTGTTCCAAGGTCAACTATCCACAAAATCCTGGTAGAGCAGAAGTTCCATCCGTACAAATTACAGATATTGCATCACTTAAATGAAGACGACCCCGATAGACGAATGCAGATGTGCGAATGGTTTTCAGATAAATTGGATGAAAATATCAATTTTACTAAAGACCTTTTGTTGTTCAGTGATGAAGCTTTGTTTTATGTTAATGGTGAAGTCAACAGACAGAATCTTCGATACTGGTCTCAAGACAATCCACATTGGATGGATCCATCCAAACAGCAAGGCTGCCAAAAGGTGAGGGTGTGGTGTGGTTTGTGGAAAGCTCATTTGCTAGGACCCTTCTTCTTTGATGAACATGTAACCAGTGAGACTTATCTGAACATGTTGAGAGACAAATTAATGCCTCAAATTGAGTGCCTAGGCGAGGGACTTCTGGACTGGTTTCAGCCGGATGGAGCCCCTGCCCATTTTGCTACAAATGTTAGAGATTGGCTGAATGACACTTTTCCTCACTGGATTGGAAGAAGAGGTCATGTGGAGTGGTCCCCTCGTTCACCAGACCTTTCTCCCCTTAATTTCTTTTTCTGGGGTATGTTAAAAGAGAAAGTTTACTCAATGAAGATTGCAAATCTAAACCACTTGAGAGAACGCATTATCAGTCAGTGTGCTGAAATCGACGGCAATGTACACCTATTCAATCGAGTTCACCAGAATTTAGCAAGGCGCATTGAATTATGCATTGCAAATAATGGAAATCATATTGAAAATATAATTTCTTAACATTATAATTAAATAAAATTGTTTTGTTCTAAAGGTATGTATTTATCCCCTATGTACCCAGACTTTGTAGACACCCTGTATGATGAAAATTAATGCAATATCGCAAGACAAGATGAGGAAATAAACCACATTCTCCGAAGACAATTTAATTCAGAACAGTTTCGGTGTATCTCACACCGAAACTGTTCTGAATTAAATTGTCTTCGGAGAATGTGGTTTAATTCCTCATATATATATATATATATATATATATATATATATATATATATATATATATATATATATATATATATATATATATATATATAAGTAGCAGAACAGGTAACCCGCAAGGAATACTCCCCCGTTCAGGATCATATTATCCTTTGCAAACCCGATGCCACCATTAATGATTTTAAAATTATAGATTCTTCCAATGATGATATAAGCCTACGAATAATTGAATCCATTCATATTAAGACCCTTAGACCCTCTCTCAACAATGATGTAACTGCCTTCCCTCTCCGTGTCTTATAATAACCAACCAATTATTATACCTCACCCTTCTTCATTGATTCTTGCTCTCCATTGCTTTAGGCGTGTTTCTACAACTTATGTGACCGGTAAGATTTCAATTTGTTAAAAATTAAAAAAAAATGTGTACCTAAATGTTCATCAATTCACCCCCCCTCTCCCCCTATGCTCATAATTTCTCAATCCTTGTTTAAATAATTACCTATTTATGATTTATCACTATAAAATGTAAATGTATATTCATATATAATTGTACTTTATGGTCCTAATTAATCGTAATGTTAATTGTTTTTCTATTTAAAGCTAATTTTTGTTCAATTTATCAGGCCAGAAGATGAGCTTGTCTTTGCTCGAAACGTAGCCAGAAGAAATAAAGAATGATTACTCTCATTCTCTTTGCTATTGGATTATTACTCCGAATAGGTATAAGTCGCCATATTGGACCCAGCCTATTATTAGGCTATATTAAAAAAATAATATGTAAATAACAACGATAAAAAGTGACAAAGGCTAGAATTTAAAAAAAAGAAAGAAAAAAGGCAAGAAGGAAGCACGCTCCCGCGTCGGGGGTAAGCTCTAAACCCCCCGGCGCAGGAACATGCGACTTGCAACAAATAGTCAAATAAAGTGGAGGAGGCCAGCTTCCTCCAAAAAGTTGTATAGTCCACTAGACAGTGTGCACGTACCTGTCTCGAGTACAAGGGACAAGCGGTAGCGATCCCGCTCATCCCGGTACCGGGTCAGGTAGCGTGCGTGAAGATCACCCAGACTGGTACATTCAGCAAGAATGTGCTGAACAGTCTGGGGGACGAAGCAGTCGTCGCGGTAAGGGGCAGGCGAGCGCTCCATCAAATGGCGGTGCGTCCCGCGAGTGTGTACAATTCGGAAACGTCAGAAAGCAACCTGAAGCCGTCGCGGCATTGGAGCGTAGGTCCATGGGAACACTCGCGGCGCGATGGCACGTAACATTAAGTTCCCCTCGACTATCTCCCATCTTCCTTGCCAAGCCGCTCGGCCGCCCAAGCCCGAATTCCTGCAAAGTAGTCGGTGTGAGGAGGAGCGAAACGCTGGTTCAGTCGCCCAGTCGTCACGGAATCTTTAGCACCCCTATCGGCGCGCACATTCCCCGCAATTCCTAAATAGCCAGGAACCCAACAGAAGATAAATTGGACAACCGCCCTGCTCGCCAAAACCGTGGCGTCAAGGCTATGGCGAACCAGAGGATGCGGATATTCCAATGCCCCGAGAGCACTCGGGGCGCTTTTTGAGTCGCTATAAATCACAATCCGGTCTCCGAACAGGGCATGTCGTGTTATCTCCTTTACCTAGCGGTGTATTGCAACCAGCTCGGCCGTGAAGACAGACGTAGCGCCTGGCACAGCCCCACTGACTTCAAACAGAGGGGATACGACGTGTAAACCGACCCCTTTTGGGACTTGGAGCCATCCGTATACACTGGCAGGGTCCCAGCGTGACACAAGGTGTGCTCCCAAAAGGCAGAACGCAATAATTCCGGCGCTGTACAAGCTTTGGGAGCAGAGGAGGGACGAAAAATAGTTAAAGGTGGTACCCTCCAGGGTGGCATCCTTGACAGAGCGAGTGGCGACACCACCCCGAGAGGTATACCGAGGTCTCAAAGGAGTTTCCTAGCCCTAAACCTTTTAGCCCTAAACCCCAAAGGTTTAGAGTATTACTGGCGTCTATAAGCGTCATAAGCACCGCCAAGATCAGCAGTGGATGCAGTGAAGGCTGTTGGTGACTTTGGGTACAAGAAACCCTAAGGCTGCGAATATAAGACGTTTTGAACCTCGTGGCAACAACACCGCTTCACTTTTACGCTCGAATTCTTCCGACCCTTCTTCACTCTGGAGCTCTTTGCGAACTACCCGGCATAAGCAGGGCCACAAGGTCTCAGGTTGTTACCCGATATCCGCTCACAACTCAACTAGCCAAATTTCAGAAGGCTTCCTCATCTTGACAGCAGGACTCTCCGCATCATCGGACTCAAACGCAAGATATACCCTCGTGCCGTCGCTGACGTCTCCAACCCAGGACAGGGATCCGTTGGTTAAACGTCTCAACCCCAGCGAGCCTAGTGAACTGGAGCTCCAGGCACGCGAACTGGCCCTCGAGGAGGCACTCGAGAGGCAACGACCGCCACCATATGAAGACGCCGTCCGACCGGCCGCCCAGGTCATTGGGCAAGAGACCCCTAGGTCTTCACGAAGACCGCCATCCGCTCTGCCTCTTCCATTACCTCCTCCAGAGAGCCAACTTCATGACCTAAAGGAAATCAACGCCGTCCGATGAGAAAACGTAGTCACGTTCCACAAAAACAACTTGGGCTGCGCAAACCTCAAGGTAGGAGACGTTGAGGAAATTAATACTCTCATTACATTATTCAGGTTTCGCTCACGCCTAGACCACACGGAGTTCAGCCGTCTCCGTCTATTCCATAACGTGATCAATCACAACTGGGGAGTGGCACTGAGGGACGCCAGAGGGCAGGAGGTGGTGGACTCGGGAATCAACCTCAGCGAGGCTGCCCTTCATGGAATCTGCACTCACACCATTGGTCGACACACTCTTTGCTCCGACGGCCAACGCAGGTACCTTTCCAACATCTACAGATACGCAGCGCTCAACATCAGCTACGTCAGGAACCACAAAAACGTAACCGATGCCACCTCAAGAGCATTCGGCCAAGTTTCTCTTGCCTGGCTGGAGGTGACGTCCTTTTTAACTATATAAGGACGCCGCCTAGGCCTGAACGTTTTGAACCTCGTGGCAACAACACCGCTTCTCTTCGACGCCCTCCATCCTCCCCTTTCTACTCCTTTGTTTATTAAGAGATCTGTAACATAGACCCACATTTGTATCTTCATAATTTATTAAGGAGTATTCAATTTCCCCCTTTTTGTCCTTTACAATAAAAGGAAAGGCCATATCCCCAAAACGGGGATAGGGCCACAAACAAAAAAAGTCGGTCAAATACAAAACAAGTAAACGGTGTGAATCACAAATTCAAGTTGCATTCCATTAAGAAACAAGTATGGATCAAGATGGAGCCGTGGATTGCGACAGAAATGCACCACCTAAGTCTTGTTAAAGGAAAACCGAAGCCTCTGCGCTTCAGCATAGCGAGAGACGCGGTTCAATGCCTGTTGGAAGCGAAGCTCGAGAGATAGCATCTGGGCCGCGCCAAATGAGATCAAAAGGTCGTCCACGTAGGGCGTAGCGAGAAATTCTTCCGGCAGCACCGGGATGATGCCGTTGGTGCTCAGGGCAAAGAGTGCGACACTAAGGACACTTTCCTGCGAGACACCCTCTTCCTGATCCAATGGAGCGGAAAGGGCTCTCCCCACTCATACGCGGATTCGAGGATATCGCAAAAAATCAAGTATAAACATTGGGAGGCGTCCCCTCACCCCCGTGGGGTGGAGAGTCTCCATGATACCGTATCGCCATGCGGTATCATAGGACTTTTCCAGATCGAAAAACACCGTGGCGTGGTGATGTGCTGTCTACGAAGGAAGGCCTCGCAGACGGCATTTTTCAGTCGGAGTAGAGCATCCGATGTGGAGTGGAACTTGCGGGAGCCGCACTGTTCAGAAGAGAGATGGCCTCTGCTGTCCAGAAGAAAAGGCTAATATAACATTTACCAATTTCTCCATCAACTTTCACACCTGGACGTTAGAGAGATTGGGTGGAAACCGGTTGGGGTAGAGCAGAGGTTCTTAACCCTTATTCAGTCATGAACCCCTTTAAGAAGGCGAAGAAAGTTATAGACCCCCTCCAAGGAAATTTTAACATAATATAATTATGATTGCCTTATACATGTAGGCCTATAGCATACAAAAGTATAGATAAAGTAAACAATCTTAACAAATAGCTTACTCCTTTTTCAATTTAAAAGTAAATTCTACTCATTCAAATAAAAGAAATACAGTCATCTTGTGCAAATTAAACACAATTATTTTTATCCTGCTCAAATATACCACAAATGCTACTTTCTCTCTTGTTAGCTAGTTTATTTTAGTGAGATGGTTGTTCTTGTTTGTCTTGAATAAGAAGCTGAAGCTGTGGAGTAGTCTGATAAGGTGACACGCATGTCATCTCTGACGTCCAATTTGTTTCGACTTTTCGTTTTGATAGAAAGAAGTGCTGAAAACTCCGATTCACAAAGGTACATAGTAGCAAAGGAAATCAGAGCACTCATAGCTTGCTCTACCAGACGAGGATAGGCTTGTGTCAACGCACACCAGAATTCTCCAAGACTCTTCAAGTTGAATTCACTTCGTAAGATTTCCTTTGTCCTCAAGTCAATGAGGTCATCTTTGACAAGGTCTTTATCACTGATAGAGTCTATGTTGGTTGGCTAGATAAGGATTACGAACCCATTTATTCGTTTTAATCTGACCATCACGAACCCCTTGAAACCCATCCATGGACCCCAGGTTAAGAATCTCTGGGGTAGAGTGATCTCTCCCCAGTTTGCGAAAAGCGAGCACAGTAGCGATTTGCCAGGAGTCTGGGAGGATACCCTCTACCCAGATCAGGTTCAATAAATCTTACAGAAAGGCTATGCCTTGCTCACCCAGGTGTCGAAGCATGGCGTACGGAAGATCGTCTGGACCATGAGCGATGTCCACGCACGAAACGAGAACGGAACGCAACTCACTCATAGTAAACCTGTTTATTGACATAAACAGAGAAGGAGAAGGGTCGTGGAGAATCTAGCTAATCCGTGGATTAAGATAGATTTAAAAAGGTAAAACCAATATAAAGTCAAAGGGATGGGATGGTTTGCTAAACCATTTAAAGCACCGGATAGAGTTGACAAAAGAGGTTAAATACTCAAAGGTAACGTTTGGCTTACGTAATTATGCTTGTTGTGCAGAGGAAGGCGACGTGAAGGAATTTTCGGTCCGCTGGAGAGTTCCAGCTGAAGGAGGGGCAGAATTATATGATCCTGACGTGGCGTCTTGTGAATGAGAACCGTTTCTTGACGAACGGCTTGAAGAACAATGGCTGTTATACGTTGTTCTCTTCTAAACAACAGGGGGGGGGGTTGAGAACCGTCTCTTGTCTACGGGCTCGAAAACAATGGCTGTTCTAATGTTGTTCTCTTCTGAACAACAAGGGGGAAGGGTGAGAACCGTTTCTTGGCGAACGGGCTCAAACGAACAATGGCTGTTCTACGTTGTTCTCTTCTGAACAACAGGGGGGGGGGGGGTAAGAACCGTATCTTGTCAACGGGCTCGACCGAATAATGGCTATTCTAACGTTGTTCTCTTTCTGAACAACAGGGAAAAGGGTAAAAACCGTTTCTTGGCGAATGGGCTTAAAAGAACAATGGCTGTTCTACGTTGTTCTCTTTCTGAACAACAGGGAAAGCCTTGTGGATTTGGCGTCACGAAGGCTCGAACTTTGGCACTCAAGGGATATTGTCCTTCTTCTGGACAAGTGATGGTTAATCTCGAGGTCGAGGTCCCTTGGTGCACAAGGAGAGAGTGGGTCGTAGTGATGTTTCGCGACGAAAATATGGATCTCCAATCTGATCTTAGTGGTAAAGTTTCCAAATAAATAGTCAGGACATCCCCTTGGCGTGGGGGACAATGGAGTGGGAGCTTCGAGGGAATGCACAGCCGAGCCAGGGAACAATGCCTTATCTGCCCATAAGCCTAACTCAATCTGTCGAGGTCGGCACATGGGGCGAACGGGGGAAGATAAACCTCCTTGTTTAAACATTGACTCAAGTGGCTGCGATAAGGCCCCAGGCTTCAAAGCGAAGATGCACGTGGGTAGCATCGTGGTTTTAAATAACATGTGATAGTGGTTGAACTTAAGCGGCCTCAAACCGTTCTTTCACAATATATATATATATATATATATATATATATATATATATATATATATATATATATATATATATATATATATATATATATATTAGTAATATGAAGACCCAGGTGATTACATTAATCATTTATTGGCCGGACGTTTCGGACCTTCACTAGGACAATTTTCAGCGACTGTATCGAATAATAAGAAGGGGAAGGAATATTAACGATAACAGTTATACAGTTAGAAGCATGGATTATATAATGGCTAAAAAATCGGATGAAGACAAGTTAAAATAATAAAATTGATAATTATTCAGATTAAAGTAAAACACAAATTTCAATATATAGAATGAATTGATACTATCCAGTGTAATTTTGAAAAATAATAGAAAGAAGTGAAGTTATAACTTAAACTGACTAGAATATCAAAAATTAAAGGTAACTGGAGTAAACAATAAAATACCCTATTATATTAAATTATAAACATAACCCCCCCCCCAAAAAAAAACAAACGAAAACAAATGTGAATGAATTAAACAGAGTGACTAACCTTTATCGTGGGAGTTGTGAAATCAACTAACTAAAGATATAAAAACTACTAACGAGATTTGTTCGGTTGGTCGGTTGGCTAGTTAATGTATTGAAGTGTTTGTTGGTTATATAGTGAATAGTTTAATTGAGGAGGAGTAATTATTTAGGTTTAGATTTATTTTATTGATGTACAGTGACTCTAAGATTTTCAAATCGAGAGAAATTAAGGCTGAAGATAAGATGGTAAATGAATCAGAATTAAGAGGATGTTGGTGATACTCAGAGTGTTGCCTGCTGGAAAAAGCTTCATGTTTAGAAATGGCAATACCAGTCCTATGAGACAAACCTAAGTGCTTTTACTTTTTATCTATTTTGTTTATTAAAGTTTTTGTTTCATTGGTCGTTTCTATTCTTGTAACTTCTATTTCCATAAGTTTTTGATTAATTTGTTGTCTAAGTTCGTTTGCCTCAATTAGGTAGGTGAGAATCGAGTTCGTGGCTTCTAGGGTGCAATTTCTTCCGCTTGGAAATAGAGCCATCCCTGTAACGATGTGAAATCGCTGTTATAGTATTTCGATATCCTTCTCTATTGTCAGGAGTATCTGTTCCTCTACTTGTTCCCATGTCTTTCTCCTTTGCCTCTGGATTTCCATATTCAATGGCTTCAGCCCTGCTCTTTCGTGCAGCTGTCTCCCTAATATGATCCATCCTGTGCGCGCCTCCTTTACCCGAGTGGCCTTTTTCTGCACTATCTGCATTAGCCTGGGAGAGGTACAGCTTGTGGTTTGCGTTACGACTACTAGGTATGCCAGTGTTAAGCGTAGCAGTGCAGTGTATAGCTTTTTGATGTTTGAATCTGTATACATAGTTTCACAAGCTCTCTTCTGGTTAGGAAGATTCTATTGTTTATGCACCTATTGTACCATATTGCGGTGATTTTCAGTCCCAAGACTTCCTTTGTTGGTGTACTGGTAGATTTCAAAATTGACGATGACCTCTTCAAATTTCTGGCGGTTCAGTGGGAAGATCTGGAATTATTGGCGGTTGGTCTTTATTTTCCACCCTTCGTATCTGTTAATGTTGTACTCTCGAGTTCCGATAGGAACTCGAGATAATTTTTGTGATGTCATCTGCGAATTGAAGGTACATCACATCTTCCTGTACTGGTGTGGGCAAGTCATGTGTGTACAGGAGGTACAGCAGTAGGTTCAGACAGCTACTTTGTGGAACGCCCACCTCGAGTTCGATTTGGGTCCTCTGTAGCCCTCGATTATTATTCGAGGTCTCCTATCCATAATTTAATCACAGATGACCCTTTCCAGGATTGGGCTGAGTTGGAGGTATAAGATCTTATATTGTAGACCTGCCAACCAAACCTTGTCGAAGACCTGTACCTCTTGCAGTACGACGTCTACGTACTTTCCTTCAACTTTGCATCGCACGAGTTTTTCTGTTAGAAGGGCAAGAGCTGTATCCGTCCCTTGTTTCTTGCTGAGCCCGTGGTGTTGAGGGTTGTGGGCTTCTAGCTCAGTTACTTGGTCTTGGAGATGGTTTGCTAGAAGCTTTTCTTTCCATAATCATTTCCGAGTTTCGAACTCTTTCGTTCGTGTTACCAGGGTCGGGCCGCTTAGCATCTGGCATTGAGGTCACTCCCTTAGGATGCCATTCTGCGGTACCAGAACAAAGTGCAAAAGTGGTTGATGGGCAGGTATGCTCGTCAAGGTGATTGATATGCTTCTGCTATCAGGAGGTTACCCACCATTGTAGGTAGTTCCACGGCTAGAAAGGACTCGTCTCGCTCCGGTAGGCGCCTAAACGAGATATTCTTTTTGATAGCTATAGCAGCACCATCAAACCTTACTTGAGAGTGGTTCAATATGATCACTTTATAGCTCAGTATTTTTAATTGACCAGATCTTGTGGCAGTACCGTGCTTCGTGTTAGGATGATGTCGCGGTCGAGCACTCGGAATATGTTTCTATGGGCTGTAGCTTTTTTCTCGTATCCATTAGCGTTGTGTCATAATCTTTAGCCTGTTTTTAAAAAATTTACTTGTTGTTTTTTTATGGCTTGCTGCTATTCTTAGTGTTTTGGGGGGTTGTGGGCGTTCTTTACCAGTTCCTTTTCTTCTTAAATCAGTGTAAGACACCTGCTCAAATGTGTTTTCGTATATGGTAACGTGATTAAGCAGTGCTTCCTGACTGCTTCTTTGTCGTTCTGTGCGTCGTACTTCCACTTGTATATTTTGTTTTTGACGCCGTGGAAAATTTTATTGATGTCCATATCTTTGGGAAAGGGGGCCTGCTCGGATGCGAATATCGTGAGATATATCTCATCTGCATCGAGCGGTCTTTTGGCTGCCCGGTTTCATTTGTTGTGACACCCGTTTTGGGGTGTGACCTGAGTCTGAGGATTCTGAGGAGGCTGTGAAATCTGAGGAGTCCGTTGATTCTACCTTTTGCGCTTTTGGCTGCTGCCGCCCGTGCTTTTATTGCCTCTGTCCTAGGCTCTAGTCATTTGCCTTCCTCTTTTGGCTTTTGCTCTTCCTTTCTGAGTTTATGTTTTTTCATTTGTTTCCCGTGCATTTTTTTTCTGGTTAGGAACCATCTGAAGTTGTAGGACATTCCCTGATGGGCGGTTGTCCGGGAACCACATTTCGCTCATACCATTGTTTGCTAACATCTAGTTGAGCTCAGTGGTGAACGTGCCTGGCTGTGTCAGGCTCCTGACATGTGCATATAAAATGGATCTTCAGATAGGTGTTCTTCGTTTTTTTATATGAGTAGGCCGACTTTGCTACTTGTGCGTAGGTGGCATTGTTTTTTCTCGTCCCGTCCCGTTTAATCTGTTGATTCTTTTTCCTAATCAGTTCTTTCTCCATTGGTCATTGGACAGACTATGACCCTCGTTCAGTGGCCCTGCCCACAGTTTGCTGACTTCTCGTAAGCGTTCTTGAAGTTTCTTCAGTGGTGACTTGATTATCTGCAGTCCTTTGTGGAGTGGTGTTCCATCTTATAACAGCGGAAGCAGAAGTTAATGGGATTAAATTCCCCCATCTCGATTTTCCCTCCAAAATATTTGCATTGAACAGCAGGAGCCCGCATTCCTTTTACTTCTGGGTCATGGAGGTATCCGTCAAGACGACCTTGGAGACGTGGGAATGATCCCAATTGTCTCGTTTATTTCGAAACTTGATGAGCTCTGCGACTTTGGCTCACTCCTGGCTCTTCCCCCTATCTTTACAAATCTCTTCCTTGTTATATTGGACTATCTACATGTCCACTCTCTTGCAGAACAAGTTCCAATGGAACAGGATCTGCGGGGGAATGTAGGCCAATTCCAAGAAGGGTATTCACAGCTTCTTTATTTGTAATCGCCTCTGCGTCCTTTTAGCATATTGCGAGGTATCCTATGGCTACATCCAGTAGCCCTAGCATGGCAATGTTTAGCCGCCCTTAAACGACTTCGAAATACTTTGTCCCTGCTTGACTTGTTTCACCCATTGATGGCGCGCAGCGGGATCCTGGTCATGCTGCTCTGTGCCATCTCAACTCGAGAGTGGTCCCTCGAGTTGATTCTCTCTTTCGAGTTCCTTATCCTTGTTTTTTATTTGGCAACCTTTTGCTGGCTATTGTTGTTAACCTGTTTTCTGTGGGCATTGTATACTTCGTTATAACTTGGAAGGTAACTTGAAGGTAATCCCCTCTTCGTTGCGATTCAGGTTCCGTGAACGTAGAATGCCAAATGGGATTGGTTAATAATGAAGTGTGAACCTGTGGAGGTCCTCTCGAAGTGGGAATAGCGACAGATTTTTTTTGTTGGTTAGCGCGGAATCAACCATTAGTAAATTTGGGTGCCGTCCATCGAGGGTTTGGCTATCAGAACGGGTGTTACTTCTCTGTGTGGTCCTGGCTTGGCCCACAGGATAGAGAATGGGGCGATAACTCCTTCCCCTGGGTTGCATCTCTGCCCCTTGTCCAGGTGCCGTTTGTGTTCCACCGTAAGCAGGCCATCAAACCTTCTTTTCCCGGCGCCTCCAATTATGTCTTTCACATAGAATGGCATAGTTGGGACGAGGAGAAATGTGTGGCCGTCACTGTTCACTCGTCTGTCATTACTCCGTTGAAGAAATTGTGGCGGTGGTGGGGTTAAGTTGACAGAGAGTCGCCTACGCGCTACAAAAGTATAATTTCTTCTTTTTTAAACCCGTAGGGTAAAGTGAAAGAGTTTTCACGTTCTTCCACAACTTTTCCTGCTAAGACCACCTTTACTGGTAAGAAATTTCTTCAGTATTAGCGTTGTTTTTTTTTGTTCCAACATGACTGCCCATTATATATATATATATATATATATATATATATATATATATATATATATATATATATATATATATATATATATATATATATATATATATATCGTAGAAAAGGCTCCCGACGATATACTTTATATCTATTCTTTGTGGAGATTATTCTATATTCGAGTGCGGAGTTTTAATCAGATGGCTGAGTATTATTTTACGTTAATAAATAGGCCTGGAGAGGGCTTATTTATCTTCAATATACTTAAGAAGTGGAACGGAGCCCAAGGATAAATGATATTGCCAGCATTAACAAAATAGAATTTTATTAATTAAACTAACAAAAATAACACATGGAAAATATTTACATGACCGGTGATTAAAATGGGAGATGCACATGAAATGAAAGGGTCATAGGATAAGTTTGACTAAGCGCTGGATTAAGATTTGGAAGGATTTAAATGACAAAACAAACAAAAAGGGAAAGGTTCGACTAAATCCGTGTTAAAGCACGGAGCTACGTTGGCAACAAAGTTAAGTAATTAAATGCAATTCGTAGCTTACGTATTTATAAGGTCGGCGTGCAGATGAAGGCGATTTGAAGGAATAGCTTCGGTCCGACTGGCAATTTTCTTTCCAGGAGGAGGAGTTTTTAGGGATGTTGTCCTTACCGAGGGGAAAAGGACAGACTTCGAGGAGTGGGAGCGAAGTGGACTCGGAAGTACGAGCGATCCTTGAGACAGGATACCGGAGATGTTCTGGATGAACAATTGAGGTTATTGAGGTAACCAAGCGTTCTCTTGAAGAACGTTAAAAGGGGGAATTAAATTACCACTGACGTGATATCAGGGGAGTGAGAACCGTTTCTTGTCGAACGGGCTCGAAGAACAATGACTGTTCTAAAGTTGTTCTCTTCTGAACAATTGAACAACAGGGGGGCCCTGTTGATTTGGAGTCTCGAGGGGCACGAACCTTAGCAGTCAAGAATATAGTCCTCTTCTGGACAATAAGGGAGTTCTCGAGGTAGAGAGTTCCTAGGTACACAAGGGAGACCGGATCGGCGTGATGCCTGACGAAGATAATCGGGATCTGAAGAAAATGCGAAATTCTATCGCATAAATAGCCTGAGCCAGCCCCTCGGGGTATGGTAATGGGGGACCTCCATGGAATGTCCCGCTAGCGATTCGAACACTCTTATCTTCCCATAAGCCTAACTCAATCTGGCCAGATCAACGCCTGCAGGCAAACGACGGATTGAACCTCCTTGATTAAACTTGGGGCGGGGAAAGATAAGACTCTGGAAATGTTCGAGGCGATGAGAACGCCATGCTCCTCTCTTCTCACGCATGAGTACAAATATGTGATAGAAGTAAGGCGCGGCAGCCTCAGGCAATTCTTTCACAATATATATATATATATATATATATATATATATATATATATATATATATATATATATATATATATATATGTGTGTGTGTGTGTATTGATGGGTGTCTTCGAAAACAAATGGAGAGGGAGGATAAGAGATAAAACATAAGTGGTACAAGGTTTTTCTTTGCTGACGTTTGTCTCCTTCGGAGCTTCCTCAGAGTAATAAGAAACTAAGATAAAAAATGAACAGAACCGCCGGCTTTTTTGTGCTTTTTCGTGGCACAACTGCACCAACTCAATAATATTATACAAGAAATGAACTGAACCGCCGGCATTGATGCGTCTGAGCTCGTGGCTGATTAACCAGATTGTTCTGACGTTAAGGTAGCGTAATGTTTAGTCCTTAGCGCATCTATGCGGAGGTTCAGTTCATTTCTTGTATAATTTAACGCCCACACTCACCTGTTCGAATTCATTTGCGAATCTATTGAAATGGCTTCGAAGATCATTGAAAAAGGACCTCTCGCATTCAGCATGGAAATCACATCAACCCACATACAAAGAGACGCCTTCGACAGACAATAAATGCTTCAGATGTTATGCCATGAAGAATCACACGAAACAAAATTGCCCTAAAAAGACATGCTCATCTGTTCAGAATGTCTAACAGAAGGCCATTCGTGGCGCAACTGCCTTAACTCAATAATATTTTTGTCAAAAGAGAATCAAAATACCAAATGAAGGCTAAAACTCACCATTGCTATCGCCCTTGAACGAACGTGAGAACTCGCCCGAGCTATCTGCCATGCATTAATTTCGTCCTAATTATGTCCGATACTTGGTATGGACATAAGTAGGGGCCCATGAGGAAACTGGTTTGAGGAATAACCCACAGCGGAAGCATAGGTCAGAAATAATTCCGGTATGGGACTTAACTGCAAACTTTGAGTGGGGGAGTAATCCTCACACCCGAAGATCCCACCAAAATCACAGAGGGAAGAAGCCATCGCCTCTGTGAACGCTGGAAGCAGTTACGATATAAGAAACTCGAGAGACGGTGACACCATGGTAGTGGCAGTTGATTTGGGCACTATTTTCATAAAGTCCACAATGATTAATCCCTCTAGAGGATTCCAACTGGTTCCAGCCATACATTATCATCCTCCATCCCGGGAGTACTCGAGCAGGTGACCACTTAGGTAATGGTTGGGAGATCTCAACTCAATTAAAAAAACAGTTTTTTACCAACAACTCTTCATATTTACTTACCACTAATTACGCTTCACACGCAAAAACATAATTACAAATTTAATTACAGGAGAAGAAGGACCAAGGAGAGGAAAGATTTGCAGCAAACATGGAGACCCTCACTAAGGGGTTCCCTTAAGGACCATTCCCGATTCCTTCCCCTCCCATAACAGCCAACTCTGTGAAGTGCTATTTGCTGAACTGAAGGTAGCACTCGTGAAGCTTATCGAAGTTTCAAGTGATTTCATTGCTATATGCGTTAAAACGAGAGATGTGGACGAGTTCCTGTCCTAAGATGGAGATTGCCTGCTAAAATCAATAGGTCTCGATGCAAAAAAACAAACAAAAAACTCTCGCAAGTGACAGTCAACCGCAGCGTTATCTGCCACAAAGTGGAGAGTTGGGTTGGCGAACACTCGATTGATGAATCAAAAGCAGTGATTGAAAAACAACACGCATGGGCAGAGGTCTGAGAAGTTATCACCTTCAGAGACCACACTCTTATGTTTTAAGTAACATTTACCTCCACGGAAATTGCACGAAAGGCCACAACGAAAGGAATCCTGGTTTTCAGCATGAGGCTCCCAGGAGAAAGCATCGAAAAGGAAAGATTCCACATCATACAAATGTGCTTTGTATGCTATAAACTTGAGGTACACACATCGACAAACTGCCTCGATAGGGAAAAAATGTGGTGCAGTGAATGTGCAAACCAGGGCCAGCGATTTGACAGTGCAAAAGCACACAAAAGTAGTGCCTCAATTGCAAGGGCGGCCACAGGACCATGGGCCTGAACTGTCCCCAAAGAAAGGACCTTATGAAAATGAAAGGTGAGGAATCAAAGAAGGCTAAACAAAACACATATGTAAGCGCCGCAAAGAAAAGTGAGAAGATGTAAAAATCGAGGGCATCTCTGGCAGAAGTGAAAGTCTCCAGCGATTTGAGCCTCAGCATACTCATTTGCATCACACATGCGAATGTAGCTAATGCAGTTAAGCCTGGTTACTACGACGTTGTGCTTAACTATCTGTTGAAGGCAAAATAACCTTAAAACAGTGGTTGTGCCGCCCAACTCTGAATGCTCCAGAGTATTCAAAGATATGAAGCTAAGAATAACACGCTCAGAGAGCAGGAATTAAGGCAACGGTAGAAGTGCCCTTCTCGGATGAATCCGAAGAGGAAGAAGAAGAAAAAGAAGATGAAGAAGAGAATACAAGCTCATTGGCTCAGAGGGAGACGAAGGCCCTTGCACGCGTACCAGGGCGATTAAGAGTAAGGTATTTTTTTAAATTTACAGAGCTCATCTGGCGACTACCTACTTGGGCATTAATGGCCGTATTCAACACTGCCTAGTACTAGGCCTCTTTAAAATAAGATGCAAAAAGGAAAACCAAAAAAGCCCAACAATAAAAAAAAGGAAAAAGGCAATAAGCAGGAAGCAAGCTCAGGCGTCGGGGAAGGTCTGCCTCCCCCCGGCGCTGGAACGTGAGACCTGTTAAAATGACAAAAACCAACAAGGTACACAACTAGTTAAATAAAAGGGTGAAGGACGACCTCCCCCCCCCAAAAGTCTATAAGTCCTGCAGTCTATGTGCACGAACTCGTCCCAAGTACAAGGGACATGTGGTAGCGACCCCGCTCATACCGGTACTGGGACAGGTAACGTGCGCGGAGATCGCCCAGACTGGGACATTCAACAAGAATATGCCGAACAGTCTTGGGGACAACGCAGTGTTTACAGTAAGGCGCTGGCGAGCACTCCATCAAATGGCCATGTGTCCCGCGAGTGTGTCCAATTCGGAGACGATAGAAAGCAACCTGAAGCCCTCGCTGTATTTGAAGGTAGGTCCATGGGAACAGTCGCGGCGCAGTGGCACGCAACTTTAAATTCCCTTCGACCGTATCCCATCTTCTTTGCCTAGCAGCCCGGAGAGCTGCCCGTATTCATGCCATGTAGTCGGTGTGAGGAAGAACGAAATGCTGGTCCAGTCGCCGAGTCTTCGCGGACTCTTTGGCGCCCTCATCGGCGCACTCATTCCCTGCAATTCCTACATGTCCAGGAATCCAGCAGAAGATAATCTCGACATCCGCCCAGCTTGCCAAAACCGTGCATCACGGATATCGCGAAACAGGAAATGCGGAGATTCCAATGCCTCGAGAGCACTCAGGGCGTTTTGTGAGTCGCTATAAATCACAATCCGGTCTCCAAACCGGGCACGTCGCGTAATCTCTCGTACCGAGTGGTGTATTGCGACCAGCTCGGCCGTGAAGATGGACGCGGCGCCTGGCAGAGCCCCGCTGACTTCAAACAGAGAGGATACGGCGTGGAAGCCGACTCCCTCTTGGGACTTGAAGTCATCCGTATACAATGGCACGGTTCCAGCGTGACACGAGGTGTGCTCCAAAAAAGGTCGAGCGCAATACTCCCGGCCCTGTAGAAGCTTTGGAAGCAAAGGCGTGGCGACAAATAGTCAAAGGTGGTACCCACCAGGGTGGCATCCTGGGCAAAACCAGCTGCGCCACCAGCCCGAGAGCTATACCTAGCTCTCGAAGGAGTTTTCTGGCCATAAACACAAAGGGCTTAGGGTATGACTGGCGTCTCTAGGCGGCATAGGCACCGTCAAAATCATCTGCGGATGCAGTGAGAGCCTTTGGCGACTGAGGGAGGCGCCCGGCTTGGGCGTACATGCGAATAATGCACTGTGTACAGCATAGAGCGAGTGGCATCTCCCCATCATCGGCAAGTTGGCCCTCAATGGGGAAAGTGAGGAAGGCACCGCTCGCCACGCGAAGGCCGGTGTAGTGGATCGAGTCCACCTTCCGCAATACAAGCTCAGCTGCGGATACATAAAATTCGCATCGATAAAACAAAGGATCGATAAAAAAGTAAGGCAGTCGCCCTATCAGCACCCCAAGCGCTAAACGTTACTAAACGAATAATATCCATGGCGCGGGTACAAGAGACCCTAAGGCTGCAAATATAAGCCTCCCGGGAGAGGCGTTGGTCAAATACAAGACCGAGGAAACGGTGCAATTCAACCACTTCCAGGCTTACCTCATTGAGAAACAAGTCTGGGTCAGAGTGGAGCTGTGGATGGGGGCAGAAATGCACCACCGTAGTCTTAACCCAGGAAAACCGAAACTTGTGCGCTTCGGCATAGCGAGAGACGCGGGTAAATGCCTGTTGGATTCGACGATCCAGAGATGGCATCTGGGCCGCACCACAGGAGATCCAAAGGTCTTCCACGTAGAGCGTAGCGAGAACATCTTCTGGCAGCACCGAGGTGATGCCGTTGATGCTCAGGGCAAAGAGTGTGACACTGAGGATAATTCCCTGCGTGACACCCTCTTCCTGCTCCATTGGGCCGGAGAGGGCTCCTCCCTCCCCCACCCATAGGCAGAAACCACGATCTCGTAAAAATTCAAATATAATGCCTGGGAGGTGTCTCCTCGCCCCCAACGTCTGGAGACTCTCCATGATACTGTATCGCCATGCGGTATCATAGGCTTTCTCCAGATCGAAAAATACTGTGGCGTAGGCCACAAAGAAGAGGTTAGAGAGATTGAGTGGAAAGCGGCTGGAGTAGAGTGATCTCTTCCAATTTGCGAAAGGCAAGCACAGTAGCGATTCGCCAGGAATCTGGAAGGAGACCCCCTACCCAGATCCTGTTGAACAGATCTAACAGGCATCGTCCGGGAAATCGTCCGGACCATGGGTGGTGTCCGTACACGAACAAAGAGTGGAACCCAACTCACTCAAAGTAAGCCTCTCGTTAAAAAGGTTCTCCGCCTCTGGAGGTAAAGTCAGGCCGATGGCCTTCCTCGACATCAAGACGTTTATTGAATGCTGGCGGAGCAGCATCCAGCCTAGAGAATGCGGAGAAAGCGGTCGCGAAGGATTCTGCCACGGTGGCGGAGTCCCATTCTCCTGGAGAACTTGAGGGGGTTGCTGCGAGAACATGCCTCGAATCCTTTTGACTCGCTTCCACCCCTATGCTAGAGTTCCCCGCGTCGAAGTCAGCTAACAGTGGAATGTACGCGGAAATAACAGTATATCTCTTATCAAGGTGCAGCTGCACAGCTACTGCCTGAAAGAAGGTATCTAAAGCGAAGAGAAGAACGGAGACATTATGCCGGGTGTAAATCGTACATCCTCCCGCCCGATCCCCATCCCGTAGCGGTGGGGTCGCAAAACCCTTATATCCCGTGAGGGTGGGCAGGGCATATGCGCCCAGCATCGTCTCCTGCCAAAAGATAGCTAACGGGAAACGGGAGGAGACGAACCTCCGCAACTCCTCCAGGTTAGCTTGGAGGCCGCCGCAATTCAATTGAAGGAATATGCCCTCCAGGCATAGCTCGGAGGAGATGCGGGGGACCTCTTTGAAGAAAAGATCCTCACGGAAATGGCCTTACGCTTCCCAGAAGCAGAACTCCAGGCGCTGTTGGCCGGACAATGCGCTGACAGCGCTGTCGCCTTCGAGGAATTATTGGGGGAGATTGGGCTCGTTATGCGAGTCTTTTCCCCCCTCCGCTTCGAAACCTTAGGCGGGTGAGCGGATTTGGAGGAGGGAAGCCCTCTTTGCGAGGATCCACCATCTCCGACCACCCAGCTTTAGGAACCCCCGAAGATGGCCTGGCGAACAACTTCAGAGAGGTTACCTCCTGTGAGTCTAACAACGACTCGATGGAGGTGCGTGGCCGTTCCGTCTTGCGGAAAACGGTTACGCTGGGGGAAGCGGGGGAGCCCTGATTTTAACAGTTTAGCAGGAGCTTAGATTGGACCCTCTGTGCCACCAGCTTTACCAGAGGACTTCCCGGAGTGGGTAGAAGCCGCAGAAGAGCTCCGAATGGGCGCGGAAACGACCGTACTCGTAGGCCTTGAGGGGCCAGGAGAACCTCCAGGAGCCTAAACGGCCAGGATTTACTTCTTAAAGAAATACGCATTACATTGCTTCGAAGAAGCGGGATCTGGCTCTCGGCAGTTGACACGATTGACCACACACGATTTGGACTTATCGTGTGCGGCCTTGGAGCAATTTACACAGACTTCGGGTGACCCCGACTTTGCACGTCTACAAGATCGATTCGTATGGCCGAAGCGGTGACAGTAATAGCACCGCCGCGGCAGGGTCACGAATGCCTTCACGCGGTAGCGGTACCAACCAGCACGCACCGAATCAGGGAGCTTGTCACAGTCGAACGTGACGAAAAGTGTAGGGGTGGGTCTCGAGGCCCCTCCCTGTTTTCTCATCACACGTTCCATCTTGACCGCCCCATGGTACGCCAGCTCTAAGGTGATGTCGTCTTTGGAGTAGTCCACGAGTTTCATCGCATAAACTACTCCTTTCACGAAATAATGGTAGAGTGCTGCGTCATACTCATGGGCGTGTTATCAAGTGTCCGAAGGGCACTAATCATGGCCGCCTTGGAGTGATTCGACGCATTCTCCAAAAGGCGCCTGTCCGAGAAACGGGTCACCTTTGGATCTCTACCAATCACACTAGCTAAAGCTTTCCTCTGATGGATCATGTTGCTATTAGCCAACATGCTACCATCAGTGGAGCAAATAACGAGGAAGCGTTTAAAGCCAGCGGACTTGAAAACGCTATGTCTTCTCTGAATGAGGGGCCCCGACGTAATCGAGGCTCCGCTCTGTGCACTTGTACGTTTTGTCTTTGTCAGGGACTCTGCACCGGGTTGGCAGTGGGCCCGGACATGCCGAACTTGGCTTGCTCGCTAACCGAAGCAGCAGACCCATCCGTCCCCGCAGCCTCCGCGAAGGAGAGGAGCCCCGAGTATTTTTTGTCTTTTTTTGTTTCTTTTCTTCTTAGGAGAGAAGGGCGAGGAATGATCCCAGTTCTTCCCTCCACCTGCAATGGCCCCCACGTCAGATGTACTAGCCTTAACAAGGTCCCTCTCCGAGATGCAGAAGGTCCTGGCGGGCGCAGGGGCACAGGCCGGAGGAGGAGATCTCTCCCCTCCTTGTACTGCCTTGGAGACCAAATCCGTATGAGGAGGACCTTGCATAGGGGCGGACTCGAGTTTGGTTCTTGGCGCCGAGCCCGGATTGGCCCTCATGGAAGAGGCCCTACCGTCTGAGGCTGGGTTGCCTCAGGATAATGTCTATCTCGTGGGGGGGGGCTCCATTTGGTTATCCCCCCCAGGACATCACAGGTCACATTGGCAGAGGTGTCACGAGTGAGTATGTGGAGGCACAGGCCTTGACCCCCGCTAAACCCAGTATACGAGCCAGCAGGTTTCTGGAGGGAAACAGTCGATGGGCCCTATCTTTCCTCTTCCCCTAAGGGAGTTTGCCATAACGAGCCGCTTCAATGAGGATCGGTCAGTTATAGGCTGCCTGTTGGCTTTATTGGCAGTCTCTTTGGAAAGTAGAGGAGGGACTGCGGCTGGAAAGAGGGAGGCACCCGAGGGCACCTCCAGACAAAGGGGTGAGGGAGAGTCCCCTACCTCAGTAGGCAAAGGAGAGGAGTGAGCTTCCTCTCCGGTCAACGGATTTGGAGGGTCGCCTGTGAAAGCAAGGTGGGGGGAACCTCCAATTTTTCAGTGGAGCTGCCCGAGGGCGGCTCTGACGTTAAACGTGGCTAAATTAAGGGGATTTTTTTGTTAGTCTCATTATTGGGCATGGTGACCCTTATTTAATCACGGGATGCAGACGCTAATCACCCCTCGCCGTAGCCCACTCTGCAAGGGGTGCTTATGGGGTTGTCAAAGCCAGGTGCCGCCATTTTAGGCCACCCCTAGTGCCTGGTAACCTGGCAGCTCTTCGTCATGGCGGCTCCACCTTGGGCATTGCGTAAAAAGGATAATATCAAGTGAGAAGGAAAAGGGATGTGAGGAAGGTATGGGTAAAGGAAACAGGTTGTTAAAAAAGCCACCATCCCAAACCGGAGCTCAAGGGTTAGGGAACATTGCCCCCTCCTCCCTCAGCCCCGATCCGGGATAGTTGGATGAGAAGAAGGTCAGCATCTACCCTGTGAAAATAGAGGCCGATCAGAGAAAGTTGTGGGAGAGGTTTTAGGGGAAGTAAGGAAGTAGGAGAGAAACACAGGCTGACTGAAAGAAGGACAAGAGGCTAAGCTGGGTCCGGACGGGGCGCTGAGTCCGGTCAGCACGGCGGCCCGGAAGGTAAATCGCCGCGCCCCTTACGGGGTAAGAGTAAGGTAAAAACTCCAAGAGTCCCCCCTCCAAAGAGCGAGAAGCCTGGACACTCACGAGATGTCCACCAGGCGGAAAAAAGAGAAACAAGAGGAAAAGAGGAAACACCTGTAGATTACACAACTTCATGAATGAAGAGCACTGAGGATATTGGAAATTAACACCAATAGCTGGAAAACCAAAGGGCCTCTTTACGGAAATATATTCAGAGAAATTGATGAAGATGTCATCTTTATTTTGGAAAACGCGATCGACCCACGTAGTAAACAAATTAAAATTTGGAACTATGACGTGTTTATCAAGACCTATTCACAAGATCAATACGACGGTGTCGCCCAGGCGATTATAAAAGAGATAAAATGAAAGTACATCAGAAAATTTGAAGAATCCTATTTCGCGATAGAGGTCGAACTCGACTTAGAAATGATAGTCATAGCCACCGTATAGCAGCCGCCAAGCAGTCTTTTTACCTTTACAGTCTCTTAATGGCATATTTTGCAGAAGGAGAAGGAGCTCCACAATCCTAATGGAGGTCCTGAATGTCAGGTATCAGGAGTCCAGCTATAGAACTTTCATTGGGGTCGCAAGGAGTCTCGGTACTTTGCTAGACAGGAACATCGTCCAGCGAATTGGCCCCAATTTCTCCACCTGTTAGAGAAGGGGGTCGCACAAAACGAGACATCTGTCTGGCCAATCGTCAGCTAACATTCACCTACTACAATTGCAACGCTATACAAGACCCAGTCGTAGTTAGAAAAAACTATGAACGGGCAGACCGAACACGTTATTCGCAACTCCTCTAGAACTATCACCCTCCCACTATGGATGAGGCAATTCTCGCGGAGATTAACAAGGCACTAGACGACCTTGATCCCGAAATCCGTGTATAGGACCATCTCTTCATATAGATGGGCCGAACACATAAAAGATTTGAATCGTGAGCTGAAATTATTAACGAGATTAACATCGGAAACGCCCCAATTGACTCGATACAAAGAATTAAAGAGCTCAAAGAACTCAATCAGTTGATCCTCTAACAGCAGTGGAGAAGATGGGATGATGTGATCGAAAGCCTCGATCAGGATGCACCTCCCAAAGATTTTTGGCAATAAATCAGGCGTCTCAAAGGATCGACTGGAAGAAAGAAGAAAATGGAAATGCAAACGAAGACTGAAACATCGAAACGGAAGAAAATATAGAAGCAATATTCTGAAGTTATTGGGAAAACATTCAATATGAATAAAGAGGAGAATGAGAAATATGATAAGAGTTTGAACACCAAATCATAAAAAAGTTGAGCACACAAATCCATAGGACGCACCCTCACCACCAGGTCGATAGACAGCATGATGGAGAAATTATAGCAGAGGAGGAACTACTCGGCGAGCTCCACTCATTCCGCCTGAAAGCCGAAGGCCAATCGAGGCTAACAAAGTTAAATTTTGAAAAGGGCTAACGCCTGTATAAATACAGGATATTTCCCCGATGCTTTCAAGAACGCTAAGATGATCTTAGCAAAGTAAAGAAAAGATCCAACGAGGAAGGAGCGGTGCCGACCAATTTCACTCTAGTAATTTGGCGAGAAGCTCTTTGAGAAAATCCTCAACCGAAGACTGACGACTCACCTGTGCAATACATACCAATATCACTTCCGGAAAACGCGAAATAGGGAAATGGTGATGAATGTCATCACAGAAAAGCTTGCTCAAGCCAAAAGGGAGGGGAGTTACGTGGACATTGTATTTCGGGATGTATCAAAAGCATTTGCTAAAGTTTGGCAAAGGGCAATGCATTTTAAGATCCTTCAAATGGGACTAAGTGAAAATTTAGAAAGAATCCTGTGACTATGAATATCACGGAGAGAGCAGCGTATATTAGTTTAGGGAACATGGACGGACCTACGTTCAGGCTTAATCCAGACCTTTCTCAAGGGGAGTAGCTGTCCCCAACTCTTTACTTGATATACAAGACAGATGTCCCAGCCCCTGGCAATTCCACTTGCCTCAACATTCAATTTGCGGATGATTTCAGCCAGATAATTCAGTGTCCATGGCGTACCGTGCCTATCCAAGATTGTATTAAGGCGGCAGAAATCGAGGCTAATAAGAAAATAAGAATGAACGAAGAGAAATTCAAGGTGGTCCCCATTGAAAACAGACTACTATTAGATGTCAGGGTTGTGGATAGGCGCTATCCCTATACCACGGATAGCAATGTACTTGGTATGAAAATACTTAATCCGGGTACATGAAGCACGTCTCTGATCGAATTCGAAAACCTCCGCTGCAGTCAGAACCCTGACACATGCTCAAAAGCATCCGAGAGAGCAATAAGAAGATCTCTACAATGCACCTGTAAGTTCTACGCTGCTACACCCCGCTTTCGCCTTCTCTTGTGCCTCGAGTACAGTCATTGAAGAACGTAGTAGGAATATGCAGGGGATGGTTAATCAAGAAATGGATGAAGAAAAAAAGATCCAGAAGCCATCTAAGATTAACAATTTCCGCTAGCCTTATGGCTAACAGAGATTAAATGCCGTTCAACACATGATGGAATGTGTAAAAAACACCTGAAAAAAGAATTTTTTTAACGATTATTGAACTAGCAATAAACTGGAAAAACTACCCGATTACGACAAAACCTTACCAATTAAACTAAAAAAACTCACCAATTTTGAATCAATAGGAAGGAACTCGAAGAACGATGAAAGAAAACGACGAAAGCACAAAAGACGACCTACACCACAGAATACATGAAAATCAAAATAATAAAGTAATTAAATCATAAATTAACCACAAATGCGCATAATTATACAAAAAAAACATTAAACTTTTAATCAAAAGGCTTGAACGCTGCATAAAACAAGAACAACTGAAGATATACACGAACATCAAAACAATGAAGGCGATAAGCCTGATCACCATGCGACTTGCATCGCTTTGCAAATCCCCTACATTATCTTTTCTTTTCACCACTTTTATTTCGTTCTATCTATACCACACGTGACTTGTACCCTTCCATACAAGAACACACACATTTACACTAATTGGTAATTGAAAGTTCATTCTTTCCTACTCACGACCATCAAACAACTCTTTCTCCACTAAAGGAAGCAACATAAATGTAAAACTTGATATCAATGACGCCTCAACAACAAAGAAGACTTCCGTCTGAAGATGCTTGAAGAGAGGCAAAAGCTCACGGCCGAAATAAAATGGATCTCCCTCAGCTGATTTTTTATTTTCAGCCAGATACCAAAAGCTGCATTCGCCAGTTAGAATGTTCCAAGCTAAAATTGGTAATGTCAAAATACACTGACTGATATATAAATATATATATATATATATATATATATATATATATATATATATATATATATATATATATATATATATATATATATATATATATATATATATATGTAGCGAGAGGGGTCTGTTCTTTCTTGCGGATGTCCGACCATATAAATTCGTACTTGGATTTCTATAAACAACTTGATGAAAATATAACTTCATTTATGAAGTTGAAGTTGTTATAATGAAGGGATGGAGCTTGATGAATCCATCAACCGAAGTGGAACGGATCACAACGATGAATAACTGTCCTTGATTGTTTCTAAGGCTGATCTGGGTTCCTGCGAAGAATCTCTTATTTTATACAAGGTAAGCGCGACCATGGGAGAGAGAGAGAGTGGGGCGAAGAGGGAGAGAGAGAGAGAGAGAGAGAGAGAGCCACAAGGAGCCACAAGGAGCCACAAGAAAAATAAGTACCCTAGAAGAACTTACGGTCCATATAAAGAGGGTGCTTTTGGCGCAATCCTCGAAGGTGTCCGTTGGCAACCTCGAAGATCACTCGCGGGGATCTTGACGGTGATTTCGCAAGACTTTATCTAGTCTTGACTTGAACTGGTCAACTGTTGACAACTTCCGTCGGAAGTGCGTTCCAACTACCACAGATACTGTATGTGAAGAATTTCGCACACAGATCACGGTAGTATCACTTCAGTTCTAGTTTGTAGCCGTGATTTCTTGTTCTTCCCTCGCTGAGCTGGAAAATAACCCCGTTGTCCAGTCTGTCGAAGCCTCGAAGTATTTTAAACACTTCGATAAGCTGACCACGTAGTCTCCGGGTCTCCAGCGAGAACATATCTAATTCCCTTTATCTATCTTCATAACTTTTATGTCTGATAGAAGGAATCAGTTTGGTTGCCCTGGCTTGCACGCGTTTCAATCTCGCGATGTCCTTTCTAAATAAAGGACTCCAAAATTGTACGGCATAATCCAGGTGCGGTCGGACGAGGAAGTTGTACAGACAGAGTACTATCTCCTTGTTCCGATATCCAAACTGTCGCTTTATATACCCTAACATACTTTGGGCTTTCTTCTCCACCTCAATACACTGTTTCGAGAACTTGAGGTCACTGGTAATAGTTACACCCAAGTTCTTCTCAGTGTCAGTGGATTCAAGAGCAGTCCCCTTAAGGATATAGGGCGATTGGGGACTTCGGTGGTCGATATGCATCACTTTGCATTTGTTTACGTTG
This sequence comes from Ceratothoa steindachneri, assembly GCA_963969495.1. Taxonomy (NCBI): domain Eukaryota; kingdom Metazoa; phylum Arthropoda; class Malacostraca; order Isopoda; family Cymothoidae; genus Ceratothoa; species Ceratothoa steindachneri. Next base: position 22,581,048 of record OZ018330.1, on the reverse strand, counting down.
GAAGGCATTTGACACGTATCAGGCCATTCCTCAATCTTCCGAAGATCATCTTGCAGGCGGGCAGTATTTCCATCCTTTTCAAGGTTCATACCAAGCTTGGTATCGTCGACAAATTTAGAACTCTTGGCAACTATGTCACCGTCCATGTCTTTGACGTAGATGATGAATAGTAGTATGCCCAGGACAGAAACTTGAGGCACCCCGCTAGTAACGGGAACCCACTCAGAAGCCTGTCCATTCACCACCACTCGTTGTCATCTGCCATTTAGCCAGTTCTCTATCCAGCCTGCTACTTTGCCGTCTATGCCCAGCGCTCGCACTTCCCGGAGAAAGCGGGAGTGTTGTACCTTATCAAAGGCTTGCTGAAAGTGTAAGTACACCACATCCACCGCCTTATACCGATCGTGCTCACTGAAGACGAAGTGGAAGAATTCCATTAAGTTTCGTCAGGCATGACCGTTGACTTCGGAAGCCGTGCTGGGAACTCCTCAGTAGCAGCTTTGACTCTAAATGCGACGTCATTTTGTCCACCATGATGCTTGCCATGAGTTTACCGACTATCAAAGTCAGACTGATAGGTCGGTAGTTCGACGGTTGGCTACGGTCTCCTTTCTTGAAGATAGGAGTTACCTCCGCTTCACGCCAATCTCTAGGACGCAATCGGTCCGGATTGACATGTTGAAGATTGCGCTCAGGTGTCGTGACACTTGATCGCGCACTTCTTTCAAAAATTTAGGTAGAAACATATCCGGGCCAGGTGACTTATTTGTCATTAGGTGAGTGATCTTCTCTTTTATTTCTCCTTCGGTGAAGTCCATATCCTCCAGCTTTTTCCCGAAGTAGGAATCCGTTGTCTGGGGGATGGGACTACACTCTTCAGTAAACACCGAAGAGAAGTAGTCGTTGAGGAGTTTAGCATTTTCTGCAGCTGAGTGCTTTAATGTCCCCTCCTCATTCCTCAAAGGGCCAATCGTTCGACGGATCGGTTTACGGCTGTTTACATATGCAAAAAACTCCTTGGGATTCTCTTTACAAAGTCTCGCCACTCAGAGTTCCTCAGATCGCTTAGCCGCCCTTATGCTGGACTTCACTCTTCTGGCTAGCCTCCGGTATTCGTCAAATTCACCCGAGATCTTCGATTGCCGGTACACATTTCTCTTCTGCCTAAGCAGTTGCCCGATTTCTCGATTAAGCCACTTTGGTTGAAGAGATGACCGACGGGGGCATTTCAGAGGATGAAACGCAATTGAAGACTCATGAACGTGGTTTTGAAACTGTTACACGAGTCTTCAACACGCTCGCACACTTCTAGCGTCAGTCACGTCAGTCAGTCCAGCACGAAGACCTGCAAAGTCTGCTCTTCTCAAATCAAGTTTCCTAGATTTACTAGTTGCAGGCTTTGCCTTGGGGACTTTGAATACAAATCTAATTAGTCGGTGGTCACTGCCACCGAGTTCTTCGCCAACAGAGATATCCTCAACGATATCATCCTCAGAGGTGAGAACCAAGTCGAGGATATTGTCTCCTCTCGTTGGCTCTCTCACCCATTGAGTCAGGAACTCGTTGTTCGCAAACTGTGTGAGTACTGCGTTCTCGCCACAGGGTTCTTTGGTTTCCCAGAGAGATAGCGAGATAGGAGAGGGAGGTCGTGTGAACCTAACATAGACTATCGAGGCGAGGGAAATTGCAAAACAGAATTATGGGTGTTAGAGGCCAAGGACCCATAAATAGTGGTTATAGGGCTTCTGCTGACGGAGTTTTAAGGGGAAAGGAATGAAGTCTCATCGTCGTTAGGCGATGCCTAAGAAAGAACGTGTATATGAATGTGCACAACTTTTGTGTACATAATCATTATATATATATATATATTTATATATATATATATATATATATATATATATATATATATATATATATATATATATATATATATATATATATATATATATATATATATCATGTTTTATTAAAAGCAACCTCTAGTTTCGAATTAATAATTCATTTTTTAATCTTCTCGATTTGTCTTATATTCTCCTTTTCTTCATTGTTCAACCTGTGGATAAGCGTACCGATGTTCATCGGGGACTGATGTTTGTTATTTTGCCAAATTAATGTAATTTAGCACTTTCTTTAATTTAACTGACGCGTTTCGATACATCGAGTATCATCTTCAGAGTTACAATGGGGAATTATTACAAAGTATTTAGTTTATATATGTTACAAAATGCATTAACAAAATTAAGAACGAAGCTATACACGTATATGTAGGCAGGTTGGATCCAGGTGATGAAAGGTCGGAGGAGTAGGTAGCCAAAGAGGGGGGGAACGAATTAAGCTGCTTGCAAGAGGGGATTAGTGGTTAGGGGCATCTCTGAGTACACCTGTCCCTCTGTTTGCTTTTCTTGCGTTGGGCAGGATTTCATTGGCGTTAGACTGTATGTTTAAATTCGGCCCCTTCTCTTGGATATATATAGCTTCAAGGAAGAGCAGTTGATGCCTATTTGGAGCATAGTCTAAAATTTTGGTGTTTTATTCGATCATTTTTTGGTTGAGGAGCTGCCAATTGTAGGCCATGAATGGTCTTTTGCAGTCTCCTTCTTTTCTTATGTTCTTTTCTTATGTACTTCCTGTGTATGTTTTTTTAGGTGCACCCTTTCCAGATGGTATGACATTCTTCTTGAGAGAGTGGTTTCGGTCATGCCGATATACGAGTTAGGTAAGAGCTCACAGTCTCCTAGGTTTAAATGTGTACTCGTATATCAGATGTGTCTTTTCTTTCGGTTGTAGCGGGGGTTTAGGGTTATTTTCATGAAGCGGGTTGAAGTACGCCTATTTTGATATAGATGATTAGTGCGATCTTTTTCTCGGCGTTTATGGGTTTTATTCGTCGGTCTATAATGTCCTTGATGGCTTTTTCATCTGCTTGGTGTTCGGTGCTTATAGTGCTTGTAGAACAGTTTTATAATATCCTCATTATCCGTATTCCTGTTCTCCATTTTAATTCTTATGGATGTTTGTATTTCTTTATTGGAGAATCCGTTATTTACAAGTACCTGAGTGGCTCTCTCGAGTTCGTTGTGTGTGTCCTTCTATGTGGTGTAGTGGGTAAAAGCACGATTGATGTACGACGATATCACGCTTGTTCGGTAGCGCTTAGGACATTCGCTGTCCCCATCCATGCAAAATCCAGGGTTGGTGGGTTTAATTTATATATATATATATATATATATATATATATATATATATATATATATATATATATATATATATATATATATATGTGTGTGTGTGTGTGTGTGCACAAAAAATAATCGCAAATCAGCACGTGATCTTCGAATGCGTGAAATTCGAAAGGAAAAAAAAAACAAACAAGCGATAGCCCAAGCGCTTTCGTTGTCAAAACTTCTTCAGAGGCAAGTACAAAGATAAATGTTAAAGAAAAAAGTGGAGCTGGGCATATAAAACAAAAGACATGTGACGTCATAAACAAAAGACTAACGGCACTTATCCCTAAAAAAGAAACAAACGATTAAAGAGATTGTTAGGTAAAATATGTTATATAAAACCTGAGAGAGCTTTTTATATTGTTTACATATTCTTTCAGTTATAAAATTATCAAGTTTAAAAAGCCCATCACCAAGATTAAAATTTAGGTGCTGCGTAGATTTAATAATGGCGGATTCAATAAGATTACGCTCATGATGGCCTTTTACATAAATTATTGCTTTTGCTCCTGACCAATCAATCTGATGGCCAGTGGAGCTAATATGTATAAATAAAGGATTAGAAGTCTGCCCTGTTCGGCAACTACATTTATGTTGGGTCACGTGACTCCAATCAATATGGCGTCGCCAATCTTTCTTCTAAGCCTGTTTCACAGGATGTAATTTCTGCTCTCGGTTTTGGCATGGGATTTTCCTTTAGTAACAAGATACATTTTGTTAAGCTTGCTAAGTCCTTTGCTGTTTTAGAAAAATGCAGTAATGTTAGTATTGATGATGTTAATTTCTGTAAAGGGGTCGTAGATCCTGCTGCCCAGCAAATTCGTGAGGAATATACTTTTCCCAGACGTTTTATTAATTCGGTGATGAATCTGAAGAAAGATGAATCCCTGTTTTTCACTAAAGCAGATAAGTCTAAGACATTTGTGGTTCTTGATAAGTGCGATAATATTAGCAAGATGGATGCGTTATTTAATGACAATTTTACATACTCTAAACTAGTTAAAGATCCATTAATTTTTGTTTGTTCATCTTTCTATAAGAAAATCAAATGGTTAATTAAGGACAAAGAGCTAATTCGTAGGCTTGTTGCTACTAAACCTTCTTTGCCTTACCTATATGGGTGGTTAAAACCCATAAACCTGGTTTTCCTCTTAGACCCATTATTAGTTCGGTTGGGTCCATCTCTTACAAACTATCCAAGTGGTTGGTATCGATCCTGAGTCCTTTAATTGGTACAATTCTGTGCTCATGTGTTAGGAATAACATCAATTTTATTGATAAACTTCAAGAACATAATGTGAATTTTGATTTTATAATGGTAAGTTTTGATGCGGTATCTTTATTCACCAAGGTCCCGGTTGACGACCTTCTTAGTTACTTGCCGGGAGTTTTGAATGAAGTTTCATTACCTTTTTCCACTAATGTTTGTATCGAGTTGATTGAATTATAGATAAAAAAAATTTTCCTTCAGCTTTAATGATTGTAGGAGAATCGTCACTCCCCCGTCCTCTCGTAGTGGAGTCACGAGACGATTACCGCAAAGACATCCGGCCCCGGCACCATCACGTCAAGCGCGTAACCGCAGTGCCGCGCCACTCGTCGCTATGAAAGACGGAAAGGTTGTAAAATGCAAGATCTCCCTCAGAAGAGTGAGATTCAATTTCATGTCAAGTAAGAAATTGGAGACGTGTTTCTCCCAAGCTCGAAGGCTAACGAGGAGCCGATGTAAGACTTGGTGAGAAAAATCGTTTGGCATAAGAACCCTCCTGGGCCCGTCCTCAAGCCTCCCCCCCTCTCTCTTATCCCTCCCATAATGGGGTGACGAGTTATAAATAAGAAACACTAAGGAAAATCGGGGTAGAATACGTCAGTCTCCTGGCGACGAAGTCCTCGGATTAAGACCCCGGGCTACCGAGACTGGATTGGTAGAATACGTCAGTCTCCAGGTGATGAAGTCCTCGGATTAAGACCCCGGGCTACCTAGACTGGATTAGTAGAATACGTCAGTCTCCAGGTGACGAAGTCCCCGGATTAAGATCGGGCTACCGAGACTGGACAGATAGTTTACTTGGCTCGTCAGACCAAGAAGTACCCTGCAAGAGAGGAAGGGCTACCTACCTTAAGGGGCTAAGAAGCAGCTCATCCTCGAGCTAGTCCCTGGTTATCAAACCGAACGCTAAGTTAACTTCGTTAAGTTCAACTTACTCTCGTCAGAGAGACTCCTTATATCCCGGTGCATCTTAAACACCAGGGGTATTCCTCGTCCTTGAGGAATTAAAAAAAGAAGAAGGAAAAGGCTTCCCCTCGAGCCCGTTACTCGGTGGCCACACCAAACTCATAAGTTAACTTGGTTGAGGAACCAAGTTCAACTTGTTCTCGTCAGAGAAACCCCCCTCCGTTATATTCGCCCTTGAGGAAGGCTGGAACTAAGAAGAAGCTCATCCTCGAGCTAGTTCCTGGTTACTAAACAGACCTTTAAGTTAACTTATTCAAGTTTAACTTATTCTCGTCAGAGAAATCCTCCATCCTCGATCCTCGCCCTTGAAGAAGACCCTCCCCGAATTCATTCCTCGCCCATGAAGATTAAAGTAACGAAGGAGAATAGCTTCCCCTCAAGCTCGTTACTCGGTGGTCACACCGAAATCTAAGTTAACTTGGTTTAAGAACCAAGTTCGACTCACTTTCGCCAGAAAGACCACGCCTACCTCGGTGCCGCATAAAGCACCGTAATTGTTCTCGTCCTTGAAGAACTCCCCCCTCTGAATACCGTGTGGACCCCCCAGCTGCTACCCAAGCCAAAAGTACCGCGTGATCCCGCCCACCTACATCTGGCCGGTCGGCACGCGACGTGGAGGCAATAACATTCCTGAGGTATTTAAACTCCACTAGAGTCAGGAAGCCTAAATCTTATATATTGAAGTGTGTGGCGAAATTAACCAATTTTAGAGGGTCAACCTAATTGAATTATTTATTGTATATTATAATATTCGGCTTATTTCTGTGTTTAATGGTTCATTTTTGTGTATTAAATTGTTATACTTAAAATATAAGTTTATTTTTGGTAATTATTGTGCGTTTCTCTATATCCTTACGTGTTTCCAACGGCTCTTTTTTAAAATAACAATATTAGCACTCTTAGCACTCTTAGAACAAAAAGGGGGAGCATTCTACGACAATGATAATTATTTCGTTCAACGCTTTGGTATGGCAATGGGTAACCCCCTTTCGCCTTTACTTAGCTGCCATTACATGGAGTTCTTTGAATCTAGGATGTTGCCAAGAATTTTGCCAAGAAATGCTATTTGGCTTAGGTATGTCGATGATGTATTTTGTACTTGGCCCAATGATTGTGATATTGAGGCTTTTCTGAATGAACTGAATAACTTAGTACCATCCATAAAGTTCACTTATGAAGTTGAAATTGAAAGTAAACTTCCCTTTTTTAGACTGTCTTGTTCATCGTACTGTGCAA